>VZSZ01003979.1:184377-200966 GCA_013398815.1 Ibidorhyncha struthersii
CCCTGCTCTGGCGGGGGGGTTGGACTAGATGATCTCCAGAGGTCCCTTCCAACCCTGACTATTCTGTGATTACCAAAACCACTGTCTGAATATGGGCCAGAAGACCTGATGTTTTTTTCCTGCTTCATTTTCATATAATTTGGGAAAAGTGTTGCTCCACTGACAGAATAAAGCCTCCTATTATATCCACGCTCTGTTTGTATCAGGAAGTTCTGACAACTCAGATAAAACAATACAATTTAGAAACAGGAACTTAAATAATGAAACTCTCCACTTACAGAGAGGACATTACTAATGTCCCAGTGAAACAACAGGTTGCATTTTTATAATGCTGCCTCAGTTACTGCAGTGTTCTCCTCGCCTTTTCACCCCACCTCCTCCCGCTGAACATTAGCAACAGACAGCTTTGGAAAACTATATGACACTTCCGCATTTGTACAGGATCAAACACAATGTTTTGGTTCATGTGCAGAGCTCCTACACAGCAAAAAAAATAATAATATTACAGGCAGCTCTAACAACTCTGAATCTGATCCAATAGCGCAGCGAACACACACCAGCAGGTTTTAGAAAATGGCAGAACCATAAGGACTGTACGAGGCTAACTGGAACAAGCCAGTTTGAGAAGCTTAGCATTATTTGATCTCTAAATTATTACAGTTTGCAGGACTTAACTTTATTAAACTATTGGGAAGGATTTTTATCTGTGGTTTCTCTTTTATAAAGTATAAAAGCCTGTTTGTGAACCATGCGGTTACAACGGTTGAAAGCAGCACTGTTTCCTCTTTTGAAGTGGAGCCAGTTAATTACGAACGATAAAAGTGACTAACAACAAACAGTACTTGAAATTTTCAATGGAACTGCCACATTTATTGAGAATATTAATATAACTGTGAGTATGTGACCTCTCAGACTTTGCAGAGGAAAGGAACTGCAGACAATTTTTTTCTTTTCTTTCTGAATTTCACTGACTTGGTATATAGTAACTCAGATGGGACACTAGTTGCGTTGCTGTCACCTGCACTTCAAGGGTGTCAGCGCCCTCTCAGTCAGCAGCGAGAGGGGCTGTAGCATCTCAACTCTGCTTTACAGGCAGTGCCCAAGGTGCCTGATTGCCTGTAGCATCTTACAGACTCCCCTCTCCAGCCTTCACCTCACTAATATTCCTGGATGTAAAACCGCTCTGCATGGCTTCCAGAAAGCTAAAGGGATCCATGACAACTCTTATCACCACAGTTTAGCTTTGGTCTGGTATACATCCAACAGTAACCTCCATCTGTGTCATTAAAGGACTGTTGTCTGGGCATTTTACTACTGCCCTGAGGAGATGCAGTTTTTCCTTTTCTCCCAGTGCTCAGAACCACAAACAATTCAATTCTATTCTTCCACAAAAAGCATCAACTCTGCATCTTTTCTTAAGCAAACTGATAGCAAACTTCATGTGACAACACCAAAAAAGAATGCTGCACACTTAAAAATAATCTATATGAATATCAAAGAAAGAAAACAACGAGCAATAATCAGACAAGACAGGATAAACTCCCAAAAGAATTAAAAGCAAACTGCTTTAATTCAACATAGCTGGTTTTTTTCTATCTAATTACTCAATAACTACCTGGTTACTCACTATTCAACGCCTTCTCAGTTGCAATTCAATCAACTGTTTTCATTACCCCTACATTTTACATCAAGGCTTTTTTATGATTGCTGATTAAACATCAGGGGAAAGTACAACTCAGCATAAACCAGAAAATCATTCTTGTGTTGCAATTGCAATGCACTTCTGTATTTAACTGATTTCAGCATCAGCTTGCACGTGCTATTCTCTCACATTAATTTAATAAAATACACCTCTAATATGTCTTTCCTTTCTTCTGTTACCTATTAAGATTTTTCAGCACCTTGAGCCTTCACAGTCCTGGTTATAGAATATTCTATAATGCAGAGCATAACACTTGCCCACTTAAAGTTACACTTAATATTTTATTACAATAACTCGATTCACTCCTATATGCTTAGAAAGGCATCCAATGGAATTCTTAATTGGAAGATCTAAGCTATTCTAAGGCAGTGTGTCACATCATGTCACATCATGTACAACTAAGCCCATTTGCTACTACTAAAGCTTGCTGAGTCACACAGTTGGTATGAAAAAAGGATGAAGAAAGTGGAAGATGATGAAAAGTTTCCCTGCAACATTCCATGGTGACCTGAAGTGTTGCTTCAGCTCTGTAGAATTTCTTTACAAATCAATGGTATAAGAGGAGAAATTAAATCTAGTTCACAAAACACCCTTAATACGCTAAGCATTTAAAATGCTGTGTATTTGTATTTACAACATGCCTATGCAAACGTACCAGATTCTTGCCATGAAGGTAGCGTCAGATTCTGACTAGTATTTAAATTAAGCCAGAGTTGCAGTGTACATGAATATTTGGATTTCCAGGTAGCTACATAATTCCAACTGCAAATTTTTAAAAAGTTAAATGCATACTGAAGGGCAATTCCTGAACAAAGCAAAAAATTCACATTGTATTACTATGTGCTGAAACTCCCCTCCCACCTCTTTATAATCCCTGCAGATATATGTTTTCTCTGCCTATGTATGTCAAGGAAGACCTTTCTTACATTTTGAAGATGCTGCTCATTTTGGAAAAAGGTGGTATTACCTTATCTAGTAAAACATAAGTTCTGTGGAGAGAAAACTTAATAGCTGTACAATCATATCACATCTATAGCAAGTCACCTGTATATGAAGTTTATGCAAAAAAGCACTTTGGGAGGACAGGAAGGATAGGCAGAATAGTATCAAAGATAAGAGTACAGAATGGAGAAAGCAAACAGATCGACATGCTGTTATTATAAGGCAGTTTCTAAACTATGCCTTGCATCTTGTTAAGGCAACTGAAAAAGGGTTTCCAGGAGGGATTGCTAGCAAGCACTGAAAGAGAGCTGAAGAGAAGGGAATTCTGAAGTCTGAATCAGAGGATGCAACTTAGTTCCCAGATGAACAAGGCAAGGAACTAAAGCTTCCTGAGGCTTGAGAAAAGTTCCAGAAGCAGGTACTTCCACTCACGCTAAGGAGCATGGTTGACTTATGCTCCCACACAAATTAATGGAGGGAGAGCTGCTCCCAGAAGCCTATAGCAAATACCCTCTCAAACTACATGTGCCCCACATGGGATGAGATGAACTTGTGCATGTGCTTTGCATTTGCGAGCCCTGCATTTCTCCAGCAAGTATTTCACTCCCTACCTCTCCTTTCAAGCAGATGCTTATACATTACTGAACGCTGCTACTGCCTTTGGACTCTTTGACAAGGAATTACTGCTGGGCTTGTTTAAAGACAGCAGTTGTAAAGAGGAGATAGAGTCAAGAAATGCTTAATTCATAGGGTCAAAATAAGGGAACAAAACAACATTGCCAGCAGAAAAGACTGCACCAGAAAGGTCTTGATCAGAACAGGCTGCTGAGGAACTCTGACAACTGTGAATAAAGAGTCATCTTTGACTAGATTAGAGAACTTTTCCGATTCAAACAGCCTGTATGGGAGTATAATGTAAAAGTTAGTTTTTATTTTATATATTTCAGAAACATGGTTAGGTATTTAAGGTACTTAATAGTGTACATGATTATGGAAATGACAAAAAAGATGCAGAAATAAGTTTGCTTTTTTCTTCTTTTTATTGAAGCTGAGAAGATTCTGGAAATACTGTAGCCTGAAATCCTGTCAATCCGATTGTTTTAGGCTAGGTCACTCCTGTCTGAAAACCCTCTTAAAAGCACAATACTTATTTTCATAGCAGAAGTCAGACCCTTCCACTAACAAAAGATAATGTTTCCTCCACTAATAACAGCCTATCATCTAAAATCTGAAAAAAAACCCAGCTCAAGAGTGTTTCAGAATATACCTGAATGTGGGACAAGCTTGGGCAGACTTCACTAGCCCATAATAAAGTACAATAAATATCTCATAGAGCAGCCCCTAGGACAGAGAGCTCATTTGCATCATGAGTTTTCATGTAATGTATGCGTGCACCACAGTTCCACCTTACAAACCTTTATTATACTTTGTAAATCCTGCATAAAATTTGTGGGATAGTATCATGACTCATCCTGTAGCTTTAAGATACAGCCCATGATTTTCAAAATTACCTACATGCTTGTCCTTCTAAAAGAATGCTGCAGTGTGTACCACAAACTTGCAAAAAAATCAATACCCTACGGCACAAGAATTTCTCATCAAAACTACAATATTCAACCGCAAATGGATTTCCAGACACGCAAGGAATATTTTGCTACAGTGAAGTATAGAAGACATCATCCTGAACAAGAGCAGTACCAGCATATTGGACTTTAAATGACTTAAAAGAGATCAAAGGAGACACAAACCTCTGCCTTCTCTGTCTGGCAAAAGAGATTAGAGAAAATTACTATGATCTCTGTACTAAAATACCATCCTGAAAGTCTTACCATTTAAGTCTAATTCTGTTTTCAAGGGTTTTAAAAGGACTTAGTATGTTATCGTCTAAAGGTTTAAAATTCTATAGAATATATATTTGATTTATACCTTTATATATTAAGGCTGCAAACACCAAGAAATAGTGATATGATTTTCTTTAGTGTGCCACATTTTCTAATTGAATAGTCTCCTAGGGACTAGCTGAACAGCAATTAAATAAGATTCACACCGCTGAAGTGTCAATGCTGGGTTAGTTAAGAATGAGTTTCTACTTGTTGATTATAATACCCACAGAAACTGGCACGTATCATTTCACAAACATATTTTAAATTGCATTTTTATGCTCATGTTACTGCATTTGTCTGGACAAGTGCATTAGATAGCTGAGTATTCATATCTTTCATTAAGCGCTGCATTTATACCTACATAATTTTAAGACACTTCTGAAGTGATTTAAAACACATTGCTCCTATATGGGTACTCATTAAAGAACTTCCTAATTTTTACTTCTATATTCTGATTTCAATAATGCTCATTAATCATTCCACATTTATAAGTAATGGCTCGATTCAGCAAAGCACTTCTCAGCATAGGGTCAACTTAAAACAACTGTTATCTGGCTCCCAAATTAGTAAGGTCATCTCGGTTTAATCTGTCTAAACTATTTACGATACTGAAAGACATAGTATGTCTATCAAGAAGACGAAATCACAGTTTCTTGAAGAACATTGCTCATCTGAAAAATCACAACAGATGGGAGCAATAAAACTTTTGAATTAAAGAAAACAAATTTTGCAGCTACAGTATGAATGCTCCTACTCAAAACATTCTCTTTTACCCTCCCACCCCTAACTACACATATTCCAGTTCTGCCAGACGTTTCGCTTTCATAATTACAGAAAATCCATTGAATCTGATACAAGTTTAATACCTGCTTCATGTATGCATAGCACATGGTTTCCGCAACCCGCTTTCCTTCATCATAGCAGGCCCTTGGACCTATTGGATTCACATGGCCCCAGTAATCCTCATTTTGAGGGTGAACTTCAGGATCTACGGGGGGAAAACAAAAAAATCTTAAATGATCTTCTATCAAAAAGGTGACTATATATAATGAATTTTTCAGTAACTCACTGGTGTTATATAGTTTAACAGCTTCTTTCTGAACTCTGCATTTTTTTTTTAAAAAATTAAGTTTCAACATCATTCCTTGTAAGTGTGTTCAACAGAACCAGGAAAATTACAGTTATGGAAGATGTGAGACTCTAGTAAGATAACTGAGTACAAGCAAACAACAGCCATCATCTGCTTTCCCCTAAAAGAGTGTGTGAACTGAGGGTTAAATTCAGCTCTTCTCTGCAAAGGTAGACTACCTCAAGAGCACTAATAAGACTCTTATCTAAAGTAATTCAGAGGATATATTATAGATTATGTAGGCAGCACTTTTTACTGTATTTGGAAAAAAAGAAAGCAAAGCATCTTCAAGTTTTCTAAAATAAGGAACAAGGAAAGAAAAATGGACAAAATGGAGAAGTACTGCATTTCTTAAAGGAGTAGAGTGATGTACCAAAATGTACTTGCTATGTTTCTTCTGTTTTATCCTAAGCATTTTTACTAGCTGTCACTAGGCACAGATAATCAGGTTAGACAATCCTTTGGTTTGATCCTGTAGAGAAGTTCTTGATTACAGAAAAAACAATCAACAAAAAATCTCCTAGGAAGCTGTGTGTGTGTGCTATATATGCTTGAAACAATACTTTGTTAAACAATCACTTTGTTATATTTCCCCACTTTGCTACCTGTGCTGCCCTACTGAGTTTGAAGTTTGCATAAGTTACTACTAAACTTTCAGGTGTTACAGGCTAATTTCTGAAACAACTTTGACAGTCAGTTCTGATTAATCCTTCCAGTTTTTATACTGCTCACAGACATGATTACAGATGAATTCCTGCCATATAAGAGCCACACAGCTCTTATATGCAGAGAGGTGTTACATTATTATAAGAGCCTGTAGCATTCTTAAAAGCACCCCAGAAGGTGCTGTGATCTGGAAGGTAACTCAGTCTCTGTCTCCTTTCTGGCAGAGGAAGCCCTACAAAGCACTAGGAAACTCTATATTAAACTGCTTTTAGAACTCCCATGGAAACAGGTAACATATTTTCTGACTTTATTTTCTGTCCTTTATTTTTCAGTAAAATGACTTCGTCTGTTTAGTCAGAGCATGATGCGAACAGACTCCCTCCACTGGCTTTACTGACACAACAAAGCCTGATAATGGGAGTTTCAAGTTTTCCACTTCAGCAGGCAGATTGCAGCAGGGCAATGAGGCGCCAAAACTTGGGGATTTTTGCCTGTTGGCCCCCGGTTCCAGAAGGGAGTTTTTTCGATTACAGAAGAGTCGTTGGGGCTACCATTTTTCTCTGCGGAGCCTGTTCATGGATAATCAAAGGCAAGGAACACTCAAGCTGCTTATTTGGTTGCCTGGTCATCTCAGTGAATCTCTTGCTTGGGTATTTGCTTTGAGTCTTCTTGACTGAAGTTATTCCACCAAAAGTGTACTCCTTGAGTACGCCTTTGTCCTTCCTCACTTTTTCCTCACAAAGCTTCGTACCTTGTTACAGAGATGAGTATTTTTTGTTTGTTTGTTTTTTTAAAACCTAGACTCTCACAGCTACTGATGCTGAGCAAGTGACCGTGCCTGCATATCTCCATGAACCTTGCAACATTGCTATTATCATTTAGGCAAGAGTTCACAACTGCAGAAAGTTTCTCTAGTAGGCACACGGTCTGTCACACAACCCAAGGAAGTACTAAAGATTTTCGTTTCATCCAGCCAACAGTTCTATCAGTCATTCTCTCGTCACTTCACTTCTAGTAACAGCAAAAGGAAGAAGAGGAGATATGGCACCATTGCTCAATAATACATTTTAAGAGACACTGCAATGGCATGCATACACAATCGCTATTTTCTTAGCTTGGAGGTTATGTCCTTGCCTCTTGCACTATGCTGCAGACACTAGGGCAATTGCTAAATCGTAACAATACAATTCATAAATATACTGGGAAGAGAGAAGGAGATTTGCTACCGAAATTATTTTTCTTCCCAGGTTTTCATTATGACATCTGTATTTTAATCAGAGTTCAACACTCAGAATTGCCACACAAGCCTTTTTGAAATAAAGCCATAAACTAAGACACAGGACAGTTACAGACAAAGTCTGAGCCTCCTTCCACCACTCTGACTAGAGATTTAGAGCAACTACTAACGCTGACATTTTAAGCTATGAGAAGTACATCTGATGAAGAAATCAAGCTAAGACAGCGGTGAAAATCTATCAATCATCTGACAAAAGGTTTGTAAATACCCTTTTACACAGTCACATCTCAATAGCACTGTTTTATCCTTCTTACCTCCATATACCTCTGATGTAGAAGCCAGCAGCAACCGTGCTCCAACACGTTTGGCTAACCCTAAATTTTGGGCAGGGAAAGAAGAACATAATTAGATCAAGTTCAAGAATCTTTCAGTCACATTAACTGCTTTAGAGTGATCCCATTTTACACGTTTCTGAAGGGAATTAGATTTCTCTCAGTAGATAAATCTAGCTGTAAATCACATCCACAGCTCCCACTCCCAAGCTAGAAGACTTGAGAAATGGCAGTGCAGTACCCACGTGTGATGTGTTTGCTTCTGGGACTAAAAGTTACACTGAACCAAGACCCAAGAACTTAAATATATTACAACCTAAATAAAGGCCAAGTAAGCATAAACCATTCCAGTTATGAAATCAGGATCCTGAAACAACACACCTTATTATGATTACCAGAAGTTAAACTACATAAATAAACCAATACAGATTAACATGTTATAGGCCAAAATGAACCATTTTCCCTTTATTATGCCCCTTTAAACAGCCTGGATGATCCTACCCATCACTTGAGATTATTCTGCACTCCATTTCAATGACTTTCTGGCCTTTGAGTTGGCATGGCCAATCAAAGAAATCTCTCACCTATGCTGTACAACTGTCTGGTACCTCAGCAACTTCTAAATCACTTAACTCTCAGAACTGTACTCACTAGACTATCGTTCAAATGAGAAACTCAGATGAACTAATGCCCAGCAGGTTTTTTGCCTCTTAATAACACTTAGGATCACTGACACCCAATTCAAGCTGCAACATATGGATCAAAGATGGGAGGAAAAAGTAGTGAAGGCTTGAGGCCTTCTTTTCATAGGCCCATTCTCTGCATCAAAACCAATAGACAAAGCTGCAAATGTTGCCTTGTAATTATCTAGCATAAAGCTAGACATTAAACATTGTTGCAGAATTTGCTAGCCAAGGCATGCACAAGAGGGTGCAGTGCTCTTGATGTTCAGGGTTTACAGAGCCAATGCAGATCCACTTAGTTCAACGTTTGCTGTGGCAGAAAGGAACAGCCACTCATGGCAAATGTGGGAATGTTCCACAGTCACCAAGGTGAGAAGTGAAGTCATGGGCACAACTTTGCTATAAAAATACAATGCTCTTAATTGTCCATGACTTCTACAATTACCGCATAGTTATTACTCCATAGCCAAGTTACAGGCATGAAATTCTCGTGCTTTGATAGCTGAGCTTGCATGTTGTCAGAGTTCATCTGCAGATATATTTGAAGTACAAAAATCTTCAAAGAGGGGGGAAAAAGCACCCTTATTTTTCTTAAAGAATCAGCTTTTTAAAATGTTCAACTCATCTGCTCCATCCTCCTCTCCCTCCAGTAACTCTGTCCAGGTTATATGATGTCTAACAAAGTAAGAAAAAAACTTCCACTTACCCAGCATGTTTAACGTCCCAATAGTGTTGGTCTTTAATGTTTTTATAGGATTATACATGTAATTTGGAGGAGAAGCAGGAGATGCTAGATGATAGATCTGGTCCACTACAGAAAACCAGGGTGGGGAGGGGTGGGGGGGAGAAGAAAGCGTTATTATTCTCCTATGTAACATATTAAATGAGAAAACATTAGGGTCAAGAAACAAGTACTACTTTCTGCATTTCCTATATTGCTATAGGAACGCAGCACTTCCTATATTGCTACCTACAGACAATATATATGTATGCAAACCTGTTGCACCCCAAAGCAAGACTTACTTTTTAATAAAACAAAAACTAAAGCATAGTATATATAACATTATTGACACAGATACAGCAGTCTGTCTGGGTGTTGACGTTTTTCACTTGTAAAAAACTTGAGTACTTCAGAGATGTTTAGAAACTGCAAAAGTATATGCAACACTCTATTACCCTCAAGTTTTTAAGCGACTACCAGCTTCAGGATATTTTTCTCAAATGAAATCCCAAGCAAAGATGCCAGAAACATTTTTCAATACCAGGAAGAACCTTTTGGGAAAAATAAATATTGTATTTTTATTTGTAAGCGACTTGTCAATGAAATATTAAGGGGATTAGTACCATATTTATATTTGAAATACGTATGCCAAGATACGGGCATGCACTTTCTGTCCCTTTTCCCCTATCTACTGACTTGCTCCACTGGTGTTCTATGCTGCACTTTAGATAATATAGCATTTTAGATTTATTAAAAAAAAAAAAACACAAATAAAACCTCCCCAATAGAGAGATTCCAGCCTCCCCAGTTATGAAATACAATTAGCCAACACACTAGACCATACCTTGCAATCAGTGAAGATATACTGATGCCAAACCTAGTTTAAAGCAAGGTAGTTTGGATACTGGCAACAGATTGCCTAGGCAGTGCAAGTCCCAATCCTAATTAAATTTGCTGTGTTTCTGTGATTGCAGTGTAAACAAACCTAAAGATTCAAATCACCCATAGGAAACACATATTCCACACAACAGCAAAATAAAGCCTTGTACAAAAAAACCCTAAACAGTTACACCACTGTCATGAGTATACACTAGGGCCTGTGCGAACCTCAAAGTCCAATAAGGCCAAGTGCAAGGTCCCAAACCTGGGTTGGGGACATCCCAAACATGGATCCAGGCTGTGCGATGACTGCACTGAGAGCAGCCCTACAGAGAAGGACTTGGGGGTACTGGTGGAGGAAAAATTGGACACGAGTGAGCACTATGTGCTTGCAGACGAGAAAGCCAACTGCATCCAGGCTGCATCAAAAGAAGCACAGCCACAAGGTCAAGGCAGGTGAATTTGCCCCTCTGCCCCACTCTCATGAGACCCCACCTGGAGTACTGGCTCCAGCTCTGGGGTCCCCAACATAAGAAAGACACAGACCTGTTGGAGCAAGTCCAGAGGAGGGCCATCAAGATGATCAGAAGGCTGGAAGACCTCTCCTATGAAAACAGGCTGAGAGACTTGGGGTTGTTCAGCCTGGAGAAGAGAAGGCTCCAGGGAGACCTTATAGTGGCCTTAAAGGGGGCCTACAGGAAAGACGGGGAGGGACTCCTTATCAGGGAGTGTAGTGACAGGCTGAGGGGTAACCTTTTAACTGGAAGAGGGTAGCTTTAGATTAGATATCAGGAAGAAATTCTTTACTGTCAGAGTGGTGAGACACAGGAACAGGTTGCCCAGAGAAGTTGTGGATACCCCATCCCTGGAAGTGTTCAAGGCCAGGTTGGACGGGGCTATGAGTAACTTCATCTAGAGGAAGGTATCCCTGCCCATGGCAAGGAGTTTGGAGCTAGATGGTCTTTAAGTCTCTTACAACCCAAACCATTTAATGATTCTATGATTCTTAGTTTAACCATTATTCCTAGCACAAGACAACAAAATAACATGATTAAGTTTTATTCACTGCTTAATCTTGTAAAGTCAATAGTGACCAAAATAAGGAGAAATTATTTCAAGTCAAACCTCATCACCTAGAATAATTAACTTTCAGCATAAACAGAAGATCAGCTTCTAAGGCAATCCGCATGACTCCATCACCCCCAAAAGTTTTACCGTCTTGACAGAGTAATGACATTTGACAGTTAGTATGCTCAAGCAGATGCCACAAAATACATCCTCTTGTTATATCTTGCCATGCCCTCTTTGGTCTACAGCTTTTAATCTCTAGACCGGACATGACCAGCTGCTCACAAGATGTCAAAACAGTTCAGAAAACTACAGAGATACAATTTTAGCAGATATGTCACATGGGTGAGGGCTTATCTCATGAAGAAATGCAGAGAAATACAATTTCACATAGCAGACTGCTCTGCTATTTGCTCTCCTATCAACAGAAACTGGTATTTCCATTCACTATCAACTCCAGTGCAGAATCGAGAGGGCGCTTTTCACAGAAGGTAACCTATAGATCCAAAGACAGCCTGACACTGTGCTGGAGCTCAGACTTGATTCAAAGCCCTGCCCACATTGCTAATGCAACCGAAACTTTTAGGATTCTGTTTGCAACATGAAAATAGTTAATTGCTCTGTATGATGAAGCATGACACAGAATAATTTCTCCTTATTTTGGTCTCTGCTGACATTGTAAGCTTCAGCAGTGAATAAAATCTAATCCAATTATTTTGCAGGATTGCTTGTGCTAGGGCAGTAATGCAAAGAAGTGGCACAGGATAAAGTTTAATTGGTCTGTTGAACTTTGACATGCCTCCTACAGATGCGCCATGAATATGAATGAAGTATCACTGCCTCAAGTTATGCCTCTGAACATAAACATCCCCTTCTCACAGCATAGTACCATCATGACACCAAAGAAAATGGGTAGACTGGAAGCTGACAAAACGCTCAGAGAAGCTGCTTTAAGCAGCAGTAGCTCAGAAAAATGGACAAAGCAATAGCTAAAGCCACCTGCAGCCAGTGTAGAGTTGAACTCTGACCTGAGTTTTATGTTGTTTCTCCCTACCTGTTCTATCAAAAACCTTTCTAAATCTAGTTTTCAACAAGCTGTGGTGGAATTTTTGCAGAGTGAAAAAAGCATTGGGGTCGCTGAGTAACTTACTGCCTAATCCCAGCCTGTCAAAGCAGAAGTGAACACTTTCCTGCCTCCCTACCTCCATACACTTAATTTTTGTTGTTTTTTAAATACCTGCTGAAATTCTGACATACAGCAGCTGCTATAGGAATGGTTCCTTTAACGGTATGTGGCAATTCCGATCAACAGGGCCAAAAACTACCTTTCCTTTTGCTGCACTGGAATACAGCTAAGCTTGTAATTATCAAAGTGGCCTAATAATTGTTAGCTAGGAATAAACGCAAACAAAAAAAAAAACCCAAAGGTTCCTTATAATCTTCAAATTTATTTATTTATTTTTAAACAAGAAGCTAAGTGTAAAGGACAGCAGTCAAAAAAAAAAAAAAGAAAAGAGAAAGCACTCTTCTCCTGGTCTTCCCCCCCCCCCCCAATCTTGCTATTACTCTAAATGTGACAAAAAGAAGGAGCTGGGAGACAAAGAAGGTTTTCCTTGCCAAAGAGATGGCCTTGCCTGTCTCAGTCTGGTTTGCCTCAACATACTTCCACCCATATGCATAAAGGCAAAACCAGACCCCTGTGATGAAAAGATTCAGCAAGAACAGAACTAGCAGATGATGTAAGATGGGGCATGTGGCAACGTCAGATGGCCATCTTCTAGATAAACGGCACAGGCAGCCAGGCAGCTCCAGGACCCTTCTCCCTTGCCCAGGAAGGAACCTTTAGTGTATCGAGCTTTAGACCAATTCAAAACAACACTCATTTTCCAAAACATTTAAAGAGCATCCAACATATCAGAAAGATGGAAAGGCAAGTTTCTTCCCCAAACTGGTCACATTTGAGACATCAAGCTGAGGATGTTGAGAAACGTACAGGTATTTCTCCTTCCACCTTCTCTGTTTTAGGTGCCAGGTCTAAAAAACACATACTTTTTTGTCTCAGAATTCCAGCACACCAGCCAGACATAGCAATCTACCTAGCTTGGCTGACAACCTTGTGTGCTCTAGCACAAAGTTGGCAGATATTTAACAGAGCAGGCAACTTAAACTCTCCTCAAGCCAGAACTGTGAAAAGCTGTAAGAGGATTAACTGTTTGGGTGACTGGGACAGCATCTACCAGAGGACAGGAACAAATGCATCTTTCAACTGACCTCCATGTCTCTTCCTTTTGTATTAGGTAAAGAATAAAAGTTTTACAACATTTAACTGTACTGCTACAAAGCCTTCAGCTAGCTTTGCAATTAAGCCATAATGCAATTAATTGAAAATGACTGTGTGAAAGGTTGTGCGAAGTTTTATGTACATAGGTAAGGACCATAAAAGAACAAACGAACAACAAAATTCTGCAAGTTTTGTATGTAACTCCTATCAGGGGCTAGAACTCTGTAGGCCACTGTGAACACAGCAGCAAGAAGTAGTTTACCAATCACAGGATGGTAGACTAGCGATAAAATAAAGAAACATTAAACAAATTTTTCATGTTACAACTTTCCTGAAAAAAGGCAAAAAAAAAAAAATCCCTTTCAAAATAACACATACATACAAGCTGGCATAAGCATTCAAACCATCAGGTACCCAGTGACAAATATAGAAATCTACGATCACCATAAATAAAGTTTTAGTAACATATTGCAAGGCCAACAGCAACTAAAATTTGTCAGTTGTGCCCTTTTCCATGTGAATAGCTCAAACCCCCCTATAATTTAGTATAAATGTACTCTGTAATACCTAAAGCCAGACACAAACGTTCAGTCTTTTATTTTCCTTCATGCTAAACAAGTACGATCAATATAATCACTCGCTTTCACAAAATATCGCAATAAAACTACCTTCCTTCATATCACCTATCTTTATTTTCCAGCCGTATCACTGCATGTGTTCTGCATGCTTCCTATGTGACTAGGAAGGGTAGAATCTACTACCTTTCCTATGATAGAAAGTGACATTCCTTCCTATGAAGGAAGGACCTTTACTTCAATTTCTGCCTTCAACATGTGTCAGGGTACTAAAAAGGACACAATGGGTCATTAACTCCACTAAGCACCTTCATCCATCACTGTACTTGCTAGACAGGGAGTACTAAGCAGAAAAGCTTTGATCACAGGCATCCAAACAAGTTTCTAGAGCTAAAACATATGGACTTTTCTTGTAAAGCTATGCCAATTCCATTACTGCAGGTCAGGCCAGAGAAGCTGACACGGCAAAGGGAGACATTTTTATTGCACTGAACTCAAAAGGACCACAAATACAAATTCATTTTCCTAATGATAGAAATGTTGCCTGTAACTTTAGACAAACTAGAATAACTTTATAAAGCTTTACCATGATATGGTTTGTACTGGAGCAGTTTTTGAGAGCTTCACCAGAAACCCAGGCACCACTGCACCTGGCTCGGGACAAATAAAATTAGAGTAGCATATGTCATCGTCTGCCTTGTCATGATTTTCTATAATTGTACAATTTAAGGCCATCAAGTTGAATGTATTAAATATCTGGCAGAGGGAGTGAAGACTAGGCAGAGAAAAATCTGGAATGGAAGTACTGAAGCAAAACAAACAAACAAACCTATATATTGAAGGCACCCCCATAAAAAGTTAGAAGCTGTATTTGTATGTGCTTGAAGTTATCTGTGAAACGATTTGGAGATGGAACAATTCTGGGATACTGTAGAACAGCATTTAGTAAAGTGTCATCATCTTGACTTCTGGAAGGCTGTTATTCACAAGAAGGCTATAGCCTATTCTTTTAGCCAATTTTTTGAGACTGTTGGTTTTAGTCTTAAAGTGAACTCAGACCCACAACTCAGCAAAGTCCTTAAGAATAAAAGCATTTTTAGTCCCAGTCAAGCCAATGGTCAATTAAAGCTCTATAAATAATGTTAGTTTATATACTTATGTGCATGTTACTAACAACTTCGTACCTTCTGAAAACTCTGAAAGCCAATCTCCTTGTCACTATGTATGTCACATGCTTACAGCACTTCTCTCAACTTGCAAAATGTCTTTTTATTCTATCATTTTGAAAGCTCTTCAACAGAAGCCAGAAAAGCCTAATATAAAACCCAAACTACCCTTGCATTCACAACAGTCACTGAAAACAGAGCCGGCATTTAAGAAATATTTTGCCAGAAATTGGATTGCTGGTATCAAGAATAAGAAAAACAAAAACATCAGCTTTATTTAATTGATGTTCACATCAACTACTTAAATTCATTTCAGGAAGCAAGTGATGAAATAGTTCTTCCTTACCTACCACTTACAAACACTTTTGTTCTCACTTCCTTCATATTATATTGATTAGGGAGCGCACTTGCATTTGTTTTAAAAGTCTGTCTCTGAGCATCAGAATGGAATCACTCTTCACTACCCTGACCAAAAACAAATAACCTATTTCACCTCCAGCTGCCACTAACAGCATTTTTAGAAGTATTGCACAAATATTTTACAAGAGCCCCTGTTCAAGTGGTGAAGCATTGAAGGCCATCAGCAAAATTCCTACTCTGCAGCTGTGCTCCTGTGGTTCACAATCAAAGTGCACAGTGCGATCTAATTAAGTTGGAAAGAAAAAAAAAAATCTCTAAAAAGCAAAACCCTTGAGGACCATTGTGAACACCTTTCCAAGGGAAGAGGATCTCTAAGCTATATCATTTTTTGATATAATGATAAAGCATTCAAAACATATTGTGCATTTGTGATTAGGGGAAAGAAATCAGTTCAACTGAGTCACTGTTGATAAAGCACTGGAAACCTGTGGCCTTTTCAGGCCTGCTTTTGTTTCAAATTTGTGAAAGGAGTGGTAAAAACAAAAAACAAGCCAAACAAAAACTCCCACAAGTAACTAAAAAGAGACCAGTAGCCTAAATGTGTTCATGTGAACTGTGAAACAGTTCAGCTGAGGAGGAGATCTTTCAGATCCAAGAGATGGCTGGAGGTAAAGGGAATGTGCATATATCACCTTATAAAAGATGGGTTTAAGGCTTCCAAAGGTTGCTGAAGAAGTAGGAAGAAGAAACAGCAGTGGAAGAAGGACAGGGCCTGTGCATACCTGTCTGACATTTTCTTCCAGTTTTATTCAACCGCTGTAGCCACAGTGGACAAGAAGGTGTGTGTACCTAATGGCAGTTGATAACCAGACCAAGACTGAAAAGTATTACCCACTTTTTAGGAGTCCAGTTTGTGGTATGACTGCCATCTTATGACATCACCCTGAAATTGGCTCATGTTTTTT
>VZSZ01003981.1:0-17758 GCA_013398815.1 Ibidorhyncha struthersii
CTTGCATAGGATGCACCAGCCGACCCCTGCAAGGGGAGGCCTGTCTTCCCAAAGACATGCAGACCCACTCACTTTAAAACAATTTTCTCCCAGGTGCCAGCATCTTTTCAGCCATCTTGGGTGACTCCATCGCCTTGTGATGATGACAATAGTGATTGATGCAGTTTGTCAATCACACCGTGTGACTGTGTTTGC
Organism: Ibidorhyncha struthersii; assembly: GCA_013398815.1. Lineage (NCBI taxonomy): Eukaryota > Metazoa > Chordata > Aves > Charadriiformes > Charadriidae > Ibidorhyncha > Ibidorhyncha struthersii. The sequence continues at coordinate 196 of VZSZ01003981.1, forward strand.
ACGGCTGAACCATCATGTGGCAGATACAAGCATGTCTGATGCACTGGGATAGAGGAGCTTTGTGAAAACTCGTGCTCCAGGAGCATCCTTTTCCATTTTATGGACCCCCAAATGGTCTGCTGAAGTTTAAGCTGAAGATAGAGAAGGATTCAGACACTAACAAAAACTTCATTAAAATATGCATAGAGAGAATATAAAGGAACTTATAAGAGGTCTTAATTGTGAGTGTACCAGGCTTCTGTAATTAAACCAGTTAATTTCCCAGAATTCACATGCATGATTTTCAGACTAGGACAAGAACTAGAGAGGTTTTGGAGAGGCTGAAGTAAGTAATGCTAACACGAAACATATGTCAAATCCGAATGAAAATTATGCATTGAAATCCCTTTTTCCATACCCATTTTCCTGATCAAGTAATATTTTTGGTTTGAAAATCAATTAAAAGTAGGACTTAATGCAGACAACAGTCTAGCCTACATGTGAATAAGAACTTCAGCACTGTAGTTACAGATATTGACAGAAAATAGCACCAGTCTCAGGCCAAACCCTGTACAGAATGTGAATGTAATAACAGTTGATGGAGCAAGGCAAGGTTTGCTCCTTTCTTCCTGTGTACAAGTCTACAGGACAGACAGATGGCCAAAGCTGTATTATGTTTTTAACCTAACTAACTGAACTTTCACATTTCTTGCTTTGAGTCATAGCTTTAGCTCTGTCTTAGGATGCTATTAGCTCCACGAATCGTTTGCAGGTACATTTGATTTTCTCACAGCTCCTACCAGTGCCACCTTCTACAAAGTCTAATATCTATTTTTAATTCTAAATATTTATTAAAAACCAAACCAAACCCAAGAGTCAGCTGAGCAGAACATAGGAGAAAAGCTGAGCAGCAAGACTGAGTGGTGAGGATGTGACTGAGTGGTGCAGGTTTGTGACAAACTCCCCATTCTCATGTATGGCGTCACAAGAACAGAGAAAGTCCCTGGGTGCAGCAGTCTATGTGGAGCCCAGACCCTGCGGTACCAAGCTGGGGTGTTATTTATGTTTGAAGACCAAATGGGATCACTTACAATAGCATCCCTCATATTTTCATGCCACATTTGCTCTTTACAAATCACATGTTAACCCAAAATGCCTTCTATGGAAGTCTACAGAAAAAAAATATAAGAAAAATTAAGATTTCCATCAAAGCAAGCAAGCATGCAAAGTGAAATGGAGCATGTTTGCTCATTTAAAACATTTTCCCTTCCATTAGCAAAGACGAAGTCCTGTTCCAGCAAAGCTTTTGGCACATACTTAACTCTCGACCCAGGACAGACAGCACCTTGAATCTGGGGGGCAAAAGGGCTGCACTGGACACCTCTGGCTGCTCTGGGTGTCTCTTTGGGTGCCTGAGCTGGACCAGGGGGTTCCCTGCTAGCCCCAGGCATCAGGCAGCTCCCTGGGGATGGGGCTGGACAAGGGATGGTGCAGGCAGGCACGATAAGGGCTGGCAGTGCGCTGCTGGCCCTGACAATGCCTGGTTATTTTTTTTCTGGTTGTTTCCCCTCTCTGCTCTCCCTTTTTATCCACAGAGCACTGAAAATCTGGGCCTATAAATCTTTCAAATTGTGTAGCAGGAAACCAGGAGCAATTTCAGGTTGTAACAATTTCAAATGTTGAATACCGCTCATTAGAAATGCCTGTAACTCTTTTTAATAGTTTGAAAGGTTAAAAATAGGTATTTGATGCTAACTACATGGAAAGAGACACTTCTTTCATTATTTTTACAAATGAATTTAGGGTTTATGGAGCGGCAGGCCAGGCAAATGCCTTGAGCCAACCACAAAGGAGATTAAGAGCAGCTCTGGCCACAGGAGACGCATCTCCAGGCTGTCCAAACGAAGGTCTCTCTCTTGGTGCCAAGGGGATGCTTGAAGGAGTACCTGAAAAGAAGTTTTTTTTAGTTCAATAGTAGGCTGCTAAGAAGATGCCAACTATGTATATTCAGTCAGAGTTAGGATTATGGGCTTATTTAATACAGCAGATCAAAAGAAGCAGTCTGCAGGTAACAAAAATTTCCCCTTACTCTTGAGGTCATCCATATCTGAGTTGGAGTTTTGAGGGGAGAGAACTCATTTCCAAAGCCCAAAGCACCAAATCTTGCATTTCTTGTCCAGTTTCATCTTGGCAGCAACCTGGCAAGTACTCTTCATGTTCTTCTTCTCCCATAGGTAAGGCAAAAACTAACCTGCACTTGTAGTAGACAGCATGTGGCAAGAAAAGACAGAGATGGAGGTTGTATTGCCGCATACAATAACATACCCTTTGGATAGCTAGGTGCTGTGAGAATACAATCCCCATTTTAAAAAAGATCGAGAGTGGGATTTGAAGAGTAGCTCCATAGACAGAGCAGGACCATCAGATACCCACCGCCAACACAGCACTTCTGATGTACAATATAATGTAATTCATCGTTCTCTCCTTATATTATACTATGGGGGAGGAAACTACTGTATTTACAGTTGTGTATCTAGAATTAACATGAGTTAAATTATTGCTGATCTACACTATTAGGAAAGGAATTTCAAACCACATTTTACAGTATTTTCAGTCTCTTCACCTTATGTAAAGGAATTTTTCTTAATTTTATATCTCACCTAGCATTTAGGAGCTGGTGTTATTGATATCATTACTGAGAAAGGAGAGGACGGCAGAGGTCCAACACAATCACTCAAGTTTCCCAGCATATTAGGGTCCCTGCTTCATCCATTAGGGAGCCTTCAAACTCTGTTCACCTGTTAAACTTCAGCCATATCAGTATCTTGATTCAAAAAAAGATCAAATCTGCATCAGGACCTGAGGCAGTGCTACTTTATGAGTCTAAAAGAAAGCAATACTCAGAGAAGAGGCAACTGTGATCAGTGCCTGGCAGAGGTCCCTGATCCAGAGCAGGAAAATCCTTTGAGTTGCTTTGAAATTGGTTTCCACGTTATGAGCATAGGTTTGATTCAACACCCATAAAAAAATCCATAGGATTTTTATTTGATTTAATGGGAATATGATCAAATCCTAGGACAACTGCCCTGGGTTTGTCTTTCTGGTAATTAATGGTAGAGTTCGTATACATCAGTTACTCATACAGTCTACTGGTCTTTGAATATATTCTATTTATTTGTTATATTTTTATTTCAGGTTTTCATAATGAACAGAAAATGATAGATGTTTGTGAGAAACCTGAATGGCAGAACTCTAAATATTACTACTGTTAATTTTTAAACCGTTGCTTTCACACCACCTGGGAAACAGTGAATTAATGAAAATTCTATCTTTATAATTATAGCATCTGAACAGGAGTTGAGATTATGACCTTGAGCCACTCACAAGGACTGGGTCACCTGCACCATTGTACTCATTCCCTCTGCATTCTCTCTCAAGCAGAATTATACATTTTATTATTATTTTTCTTCCTGATAAAATCTCTAGCTCGATAACAAAATAGCTAGAGAATAGTGCCTGCTGGAGTTTCATAACTATTTTAATTTTCCTTCCCAGGATAAAGAGTGAAAAGTGGCATTGAATTAATCCATTCTTGAGAACATCGTAAAATTATAACGAGGACAAAGTGGTACAAAATGTATTCATTCTCACGACTTCTTCATGATTGTAACCAGAATAGCAAAAGGCAAAATGTATTAATTCTTATAATAAAAATGTAATGAGGACAGAGGATGGTGCAAGATGAATTAATTGTAGTGGCACACTTATAACTGTGAGGCATGGTCTTATTTGAATAACATACTGCATTTCTGTAGAAAACAACTGTGATACAAAAACTGCTGTAGAGGTACTAGAAAGATACAGATCTGGTCATGTTGTTGAAGTGTAGTAGTTCCCTTTCTAGAAACGGAGTGAATCAGTAGATGTTAAAGAATTATTAATCTAGTTGAATGTTTAGTAATCCTAGTACTTTACAATCTTGTTAAAGGCGAAATAAGGAAAAATCTGTCAGAAGGGGAAAGGAAGTCTGTAATGATGGATGTCAGTAAAAAAACCACCAAACCTAGGGAAGAGGCAGTGAGTGGAACGGAAACAACATCCATGCTGACCTTGTGGGTACTGCAGGCACCAAGAGCTACTCCAGCTCAAGAGCAAAAACTCATCGTGCCTTGTGGCAGACTGGACTAGGATGTCCATGAACTCCTTTTACCTGGGGTGGGCTGCCAGGTGGCCTTACACCCTGCCAAAAAGTAGGATTGGCCAAGGGGAAACGGTGAGTTTGTCCATGGATTCAGCAACTATTTTTCTACCTCTCCCATGGAAGAAACAGTTGTGGTCACCAACCCCTTCCTTCCACTCTCGCAGCATCCCCAGTCAGAGCAGATCCAGGCAGCATCAAGCTGTCTTACAGCAAACAGCCGCCTCTGCTTTAGCACAGTGTGGCTGAAGGTGCAGCTCTGTGTCAGAGAGTTCTGACTTGTCCCTGCACACACTGGGGTGCCTGTGCAGTAAGTGCAGTGTCACGCAGTGATGCTGCCGTTGCAGAGCCCGGGAGCTGCCTAGCACAGGATAGCACGGGGCCATACAGCCCCTAATGAAACCTCTCTCTTAATATTTAACCCATGGTCAGTGTCACCCTGACGCACAGTGCTTCTGACCTCTGAGCTGGCTTGCAATGGTGCTGATGACCCCACTGTATGTGCCGAGGAATCCCTGCCCAATTTCAGAGGTGGGCTGACCAGGATGACCTCACGTGTGCATGTGCTCCCAGCCACGAGACATGGGAATGGCCACGTCTGGGTGGCTTCATGCTCCACTGTGCTGTGGCAGACCTCAGCCAGGATGGTGATACACAGCTTTTCTTTTCTGTCAATCGCATTTTACCTCAGGAGCAAGGGAAACACCACCACAGTCAGGAAAGGGGCAATGCGGAGACTAAAGCGACTGATGTTTGCCTGTTGGGGTTGGTGCGACATCCTAGAACCATAATGAGTACAGGGATGAATCCCAAAAGCACCAGTTTCCATGAAAATTTATGAATCCAGCACAATCTTAAATCCTCTACTGGGTGAGCACAGCTATTATTCCATGAAGGGAAAGGAGTTTAAATTGTTATCAGTGTCTTATTCTAGGAGTTTGGGAGACAAAAAACACTTCTCACCCTGAATAGGGCAAGCAGAGTTTGGATGTTTGTGTGTATATCTATGCAATCAGACAGTGATAACTATCTTATGGCAAAGGTAATGATGTTCGTGTCACCACTAAGTGGAAGGCCAATTGGGCTGACAGTATAATACAAGTTATTCCTGCTTTCAGTGCTGTTTTGAGGAAAAACCTTAATGTTCAGCCACTTAAAATGAAGCAGATAGCTTAGCTTTTAAAGAGGCCTTAATGATAAAAGAGAGCTGGAAACTGGCTTACAGTTTCCCCCGCAGGGGTACCACAGTGCCAGTGTCATAACGATCACTTTTCAGAGAGCTGGCCACCTCTAGCATTTGGCTGTGCTGCAGGAATGGCAATAGTAATTAAACATGTTAAAAATACTTTTCACAGCTTATTCAGGGTGACACATACTTCCTGTTCTGTGAACCTGTGAAAATTAAGGCAGCTCTCCTCCCAGATTTTTTTTTCCAAAGTACTGCTTTTGTTTTAATGAGTTAGAAGAATTTTGCAGAATTTTCTTCAACCCTTTCCCATGCATTTCCACCAAAAAGGGGTACCTGATTGTCCCAGATCTGCAGCAGGAGATGCTGACTCACTCTGCAGCCTGCTGACAGAGCCAGCTCCTGCTCTCAACTTTGCATCCATTTGGTCCGCAAGGACATCTTTTCCTAATTGTCCATCACCCTCTTTATTGACAGGTAAAGTACATCTGTGTTGTGAAAATGATGCTAAGCAAGGAAGGGCCGAACAATGGGAGGAAAATAGTAAAGTAATGGTAAAAATGGAAGTAACTCACCCAGCAGAGGCCAGGCTGTGAATAAAGGGCAATTTCCTTAGTGTGCAGCTAGCTGAAGTGCAAGTGGCTGTACCACGTGCTGCTCGGCGGTAGGGTGGGCCCACAAGCAGTGAAGGAAACCCTCACCCTGCCTTCAGCCACAAACGGGCAGTACATGTGTGTCCTGTGTAGTTGGGATGTGCTATGGGCCACGTCAGACAGTCGTCAAGGGGCTCCCCAAGACATTGACCTGATCTGCTCTGCCAGGACTGCGCTGCACAGATTGACCATCTAACCCCACTTCACATGAGGATTGATTTCATTACTCTCAAAACAACTTTCTTAGGACAGTGCTTATTGTCTACGTCTGAAACGCACTTTTATGGCAGTGATGTGTAAATAGCTGGGATACTGGCATATCATTCCTGCTAGACCTGTTGGACTCTTGCATTGTATGACAAGCCCATGACGATAAAGGCTTCTCTGTTTCTGCTCTGCTCTACATATATGAATTATGATTTTGGGCTCATTATCTCTTTATTCACCACCTTTCAGTAAATTTTCCCAGTCAATGAAGTTCTTGTGTTCTCTGTACTGTGAGTTAATGGAATGGATTTGATGATGTGACTGTCTGCGATAGCATCAGGCTGTCTGTTATGGCTGGTACTGGCCTCTCCCATCCAGTGTTCTGAAGTTAGGGAAAAAATTCAGCCTCCTCTATTGCAGCCCATTAAGAAATTTAATTTTGGAATCACTCAGGACAAACCTAGATTTTTTTTTTTCTTTTTTCTTTGTCAGAGAATGTCAGAATTGACACAAAGGCTGTCAGGTGTGAACGTGGGTCAAAACTTCAGAAATGAGGTCTCATACCTGCTAACTTGAGAAGTTCTTCCTCACCATTGCCCTCAGAAGCAATAAGGAACATTGACTGATGCCATGCAGCATCACATCTCAGGAGGCTCTTAAAAGCTAACAGGAAGTCACCAGTGACGTGAATACTGATGCAATCTGCTCACACAGTGGTTCTAGGATCCCCAACTGATGCTCCCAGTGACTGCAGATTAAACCGTGAAGCAAGAACTCAGGCCCTCTACACCTGGGATGCAGATCTGTGCTTGTCAGCATGTTTACAAAGTTCTCACGTTTTTCTGAGACGGTTTGGCTCATCACAATTGGTTTTTAATCACCTGTGGTACTTCATTTACAGTACCAGTGTAGCTATGAGAGAATTAATTTTCTCTCCATTATAGTTGTTAGTGTATTTCATGCCTCGCTTTTAATTGCTGGATCAAATTACTTAGCGTTTTATTTCGTGCATCATCCCATGACAGAGAAGTCCTGAAAGGTACTTGTATCCCTGGCTTTTTCAAAAAAAGGGTGACTCAAAGGTAATCTCCTAAACAAAAATTTCTGCTGTCTTCGAAGTGTATTTTTAAGAGGCAGAGGGCCAAATAAGTATAGTCTGTAAGTGAATGCAAATCAGGCAAACCAAAAATGATTATACCTGTTTACCTCCAGAATGACTGGCCATCTTGGCTCAGATAAATCGAGTGGCACTGCCTTTCTTTAATTAACACTGGCACTAACCTTAAAAGGGAAAATGTTGAAACATAATTAAGAGTCAGCACTTAGCCATCTTGCAGGACTGAGAACAAAGGACAGGATCTGCTGTCTCCTCTGGTCTGGTCCTTCCACTTCGTGCCAGTCTCTCCTCTCCCCCACAGTCAGCAGGACCAGGCAGGCACAAAGGTGAGCTTCAAGCTGCCCCTGAGCAAAGTCAGATCCTACAAATGTCCTTGCCCACTACTGCCATCTCCCATCCAGGCCAAAAAGATCTGTCCTGCCACTTACACCTGAGTATTAGCCAGCCTCACCACTGGCTCCAGAGCTGCCATGGGAGAAGGGAGTCACAGGGTGAGACAGGGAGGTGAGCCTACGGCGGGAAAAGGAGTGCAGTGCAGGCAGAGAAGAGCTGGGTGCTGATTTTGCCATGGGAGACCCCTTGATATCTCTGTGTTGCACATACCCTGAGGCTGGAGGGCAGGACTCCAGGGATTCACATGCAAGCAGAGGGTGAGAAGCTGCCAGACGGCTGCCCTGGCATGTAGGAACAGCAGAGAGGGTGAGCTGAGGTGGGAGGAAGGGTGACCGAAGCTTGGGTTTGTTTTCAGGCTGCCAACTGGGATGCAGGACCCAAACAGTGGAAAGACCAACAGGTGTAAGGGTGCTTTTAGCTAGTCTAGCCATGAACATGAATTTGAACGCTGCTTAAAAACTGATGTTGGTCTACACAGTCTTTTGCAGCAGTAGTTCCACTGGTTACAGGAGCCAGTGCAAAAAAGCACTGTCCTGTCCTTGCTGCCAGACCCCAGCACCCCTGCCCCAGAGACCTGTGGCTGCTTGCAGCTGCATCAGTCCCCGCTCCAGGCTCATCTCTTCCAGCTCCATACCCATGCATGACCATGCCTGTGATGGAGGAGTGAGGTTCACAGGCCATATCCTGGGGTGGAGATGACTCGGAGCAGAACTCACGGTGTGAATAGGTCTGCCCCTCTTTGCACCTTTGCATCCCTGCTGTGGTCCCAACCTGGCCTCCCCACGCTGGCCAGACTCATCAGCCTAAGACCACAGCAGGGACCGGGAGAAAGCAAGGGTCCTCCTCTCCACCAGTCATGCCCCTTCCTCCCTGCTGCATCAGGGCAGGGTGAGCAGGTGGCATTTATGGTATTTACAGGTGCCCCATGCCCTGGGAGGATGCTTGCTGGGGTGGTTAATCCAGGCATTTTACAGCATGCTGCTGCCAAGACCCCAAAGCTCATGTGGCCAAAAGCTGGCAGAGCATACTGGCACAGCATTGCTCCCGCAATGGCAGCCTCTGCCCTTGGCTGTTGAGGGCTGCAGGCTCCCACTGTGTGGAGAATTGTCCTGACCCTGCTCTTACATTGTTGAGATGAAGCAGACACATTGCCCTAAGAGAGTCTGGTCCTTCGTGACAACCCCTTAGATAAATGCCTTATTCCTAAGCAGTTAATTAATTTTAGAATAACCTATTAAGGAGTATATAATGTATTCCCATCACAGCTAAATGTCATCCCCTGTAAAAACAAAGGTATTTCATCAAATAAAACCCCTGTAAAAATAGCACTTGGGAAGGTATATTTTTAAACGTCCACTGATGTTTATTTTTGAAGTCCTGAAATTTAATTCATGTGTTGAATAAATATACTTCAGATATCTTACCTAGTTATTATTCACATCACAAAGGGTAATATGTTTCCTTCTATTTTTTTTGTAACATCAGAAATAACTATGGCCATCCCTTCAGACGCTGATGGCTGCGCATTTCCCTGTAGGACAATGGGAGGGTGAAAAGACAAGAGGGGAAACGCACCTCACATCTCAGCTCCTGAGAAGCATGTGTCACGCTGTCTGTTTCAGCGTTTGGACACACTGAATTCAAAGCAAAATGGATTCATAACAAAGGGACGTTTGTGATGAATTGTTGCCATAATGCGTTACCATAACGTTTGCCAGGATTGGTGCCCTGTCAGCGGCAGTCATCTTATAAAATACACCCCAATTCTAGCGAGTATAGAAACTGTCTGTGAGCTGTTAAGCGGTAGCTGTATGAATATATAAAGATGCTGTCACTGATGTAGAGCATTTTGGTAGCAGTAAATAAAGCAGTCCCTTTAATCCTTCTGCTTCCTAGGTAAAGAATACAAAAACCCAGTACACATAAGCAATGTTAAAAAGGTCTATGGCACCAGGAAGAAATGTGGCTTCACCATACGGATGTTTGCAAGAAGAGATAAAAAGGGAACTGTGAAAAGGAGAGAACGGGAAGAAGCTGTGCAGACCAGCTATCGACATCTCCAATGAGTCCCGTGAGATCAATAGTGGTGGCTGTTCATAACCTCCACAGCCCAAGCTGCTGCTTCATGGCCACCTCTACAGAGCACGTTCCTAGGCAAAAATGGAAGCTGAATTGCATTGCTGGGACACCATATCCTTCCTCTTTAGAAGCAGGAGGCACCTCCATGGTGTGCAGCCATGGAGCCACCAGCCAGCTTTGCTGAGGGCACTGCCAGCGGTGTAGCTGGGGCAGTGGAGGAGTTGCTGTGGCTTGTGAGACCCATGCAGGAGGTGAGGGAATATTCGTGGGACTAATCTGGCTCAAGTTCCATCCACCCACAACTGCAACGTTTGCAATAGCCAAGAGGGCTATTCTAAAGCTAGCTCAGGCCTGTCTGTATGAACTGCAGAACAGAAACAGCCTGCAGGCAGCTCTACTTGAAGGTATTTGTCTGTCAGTGTTTTCCAGCTCATAGTCTTATAGCAGAGTGAATAGGAGATCTGCTGAGTTGGCTCAGTTTTCCTCCACATCACTGCTCCCCACTTCAGCAGTGTGCATTACAGCTTGGCACTACTTTGTGTTGTAAACTGAAGAGGCCAACTTTGACGTGAAGACCAAACAGAGGTACGAGCCAATAATAGTTTTATATAAGACAGGTGATTTCTGTCTTTTAAATGGACAGATGAAGCAGCTCAGTAACCCCTACTGTCTAGGGGCAAATAGCGTCCATCTTCTTCTTGAGACGCTAGTCCCTCTCACAAAAGGCCACCCTCACCATCATGCTGTGCTCTCTCCATGGCAGTCTCAGCAGAAAACTTGGTAAGGCTGGCACACTCCCTGTCAACAAGGCCAGATGCCCACTGAGCAAGGCTTTTGATCAAGGAACGCGTTTATTCCCCTCTACTCAGCGCTGGTGAGGTCTCACCCAGGGCAGAGCCCAGCTAAGGAGGGATTTGGAAATGCAGCCCAGGGGAAGACTACCAGGATGGACATAACAACAAGGAGAGGCTTGAAGAAGCTGATGTTCAGTCACATGAAAAGGGGGCAAAGGGGCGATCACCTGTACCTACCCAAAGGGGATTTACAAAGATGACAGCATTTGGCTCTTCCTAGAAGTGGAAGATGAGACAGAAATGGGCAATGGGTGCAAACTGCACCATGGGAAGGTCAGAGTGGACATTAGGAAAATTTCTTTGCTAGGTGAAGAGTTCAGTGCAGGAGCAGGCTACCCAGGGAGGCTGGAAATCCTCCTTGGAGGTTTTCAGAACTGGAAGGAATCACAGATAATAGGTGGGTAAAATGTTGTAGAAAGCATGTCTACTGACAAAAAGAGCATAAGACTAATGTATTAGTGTTACTTCTTAATATTCAGCTATGGAAAGCAGCTGTATTCAAAACCATTTTGCATGGCTCTTCGAGTGCACAGCAGGGATGCTGTACTTTAGAAAAGCATGTGCACAGTGAGGAGTGTCATGTCTAGCAAGGTAGGGGCCTGTCACAGGTCCTTGCACTATGCAGAAGTGAATTTCCAGCTCCCTGCACACCCATTCTGTTCCTGCTCATATGGAAGGGTAAAAAGGTGCCTGAGATAAGGAGGAAAGGGCATCTTTAATGAGATTAGGGCTTGACTTGAGCTGCAAGCCTTTTAATGAGGTACTGAGCATATGGTTCTTTCCTTCCATTGAGAAACAAGAAAGACTTGTTGGCCATTCAGCAGTGCTCCACGTTCCCACCACCTTGCTTCAACCTTAGCAGAGGTTTAATCGCTGCAGGGCACAAGGAGGAGCAAGCGATCAAACCTCTGCCCAGGAAGCAGTGAAGCAGCAAGGCCAGGGACCCACACCAGGTCCACGGGACACCATGTCCCAGGCAGGTCAGGTCATCCTGCTTGGGGACCTTCTCCCATGGTTTAAGGAGCATAACTGAGAGATATCTCAGTGACCCAGGGAGGGCATCACCCACTCCTCGTTTCCAAAACCTCTTCTTGCATCCTGCCACCCACAGTCTAAGACATAAAGAGTAACTTTTGCATGCCAGCTCATGTCTTTTGGGGTTTTTTTGCTGTGCAGCGCAGCATCCTGATGAAACAAGGGACTGAAGCAAGCAGTGCATCTTACCTGGGCTGTGAACAAAACAGAGGAGCTCAGTTTCAGTTTCCATTTTGACAAATATATCCATTCACTCGGGGTTTTTTATTTTTCTAATCGGGGAGCAAATCGCCCATTACAGTGTATTCTCCATGTCCCCAGGCCCACATATATTTTCCAGCAGCTCTCCTCAGCATTCCACATTATAAAATCAATCTCTATTTAAGTAAGAGGGGGATATTTATTTCTTAATTTTTTAATAATGTATTTTGTGATTTGTTACAGCTCTCAGTGTTGTATTATTTATTTATTGTGCCTATAGGGTGCCCTGCCACATGGTAATAGAAGAGCTATAGGAATTAGAGACCTAAGCAAAACCAAGTTCAATAATTTTGCTACACTGTAGGACTCGGTCAAAAATTAACAAAGGAGCAAAACTGCAATGCAAGGACAATACCATAATGTTTTTGCACCCAAGCTTTTATGAACCCAGTGGTAGCAAGCTAAAAACCCCAGAAAGATCAATCATCACTGGAAACAAAAATTGGAACTGGATCTTAATGTATCTCCCATGGCGTTTCACAATTGAGTTTTTTGCTATGGCCTTCTTAAAAGTTAACCACAAATTTGCACAGATACCTGAATGAAACAAATCTCAAAGTTTCCTTTTCCTTTCTTGCCTTCTCCCTGCAAAGATAATTCCCTTTCAAAATACAGTCAGAAGTCTTCAGCTTAGAAAAAAAGAGGATCGATTTAGCTTGCAAAACATACACTTCTGTCAGGTAATATTTGAGCTCAGTTCATTCAGTGGCAAAGCTCTCACCGACTTCAGCAGGACTAGAGATTACCTTAAGCAGCTGAGTTAATTTATCGCTAAAACATGAAAGCCTGAAAAGCAGGAGTCCCGGGCCTTGCCCGTGCTGTGTCCTAACCCTCAGGGAAGTCATGGTTATGCCTGTCAAGGCATGATGGCTGCCTGCGTCCTCCGTGTTCAGCTGCAATAACCCCTGCTGGCAGCCCAGGGCCACAGTCCCCGCTTTTCATGGGGACAGTGTCAGTGATCATGGTCTTGGGTAGCAGGGAGGGAAGTAGTGTTTTTTTAATCACAATGACCATATAAATCCCCATCTGACCTCCTTCATGGTGCACGGGGTCTGATATAGAGAGGAGCAGGAGCTGCTGAGAATCGGCAGCTCATTGACTGTTTCCTTTGGGAACTACTTGCCAAACTTAGCAAAGCTGATTCAGGTAGAACTGGTTCAAATTTCTCAAGGTTTGACTGGGCGCTTACAAACTTGAATTCTTTTGGCATATGTCTCTGTGAAGTTCCGTGCCTCATTCCCTCCTCTCAAGATCAAGTTGGAGAGATTTTTCACTGAAAAGTCTTCTCTCCATGTTGCTTCTTCTTCAACTCCACAAGCACTCCTGGCCTCCAGAGGTACATCCTTTCTCAGGATGCCTGTTGCTGTGACTCCTGTCACTGTCTCTGAGCGGTGCTCCAGCTGCCAGGCAGCCTTCAATGACTATCATACCACAGCACTTAGCCCTTCACTCCACCACCAGGTTTCTGCCTGTTGGGCTTTTCTAAAATAATCTTCCCAGGACACAATTTATCTCCTGACTATCAGGATATTTGGGGGTTTACTGAGTAGGCAGGTCCCTGCTGAGACAGTGGTAGAGGTGACTCTGATGAGCCTTACCCTGATTGCTTCAGCCTTTTGAGATGCTGTGCTGCTTCAGACACTAGTATGAGAGGAGGACAAATTATTTGGTTTTGTTTCTGCTTTCTGGAGTTGATGAAATAGTAAGTGACTAGGCAGGAATTTCAAAATCCAGCAGTGAGAGTCAGCAATCCTAAATCCTACTTGGAATATTTACAGAGGGGAAAACACCATTTTATTGCCCTGCAGGAATGGCTGCCTGAATCATACCTAAGAGGAGCTTCCAAGAAAGCAATCTTCAGATCACATGTTTCTTCAGATGGGACATCCTTGACACACTATGTCATTGTCACTGAACCTTGGAATTAGGGGCCTGGTTTTACCTTATATGGAATAGAAACTCACCAGTTTTGAGTGTGGCCTATAGGCAAAGCAAAGAAATCTGAGTAATGCTCTTCATTTGGTAACTCACTGATTGACGTCAGGCAGCCAAGGCTCATTAGAGCCAACCGCAGCTGCCTCTGTTCTTGCCAGCTGAAAGCTTTTCAGCTCATGAAAGCCAGAGCTGAGTCTTTGCTGGGGAGCATTTGAGCCCAGCTCCCTTCCGAGGCAACTCTTGACTGTGTCTGGACCAGCCAAGCTCCTCTCGAGTAAGGTGAAATGCCTCCTCTGCAAGGGCAAAGCAGTGCTGCCCTTTCTGCCCAAATGCAGGAATTTGGGCTGGGAGGGGAGACCCTGCTTTGTGGTGAGGGCTCTCCGGCAGACCTGCGGGGTGGTCAGCTGCTCCAGCATCTGGCCTTGGCACAAGAGCTTGCCCCGTCCCTAGCAGGACTTGTGCTCCCTCCCCAGCCAGCGGGGCTTGCCTTTTGACACTGCAGTCCTCTCCAGAATGGCTACATTCCTCATCTGGATTTCAGCATCAAGTGCTGCCAGTCCGACTGAATGAAGGGCTGTGACACTCGTAGAATCATAAAATCATTAAGGTTGGAAGGGACCTTTAAGGTCATCGAGTCCAAGCATTAAGCAGCCACAGCTGCTTCCCTTTTGCAGGTGGGTATTCTGGTGCTTCCTCACCTGACCTCCCTTGCACAATGACATGAGGACATAAGAAATGTTCTCCTGGGTCCAAGATACAATTCATCCCTCCCTGTATTCTGTCTCTTGTGGTGCAAATGTAGATGATATGCTGGGAGAGCTTGTGAACCTGGCATTGACCTGCCTGGCCAGCACCTGTATCTGTGTCTGCGTTCCACACACTACTGCAGCAGCCAGAGCTGTGGCAGAAGGAGCACTGGAGGGTAGGTCCCTGCACAGCTCTTCTAGCACCTCTTTAAGGATCTGTTGTCCAGTAATGTGCCCAAGCCCACGTGGGGACCACCAGGACTGTCCACCTCCGTCACCTCTTGTAGCAATAAATCCTACTGCTGACTGTGCAGAGAAACATTTTCTTTCGTCTGCTTTAAACTGATCTCTGTCTAGTGCTCCCTGGTTTTAGTATTATGAGATTTAGTGAATAACAGTTCTGAAGTCACCTTATTACTGCCTGCACAGTTTTTGTAAAGGACATTGTTTCTTTCCACGACTGCAAAGTAAACATCCCTGAGCAATATTGGAGATTTCTGTTCCCCCTGTTGCTTAGGAGAGCTGGAAGTTGCAGACTTCACTGCTGTTTTAAGAGAGCAGCACACGTTTTAGACCTGCCTTTTGATGACGAGTGGTATTTTCAGAAGGTTAGCTGCTGAGCTGCTTGCAGGTACTTTCCACAATTAATAGCTGTGCCTGAGGGGTAGGAATTAGCTACTTCCCCAGCTTATGTGCTTGTGAAAATACTGTTAGGTACACACCTGTAATTTTTAGATCCCAAATGCCTTTGAAAAATCATACTTCAGTTTTGAAAGCTACCCATGGTTGCTTTAAGCTGTGTAAATACTTTTTGTCTGGTAAGCAATGTCTCACTGTGGTTTTGAGTGAATCGTTCACAGATTATTCTCATTAGCAGTCCCCTGTCATTTAGCTGTGAAACACGTGGCACCGCTTGCAGAAATATACAAAGGGTCTTGATGCTGATCTTCAGAATATCTGTCCACAGGTACGATGACATCACTAACTACTCTATACTAACAGACTCTAAAGCAGAGTGGAAATCTTTAGCAATCTCCCCCCAAAATCTGCATACCAGTTTCTCCCTCTGGAAACCAGAGCCAATAAAGCAGGCTGACCCCAAAGGGACTGTATTCATATTACTTGGCCCAAGTTTGTAAGGTGCTTGGAGATAAAAAGTGTTATGAGGACTCTGGGAATGGAGCCAAAACACAACTCCCTGCTGGAGACCGGACTATTTCTGTTGCTCTACCACGGGAATGATCTTTATATTCTCTTAAATCTGCTGGCTGCCTCTGTTGCTGTATTTCATCTTAGTTGTTGGAAAACAACTTGTTTGAAGCCTTGCGTCAGCAATAAATTAACTTTTTTAAGCAAAAAAAAAATGTGGCACACCCAGTAAATCAACTGACCTTTAGCCCTGAACATAAAATTGAGAAGTGCATTACTATTTGCTTTGTGAGGCAACAGGCAGCTCTCTGCTCATTTGCATCCTCATGCAGTGCTGCTGATGTTACTCTCGGCTAAGCTATTGCAGTGCCACAGTGATTCAGACTCTAAATAACTTGTAGGCCTCTTCTCCTGAAGCATGTTAATAGGTTAAGTTCAGTTCACAATTGCTAATTTTATCTTATTTCAAAGGATGATTACATATTTATGTATTATTTATTACACAAATCTGGCATGATACATTATTTACAGCAGTATTAACAGTATTTATTATTTATTATGCTAGTGTATTAATATATATTAATTCAAACAAGATTTTTTTCCAGTGTTGTTTGTTGATTCCAGTTATTGGACTTAATATTCTGCAGAGTAGACAGTACTGTCCTGTGGGCTGAGGCTGCTGAAATCTAATTACATCGGCCAAGAAATACCATTCACTTTTGCCTTAGTAATATTTTATAACCTGGGGACAGATTGTGGTTAGCTCTGCCGGGGTATAAAAGAACAGCAAGAGGGATGTAAGATATCTGCTCTTTCCATCTATATGGTGTTCTTGTGCAGAGTCCAACAGTCACGACTTTCTTTTTCTCTGCCTGCAAGCCTGGACAAAACCATAGACTGCCACAGCTGCTACAGACACCCAGGGAGATGCAGAGACGGCCATCCCCTTTGTGTTACTCCCTCTGAGGGAAGCCAGAATCATGGTAAACATATTGCACAAGCCCCAGTTGATCCTAGACACTAACTGGTATCAATGAGTGGGTTACGGAGGTGGTTTCTTGAAATCACATTGCTGTGACAGCAAAAGCTCTAGCTTAGAGGTGGTCAGACCTTCACAAAAAGGCCTGGCAAGAATTAATTATTTTGCTGGGGAGTGGAGCTACACCAGCAAAGGCACTTCCAGTTATCTGTGGCTTAACCTCACCAACAGACCTCTTCTGTTGGAGGAACAGAGTCTGACTGGTCTGTCTCTGAGAAGACCTGATCTTCGGTAGATTAGAAATAAACCTTGGGTGACTGGGAAGGGTTGGAAGGCACCTTGTGGCAGAAATAGGAACCCAGCCTAAACATACTTTTCAAAACAGTGGTGGCTTTAACCGCAGTCTCATCCCTTCTCACAAGCACTGGCAAGCTTCACCCATAAAGCATGGGGTAGAGGCTTCTTCTGAACAGTATCCAGCTTTGAGTCGTCTTCAAGGCCCATCTTCCACTCCCACCCTGCCAAATGCACTGACAGCCCACCTCTTCATACCTAAGGCCATGCCCAGGGGTCTGATTTGGTTGCATGCAGGTGGGATTATTCAAGAAGTATCTGCCATGCTGTATCACAGAATCACAGAATGGTAGGGGTTGGAAGGGATCTCTGGGGATCATTTAGTACAACCCCACTGCTAAAGAAGGTTCACTTAAAACAGGCTGCAGAGGATCACCTCCAGGCAGGTTTTGAATATCTCCAGAGAAGTAGACTCCACAGCCTCTCTGGGCAGCCTGT
>VZSZ01003981.1:31374-42315 GCA_013398815.1 Ibidorhyncha struthersii
TTGGGCTGAGCTGAGCACTCCCAGTTCCCAGTCCCAGTCTGGAGCTGGGGAGGGTCTCTCTGGAGCAGGTCCTCTCTTGCTGGACAATTACAGCCTGATCAAAACTTCAAAGTGGGGCCTGAAAAAAGATGTTCAGGGTCTATTATAACAATCAACATGTATAGAAATGCAAAATAGAAATGAAATTAGTTTGGGTGGAAGCAGCCACTGATGGACTACATCAACTACAGACATTGCTGGTTTCTGTGAATGGAGAAAGCCCAGGTCTGTTACTGGAGATGGCCCATTTCACATGGGCCTTGTACCCCTGTTATGGGAGTGGTACAAGTTCATTTCCAGGACTTTCTTTTTTCATCCTTGGAACTACTTCCTAGAATATTTTGCATTCGTGCACCAAACATCAGTAAAAAAAAAAAAAGAAGCATTGCTGTCTGTTGAGTGCATTATATGAGTTTTAAGAATTATCTACTGTATTTGCACAGTTGACCTGTGTGAATATAAAAGCATGGCTCTGGCTATGGTCTGCTGGATAAATAAATGTCAATGTTTGTATGTTTTTGAAACAGATTTATTCTGGCCCTCTGCTAAATTTTGTGCTAGTTAAGAGCAATATTACACTACAAGAAAAATATTCGGTATCTTTATAAGCATAGAAGATTTTACAAAACTGTTCCTGCCATTAGACTAGGAAACTTAAAAATCATGTTGTAGCTTGGTGGTCTGAGCAGAGTTCTGGGAGTTGGGCAGCTCTTAAGCTTGTGTGTTTGGATGTGGCAGGATCCTTTTGTGGTCCTTGGTTTTAGCTGCCCCAAAAAGCCTTAGGCCCCTGGTGCAACTGTGCTGCACCTGTGTAATATTGACCACTTTTACCCCAGGATAGCACATTTAGAGGAAAACTCATGCATTTTCATTTTGGTAACTGGCTCTCCACTCAGTCAGCAGGCTGGTCTGATACACTTCTCAACAATTTGATTGCAAAATGTGATGCAAGAGAGGCAGTGGGAGCACATGTCAGAGGCAGGGAAGGCAGGAGGGTCTAGCTCCTTCACTTGCTGCATGCATTCAGAACACCGGGGCACTTTTAAGGCATTCTAACTCCTGTTTTTAGATTTGCCACATTTGTTAGCAAGAGGAATAGCTTGATTTTAACCAGCCATATAAAAGTCATGTTAACTCAAGTCCACTCATGTAAAATTCAAATAAAGGCTTTTATTTCCAATTTCCAAAACAGTCAGCGTGATTTTAAAAAAGATAATGCTGGAGAAAAGAGATAAAACTACCCCTAGTTTGCGATCAAAGCTCAGAGGTCTCCCTTAATCTATTTGGGAGACAGTTGATGGTCCTCCTTAGAGCACCTCAGAACAAGGGGCAAATGTCCCCTGAACACTGGTGATTCACCATCTGCACTTCACTATCAACTATCTTTGTCTATTGAAACTTCAATATCAGTTTGTACATTAGCAGCCTGACACAAACAGCTAGATAGAGTGTGTTCATCCCAGTCATTACTGGCTGTTGATTGAGACCAGATGTGATGGTGGTTCAGAGTTCTGTGCAATAATAAATTTGGGGTGGCTGAGATACAGCAGAAGGGAAATGGCAGATCTGTGGCTGTGAGAGAAACAGCCTGGGGTCAGCTGGACTGTGTGGGTTAACACAGTGGCTCAAACAATCCTGCTTTACTGAGGCAGACTTGCTTGCCCCAGCTCACCCTGCACACGACGCTGGGGTGACGATGAAGCTGAGAGGTGGTGTGGTGTGAGAAGCTGTCTCGGGGTCCCTGAACTGCCTGGGCACCAGATTGTGCCCATCTGTCCATCTAGATTATGAAAATTAAGTAGTGCTGCTGCAAAAGGTCTCTGTGTGAGGTCTACGGGAGACTGGCATCACTTCCTACCTGCATCCTTATTGGCATTTCCCCTTGTTTCCAGCAGCTCTCACTTCACCTCTGTGCTGATGCTTGGTGACAAGTATCTAACCAGAAATATGGGACCTCACAGCGCATCTTCCTGGGCCTGTTCTGTAGAAACCAGTGTGGCAGGAATACAGCCCCTCTAAAACCTCCTCACAGGCCCAAGTGTGTACTTTACTGCTTCAGCCCAGGCACTGCACCATGTAAAATGTTGGCCTGAGTGATGTGACTGGTGTAGGGGGATCTAAAATCCATCAGATGACAATCTCACCTCAAGACAGTGGGCTGCATTTTGCATTTCATCTCCTGCGATGCAAGTCTTTAAATTCATGAATAGCCAAATGTCACACCTCCTCTTGTGCCTATTTCAGATAAGATGAAATGGAAAACTTCCCTGTTTAAGACACTCTGTGACCCAATGGAAGTTGCATTGGCCTGATAACCAGAATTTCTATAAGTATCTCCTCCACAAGGCACCACTGTCATTACTGAGCTAGGCTCTACGTTTGTCTGCCAGGGAAGAGAATCCAGGTCTTTAAAGTGACATATCTAAGTCAATTCTCTCTGCATGCAAAATTGAAATTCCCAGCTACACAATCTGCGACCCCAGCTCTGCACCCCCTGGGCTGAGAATGTAACCAAGGTATCCTGACACCCAACGTTACACGTGGTTCCCTTACAGCTGATTTACCTCTACGGTGTAGCACATGTTCTGTGGGTCTCTAAGGACTGCTCTGTGCACCACATAACCATCTAGGTGCTCCATGTGGTATCTACAGTGTTTCTGAAGGCTCCAAGTCCATTATTCCCATTCGATGGCAGAGAACGGCACAGGGCCTTGGAAATTAAGCTATTGCTTTTTTGCCCAGAGGAACAGTCCGTAATTTGGAGTGAAACCTCTTCATCTCTGTATTTAGATAGAGAACTTCATTCAGCAGGGCTGTTACACCAACATTTTTCACCCATTCTCCTTGTCCTGGTGCATCTATGTGGCCAGACTGCATTCACTGGGTGTCCACCAACTTCCTCTGCAGCTTCTGAGGATGAGGGGTGAGAAGCAGGGTACTCTGCCAAACCCTCCTGCTGGCACTGGGGACACAGGGGTTCATGTCTTTCAATGTTCTTCAGCTGGCACCAACTGTTTTTTAAAGTTGAAGCTGAAAAAAAAATACAGCAGACGCAATGGTGGTGCAAAGCTTCTGCAAGTACACCAGTGAGTTTCTTGAGTCATTTGCACCAAACACCACACATGGAGGTGTAGAAAGTTTGGCAGACGTCTCTTCAGATCAGTGAGGGCAGCAGGCAGCTGCTTGTTTGGGCGTGAGCACCATAAGGCACTGAGGGAAGGGCCTGAAGTTGCATATCCCCAAATCCTCAGTGACAGAGCAGTCCGCTGTGGGTTAAATAGAAAGTGTCAGCTGAGAGACTCAGCTTTGACAATAAATTTCCTTGCTTTCATAGATCTAAAAAAGAATCAGACTTTACAATGTACCCCATAATGTAACTTTAATGCAGTTTTTGTGCATTAATTCCCTTCAGGTCCATTCCTTGTCATTAATATCGTCTATTGGCAAACAAAGAAGGATTTCTTAGAATAGAACCTTGCCAGCTGAGGAAAATATTTGACTTGCCTCAGTGTTGCCAAGCAGTTTAGTTTGCATTTTTCAAGGACATTTGAACAAACAAAAGTATACCTCTGCAAATTTAATTTTATAGCATGTCCCTGCTTGCAGGCTTGCACTTACCCATTAGTTTCAATGTCTGTAATTAAAAATTGCAGGGAATATGTGCAGTATTAATAGCTCTTAATTTTCATTGATGAGTCCTAAACACTGATCAGTAAAGGGTTCACAGAATTGGCTTTCCCTATGCTTTTTTTTTGCCTAGTGCCAGATTTTGTCTGAAAACCTTGTTCAGCATATCACATATTGGTGTTTATAACAACTATATTGGCACAGACAAGATACAGGCGGCATTTCAGAGTCCTGTGTCTGCGCTGGTTTGGTGTACAATACTTTTACCTCTCACAAATTCAGAGTCTGGGCTCCTGGGAGCTGATTACAGGAGAAGATTAAAAAGGCTATCTTCCACACACATGTTCAGAAGCAATGGATGGCATCTGCAAGACTGAACCAGCACACATCTGCTCAGAAAGGAGAAAAATATCCCCTAATTAGAACAGTAACATCACTGGGTACAAGGGAAAAACTTTGGAAATGCTGTGTATGGCCAAATCCACATATATATATAAAAATATATATACAGAGATATATAAATGTATATATTTGTACACACACACATGCTTATATGTATGTATGTATGTGTGTTTATATATTTAAATATATGAAGTTTTATGTTCAAGAAAGGCTTTGTTGACACAGAAATGTGAGGCACCTTCTTCCTTTTAGGCATCCAGCAGCTGGAAGAGGCACCCAACCTGACTACACCAGGTGACGGGGAGAAGGAGGCAGCCCTGGTGAGGCCCAGCGCTCCTGGCAGGATAAGGGGAGCAGTCATGAAGGTCTGCGGGCAGAATGGGCGACACAGGTAGGAGTCGGGGAGGAAGGGGGAAGGCCGATGCTTAGTCCTCCTCTAAAGTTTGTTTATGCATTTTATTTATTGGCTACTTGAAATGAGTAAGTAGGTACAGCAGAGGAATAAGAATGTAAGGTGTTCTTATTACAGACCATGCCATCCCTGTAAGTGTTCATTATGGTCGCCTCCTCTCCTCAATCTTTGGCCAGAAAGAACCTAGGTTGTGGTAGGTAATGTTCACTTTTCAAAAGGAAAAGAAGAAGATAAAGCTGTTTTATGAAATAGAATCTGCCTATGTGTGCATGGAAACTACTTCTATAGGTTTGGATAAGGAATTTGGAGAAAATCTACTGCATATTGTCCCTGAAGGTCACAGGGGCGGCACAACTACAAGGACCATCTGGAAACCTCCATGTCCTTGCTCAGAGCAGGGTCAGCTTCGAAGTTAGATCCAGCTAACTAAACCATGGCACAACAGAGATGTTTTTCTGCAGATGGAGAACTTCTAGGAGGATCTTAAGGTTACAAAAAAAAAAAAAAGACAGATTGGGACAGCAATCACTGAAGTGAATCTGAATGCATCTCCTGTTACCAGGAGAAAAGAAAATCTCTTTGTATTATAAATGCATTACTATCATTCTTACATTAAATCCACTTCAGAAACACTGGTACAAATGCTGCTTATCTTACTGAAGCATGTGAACTCCTCTCACAGGCACATTAAGCTCTTCATGAGTTAAATGAGAACATAGCCAATAAAACAGTCCCCACAGAGTTGTTGCTCTCTACCTGAGGGTTCAGTGTTGCTTTGGGGTTAACTTTGTTCTGTCCAGCAAGGACAGGGTGGTGAGCAGAGCTCAGAGTGCATACATGTGAAAGAGACAAGGCTGAGTGCCCAGAGCAGGGGACATGGACACTGAAAGTGGGTGGCGGTGGAAGCAGACAAGACAGCGAAGCAGGTGTCACCAGTACAGTCTCCTCAGAGCACATCAGCCAATTAGTAATTAACAGACGTGCTGGAGTATGTCACTTTTGTCTCTTGGTTCAAACAACTTCTGTTACTCCCTGCCGAAAAACTTCTGTAACTCTCCTGACAGTGAGATGTCCCAGATGGATGGGATGACAGATATGGGTGTGTCAGAGGTTGAACTGCAATGGCCAGACGTCCACTGGCTCTGGCACAAAGCACAGGAGTAGGTGTTGTTCTCCTCTCCTTGGATAACTCAACTGTCATGCTCCTGGGAAAGGGTCCTCCTACTGCAGGTCACACCTGGGACCCCTATGTCCTCAGGTGTAGCCAGGTGGCTGGAGGAGTGATGAAAGGAGCCATTGAGTGTCTGACTCTTGAAGAACTGCATATGGTACCTGGGTGATGAACAGACTGAGCACATCTGATGAACAGCAAACAAAGAAACCAAAGGTGACAGGACACTGGACCTGGGAGAAGGGAGCCTGGTTTGCATGTGTAATTATTTCCCTATATCACTTCACTAACAGCAAGCTGGGCAAGAGGGATCCTGTCAGAGTCAGCATATTGGCTGCTGAGGGAAAGAGTTCACACATTAAAAGCTTCAGCAGCTGAAACAGATGTTAATGCGCATTACGTTTGTACATGCAGGTAAACTGCACAGCGGGCAGGAAGGCTGGCTGGTCCCAGTGTGAAGCACATGCTGCCTTATTGAGGCTTCTGTGTGTGGCTGCAGACCCAGCATACACATACGCCCACATGCATATGCATATCAAACACAGTTGATGGTAGATAATAGCAAAATTTAATGAGCTTTCCACCTCTTCTCTTGAAAGCATTTGCATTTTTTTAAGTCGACTTCCCATTTCTTTATGAAAAATTTTCAAAATCTGTGTTTTTGTGTCAAGCTCCAGATTTCCATGTAAGTTCAAGGTAATGATTGAACTTGGTATGTCTGCCAGCTGTGTTGTTGCAATATCTACAGAGGAACATCGAAGGTCTGTGTTAGTTTGGGACTCACAAAAAGTAATTCATTATGCATAATGGTGATGTTGGCAGTGCATGCCAAATGGTTAAATCTAATGTAGCATACAGTTTCATTAAGGCACAACAAAATTAATCTATCCCTTCCCACCAGGAGGTTTAAACAAAAGCAATGGGGAAGGAGATGCATGTAAAAAGCAGCAATTCATTAATGAAATGAAGATGTGTAAAATAATTAGGCTTATAACAATAGATTAGAGGACTAAATTAACCCTTTTATTTTCAGTGCAATCTGCACAAGTCAGAACCCTAACTTTGGGCATTATTATGTAAATGTAATTTTAAGTGTCTTCTGATTTCCTTCCAGGGAAGCGATGCACAAGCAGATCAAAATGCACCGGTTCCTTTTAAAAACTTTATTCTGATTTGCAGAAGCTGCCCATGGTGACTACTCGCATTCAAAGTCAGTCACTTGACTTTGGATCTCCAGTGGAAAATTGCAAATCAAAGAGTTAACTCAAAGAATCGGGGAGAAAGAGCTGCCGCTAAACTGGTGTACAATAACTTGTGTAATTAATAATACTGAAACTAAGGGACCAATCTAAATCAGTGGAGGGATGGAACTTAGTAATTAGTAATGATAGTTAAAAGGGACAATTGTCTTTCCTTAATAACTCCTGTGTCCCCAGTATCACAGGAGAATTTTTTGAACAACAATGTCTAAACAATATAGATGTTGCTTGTTTTAAGGTGCAAAGGAAAGAGAAACGTTTTAAAATGGGCTACCTTTATTCAGGATAAGAAAATCCCCAAATGCACAGACCTTTGAATTAACCAAGTAATCAGGAAATTCCTTGGCCCTCTGTACTTTAATTTTCTAATTCAGCTAAACACAGCAGGAGCTTTTCCCTATACTTTCTGTTGACAGCTCTCAGCTCTGTCCCAGAGGAAAGAAATCCTTCTAAGCACCCAGCAGTGCTTAGGGAACGAGGTGAATTCAGGGCACAGGGAAGCCTTTGGGGGAGTTCTGCAGTGACTTCAATGCCGGGGAGCACAGGACTCCCACCCCCAGGGTTCTCCAATGGAGCACACCAGACTGTGGAGCTGGAGTCTAGTCTGCATGTAGTCTTGCCTGGATGTGAGTAATGAAGCATGGATGTCACATGCTAACATTTTGTCCCACTGAGCACCCAAAGCTGAAATGCCAACATGCTTTGAAATTCATGTGAGAGCCCACGGGAACTAGCAAGTATATAAGGCAGTATTAAAAGCCTCAACATGTATGTTGAGAACCCAGTATTTTTCTCCACTTTCCAGAATGACTCTGCCAGCATCTAGAAAGGGAAACAGGGTTTGCAGACAGCAGTAGTATCACAAGAGGTAGCCTGGTAGGCAACATGAATTTATCAACCCAAGGGAAATACATCACAACAAAACTAGCAGCAAGTCTGTACCCCATAAAGAGATGGGGGATTCAGAAGCTCTAGGGCAAGCAGCTGCAAAGGCAGATTAGGTGGCTGCACCCAACACCCCACCATTGCAGACCAATGCAACAGTCCAGGGCACACCGCAAACCAGGCGGACATGGCTGGTAAGTATCTGAAATGAGGCATTGCCCATAAGATTTTCTATTAATTATTACTGTTAGTAGTGTCTGAAGAAGGAAGACGTGGGGAGCTATAAATTTAAAAGGCTTTGGTCTAAGCCAGATGGAGCTAGTTACTTTGTTTGGGAGCCCCTCATCCTCTCTGCTGATCACTTCTAACTCCAATGATCATCCTGTGGCTCCAAGGGATTTCTGGGCAGAAGAATGGCACACAGATGGGGAAAAGTGATGGTCCTGGTCCACACTGAGGTAAGCTGAAATCCTTTTGAACTGTTCTTTCCACACCAGGATTTCCCTTATGTTTTCTACAACCACAACCATTTTAGGTGGCTGATTGTCCTCAATCCAGTGTCCTTGTACCTTTACTGGTTTTGAGGGAGAGATATAACTTAAAGTGCCTAGATACTGATGCCTGATGTAGGAGACAAGGACATACTGATTGTATTGGGGCAGTGTTATCTTGGAAGGCAGTGACATACTTCCTCTGAAGTCTCCAAGAGAAGAAGGGCAGTATGGCAGGTATCTTCATTATTTAATGGGTCTTACTTAGTGAAATTGGTGCACCTCTTTCTGTCCTGACCATTCTCTTATCAAGCTGCCTAAGTGAGGTATACTTGATAAATTGGTTTTGGTGGTATTGTTTCAGAGTTAGGTGACAAGTGTTAAAATGAATGGACTCCAATGTAATTCCTTCAGTAGTCACTACATTCATTGTTATTGATTAAGCAGGTATTTTAAAGATAAATGGGAAGACAATATTATTTTTAATTTTTTAAAAAATTTATTTATTGAGTGGTGGTGGCATGTCACTAAACTGGCTCTGTGACCTCTGTATAACTCATTAAACTAAGTGGGCACACCACAGCTGGTGACTTGAAAATTCCTGAACCTAGAGGTAAATGTTGCTAGTTCATGGCTGGCAGCCAGAAGTCCTCTTTGCCTGGAAAGCTGAGATATATCTAAGCCATTCTTAATTTTTAAGGGTACAACTCATCTTAATCTCTTAATTGCAAAGATTTGCCAAGTTGTATCTGATATATCTTAGATAACAGTGACACTTGGGTGAAGATGCCCTATTTTAGAATAAAATAGTCACACAGAGGTGAGCCAGGGGCTTCTGAGCCAACAGGAGCCAACAAGGGAACACCAGTGAAATGCCATAAAGGAATTAAGGGGCGTTCCTCAAAAAAGGTGACACAGCAGACAGCCCACCTGAAGTGCCTCTACACCAATGCACACACCATGGGCAACAAACAGGAGCAGTTGGAAGCCACTATGCTGCTAGAAAGCTATGACCTAACTGCCAGTACTGAAGCTTGGTGGAACTAATCCCATGACCAGAGTGCCTCTGTCAATGGCTACAGGTTCTTCAGAGGACAGTCAAGGAAGGAGGGGCGGAGGGGTTGTCCTCTACATCAAAAAACGGATAGAGGCTGAAGAGCAGTCTCTGAAGAATGCTATGAGAACACTGAAAGCATATGGGTAAGAATTAGAGACTGAGGCAACAAAGGGAACCTTGTGGTTGGTGTCTACGACAGGCCACCCCATCAAGGGGAGCCTANAAAAGTAGAACGGTGAGCTGTAAGCAATTCAGGAGACTCCTGGAATGCATTGAGGATAACTTCTTAAGCCGGGTAATAGACAGGACTACCAGAGGGGATGCGATACTGGACCTGTTGGTCACCAACACAAGGGAGCTAATTGCTGACGTCAAAATTGGAGGCTGCCTGGGCTGCAGTGACCATGCACTGATGGAGTTCACAGTCCTAAGGGATATGGGTCAGGCAAAGAGTAAATTAAAGAATGTGAATTCTAGAAAAGCAAACTTCCAGCTCTTTAAGGAGTTAGTCAATAGGATGCTCTGGGAAACTTCTCTCAGGGACAAGGGAGAAGAACAGAGCTGACAGATCTTTAAGGATGCTTTCCATAGAGTGCAAGAGCTCTCAGTCCCCAGATGGAAGAAATCAGGAAAGGGTGGTAAGAGACTGGCATGGCTGAGTTGAGACCTCCTGGTCAAACTAAAGGGCAAGAAGGAAATGCACAGGCAGTGGTAGCAGGGACAGTTATCCTGGGAAGAGTATAGGGACAGTGCCCAGTTGTGTAGGAATGGGGTCAGGAAGGACAAGGTGCAGCCAGAGATGAGCATGGCACAAAGAATAATAAGAAGGACTTCTACAGGTATGTCAACCAGAAAAGGAAGGTT
Organism: Ibidorhyncha struthersii; assembly: GCA_013398815.1. NCBI lineage: Eukaryota > Metazoa > Chordata > Aves > Charadriiformes > Charadriidae > Ibidorhyncha > Ibidorhyncha struthersii. The sequence goes on from VZSZ01003981.1 coordinate 41,582, forward strand.
ATAGAAAGCATATCACCCTGATGAACAAGACTGGCAAACTGGTAACAACGGATGAGGAGAAGTCTGAGTGTCCTGGTGTGGCCCCAGCTGGCAACAAAGAACCATGGGGTCACTTGCTCTCTCCTCCCCCAAGCAGCAGGATGGGAGGAGAATCAGAAGAAAAAGGCAAAACTCCTTGATTGAGAGAAATGCAGTTTAACGGAACAGCAAAGGAAAGAGGAAAGCAACAATAATAATACTGATAAAGGAATATACAAAACACGAATAGTGTACAACTGCTCACTGACTGGAAACCGGAAAGGCCTCTTCCCCCCTCCCAAGCAGTAATTCCTACTCCCTGCCTGCCCCTGCCTCTCCCCAGCTCCCCCAGCTGTATACTGAGCATGACCTCACATGCTGTCGAATACCACCCATTTGACTAGTTTGGGTCAGATGTCCCATCCGAGATCTTTGTGAAAATTAACCCTACCCCCACTGGAATCAGGACACTGAGATGCTCAACAACTTTTTTGGCTTAATCTTCATTGGCAATCTCTCTTCCCGCATCTCTTGAGTGGATGGGCCTCAAGGCAGGGACTGGGGGAGCAAAGTCCCTCACACTGTAAGAGAAGGTCTTGTTTGAGACCACCTGAGGAACTTGAACATACATAAGTCTACAGGACCTGACTAGATGAATTCCAGAGCCCTGAGGGAATTGGCTGGTGTAGCTGCCAAGCCATTCAGTGATATCTGAA
>VZSZ01003981.1:62199-102220 GCA_013398815.1 Ibidorhyncha struthersii
AGATCTCCTTCTGGCAACACAAGGATTCTGCGTTTTTTCTGTTTTTTGTTGCCTAGTGTGTGGGACAAATCACACTTCCTGGATATTTTTTTAAGCTGATTGATACATGTATGAAATCTTTTCCTGGATTTTGTTCCACTGCTATTGTCAAATGCTCCACCGAGTGTGTTCGCAGTAGCTGGATGTCTCCCAGTATTGCATCCAAACAGCAAATCATAGATCTTCAGAGAAAATTAAATCTCTTTAGTCTTGGGTAACATTTGTGAAACTCATTTTGGTCACCATGATGAATGTTATGTGCACACTTTTCACTGACATTGGCCTCTCAGAAAGGTTCTGAAACCTTTTACATGTGAGAACTAAGCATCCTTGCCTGTGTAAGCATACTGACTTCTGTTTTTCACTGATACCTATTACACCTTAAACATACCTTAAACCCTCCAGATACAGCCTTACAGAGGTATGAGCACAGCACCAACATGCTCTTCAGAAGCACCTGTGAATAAGAAAGACTTTAGCTCAGAGTGAGACCTCAATAATTATCTCAGTGTTGCAAAACACTTCTTTGCCTTCATGCCTCTGATATCCTTGATCAAAAAATCCTCATTCAGAAAAAAAAGACTCATCTGTAAGTTTTCGGTTGTATTAGTCACCTTTGCTGCTCGTGTTTTCCGTGCCATGCTCACATCACAGTCTCTAGCACTGAGGGCGCGTGTTCCCATCCTATTACTACTGAATGATCCTCCTGAGATCAGCTTGACAAGGCGGGCAGCGCAGCACTGGGGCAGGTCTAGTGTAAGTTAATGGTCCATTCACCCTGAGTCATGATACTGGAGAATGTTTTGCAGAGGATTTTCTGTGAGCTAATGGTGCTGTTGTCATCTTCTCAGTCTAAGTCAAGCACTATGCAAATCCTTGGAAAATTTTTGAAGCTGTGTAATCCATTGTAACACCTCCTTTTTTAAATGCTGGGCATTGTCTTGGCTTGTGTACTTTGCCCCAGTATATTCAGCTCAGTGCTAATTTTCACCCGTTCTAGCTTTGATCCTGGTGACTCTTTCTGCCACTTGTCTATTTTTGTGCCATTTCAGATCCCCCAGCGCTCACAGTGTATAGCACTCTCTGCTTTCCCTCAGCTTCAGGTGGAAACAGCTGACTACATTTGCCTGGCAAATTTTGACTGTCTTCTGAAAAGTTATTTCTAGGTCCTCCAGTTGTTCCCCAGAGTGTTTGGCACAAGGACCTCATCCCTAATCAGGGGCACACTTAACCCCTACAGCCCAACAGTGGGTTTGCACCCTCAGGGTTTAGTCATTCAGAGGACTTCTGTTTTCTCCTTTTCTTCCTCTTTTCTCTATTTAAAAACATATAAACCATATGCTGAAGAGTCTTATGAAAGCAAATACATTTACAGTGTGCAGGGTTCCTCAAATTTACATATGACAGTTTCATAGTTAGCCCTCGCTGCATGAGTTAACTGAAAACTATTAACAACCTCAAAAGTCTGAGAACTGTTGATTGCCAGAAATAAAGCTGCTTTCTTATGATCTTCCCTCTTGCTGTGGTTACAGCTTGCAGAGCCAAGGGAAAGTCCTGTTTAAACCAACTCCAGTTGTCCTTGCAACATCCAGCAATTTCATGATACCATATTTAACTGCGCCCTTCTGACACTTGGGAACTTTTCTGAGGTTCGTTTTATGGGTAGTGGCAGGTATTGTCCAGCAACTGGCCAGAATCAAGGTACCTACAGACTTCTGCTTCATTTGGCCCAGTGCGTGATGCAGGAGTTGGTCCCACTGGTGCATTTCAGAGCCCCTTGGAGGTACTGCTTCCCATAGGGAAATAGCCCAGGGGGTCAGACGGTAGCTGAGCTTTCCCTTTCACCAAATCAGCAATGCCTGTTCTCAAGTAAAGGAGGTTAGGGACAAGCTGACAACTGGCAAGGTCCCCTGACAGCCAGGCTCCTGAAGCAAGAAGGAAACCTCTAGGGACAAGACTTGAGCATCTTCTGTGCTTCAGAAGGTCCCCTTCTCAAACTTGGCTTCAACTACCTCTGCCTGCCTTTATGCTTAGTTATTCATCCGAGTACCTCGCTTATTACGGCTGCAGAAATACTGTGCAAAGTCACATTTTATGTTTGAGGTGATTTAAACTTTTTTGTCATTGTTGCAGGGTTTGGTGTTTTTTTTTTCCATGTAGATGTTGGAATATGTCATCAAATGAGGTCTGAAAATAATCTTATGACCTTGTTTGGCTTTTCTGGTAGAAATGTCTCTTTATAATGAATTTTTAATTGCTTTATGCTATCCTTAATTGAGTCAAGTATTTTTTAAATATGGCCCTGGAGTTTACTCTAAAGGTCTGATCGGTTCCTAGATTTTTTCTTATTCAAATCACCACCTTTGCTTTTTGCTGCCCAAATAACTGCAAGGTACTCCTTCTGATTCACCACCCAGCTGAATGCCAGAGGTGTCCCTATAACTGCTATACAGTGCGTGTTACTAAGACAGTGTACACTAATGGCAGCATTCACGTACACTGTCCTGCAACCTCTGTTGACATCCAGACTTTACAAAAACTGCAATGTGTCGCCAAGAAAAGGAAATGGGCCCACAAGCAGTAAGACTGCACAGTCCATAGCTCATCTGCTCTTTTTTATTTACACAAGACAAGAATTAATTTTCCCTAGTGTTATACTTAGATCCAGATCAATCTAGTACAGTGTTGAGCAAGCACACTTTCATTACTCCATCATCCATTTTTCTTCCAAAGATATTTTTTAAAGCCTGGAAAGCATAAAGTATCAAACAGTTAAGATTCTATCAAACAATAAAACACAGGGGCCTGATTCATTGCTGGTGTCAAATAAATGATCTATGGAATTACATCACAGATCATCTCGGGTCCTTATGTCATTATGGTGATTACATACAAGTTTTACCAGAACTAAAATAAAATTGGAAGCCTAAACTATGTTTTTATAAAACATAACTCCTTTGCCCATTTTTATTAGATGTGTCCTCTAGCTTGCAGTATACTATAGAGCAGTCATTTTATAGATAAGCAAGATGTTCTTCTGCCTACACTTGGGTGTGTGCTCTCTTAACATTCTTTTCTTAATATTTGCCAACATATTTGCAGCTGTACCTAAGGTTCTTCATTAGAAAAGGAAAAGGTCCTGTATAAATCAATGAATAAAATAACTACTTCAGGTTTTATTTTACTTTATTTTTGAAGGCATACTTTAACTAGAAATGTGATAACAAGCACATATGCAAAAGCATATTGAGACAGTACTGTCCCAGGAATATTTTAAGGAATGTAAGGAGTACTGGAATAGAATATATGCATAATATGCATACATTATAGTGTCTGTATATATAACTCAAATTAATTATTTAAAGAAATTGCGGAAATTATCTTACTTTCTGATAGCATTGATTAGTTACTTTACTTGATGGTCATTAAAAACTGAATAATGCCCCAACATAATTTGATTTTTAAATAATGTATCTAATCGTGGAAGAAGTATTCCAAAATCATTTTCTTTTTCAGTTGGTAAGGATTAAATAACAAAGTCTGTTTTCTTTATTGCTGATTTCTACCATTAAACCAACTACATATAAGCAGTGCTGATTGCAATATAAAGAATTATTCTCCTGGGTCCTACTTGTATTCATTCTGATTCTACACTTTAAAAACCCATACATCAATTACTCTGCAGTGGCACCAGCACTTAGCATGTGCATATTATCTTTTGCTCATATTCCAGTGCAGTCTGCTGGAGAGGAAGAGAAAGACTGCAAGTGTGCGTAGCATGTGTGACTCCCCTGCCATACACACACACAAAAACACACACACACACAGATCTGTGTATACATTCATTGCGCATTGCACATAATTTTTGAGAAGCCCTTGCTGGGGGTGAATATAATTGTCTTCATTCCCCACTCCCCAGAATCTCCTGTAATGTTTGGAGTCTTAAACCAACCAATCTTATAAACGGCTAGGTGAGCATGAGCGCCAGGAGTTTTTTGATATGCAGCATAAGTGAAATGCTGCATAATATAAAATGATGGCACTATTAATCCTGTAGCACTGGTGATTCCCAGCCCCCTCTGCTATTGATACCAGCACCATTGTCTCTGGCTTTAAACTTCATCAGTATGCAAACGGAGTGTCACTATGATGGGTGGTAACTTGGTTGGATGCACTTTCTACATTTCTGGCAAATGAGTATAATTATTTTCAGAGCTGCGGGCAACTCATGCATGTTTTATCCTCCATCTGGACCTGCATGGTACACAATAGTGATAAAAGATGATTTCCCCCCTTGGATGTTCATAGGCCATCATCGACACCGTCCTGATGAAATGGTCATGTATCCCCTAGCACTTCTATATCTGCCACAGCTTGACAACAAAATTATTTCCCTATAGTACTAAAACACTTCAAATATTCAAGCCCTCTGTGCATATATTTGTGTTTTGAAGCATTCAGCGTTAACATAATGTGGTAATTTATAAACTGACAAATTAACTATGCAGAAATCTGAGCAGGGCCTTATGAGGTCTGCAAAACAGCAGAAAAGGAAGCAAAAGCTTTTTGCACTCTATAATAATAATCTTATCAAGTGTCGGAGGCAGGTTTTAGTCTCCCATTGTTAGTGTTTTTCAGTCCTGGACTGAGTTACTGAATGCTGAAGCTGAGATGCTTTGAATCAAACTATTGCCATAATTGCAGCTCAAGACAAACTGTACCATCATTGCTTTAGTGAAGAGGGGAAATGAACTTCCATCGCTGACCATTCAAAAGGGAAAAAGATGAAGGCGAAAAGGCTAAAATTTACCAAAACTAAACAATCACGCCCATGATAGAAAATAAAGTCCATCCAAGCAAGAAGAATCTGTATCTGCAAAGCTGAGACTGCTCGTGAGAAGGAGGAGAAGAAAAGAAAGATCAGCTTCCTTTGTTTCTTTGTTATAAAATCATTTTAATGATTAAAATCCATCACTGTGATCCTCCTCCTTAGTAAGCGCAGGCTGTCCTTACAGGCTCGCCATTGATCCCTAAATAGCCAGACACAAGGTTTCACACCACCTGTACCAATGGAGGCAAAGGACGCCCTTCTCACTTCTACTGCAGCAGCCTGATTCCCCCGTAAATAAATTACGGACTAATTTTGCCAGACCCCAGGAGAGGACTCAGTGTCTTCTGCTGCCCCGTCTGCTGGGCACAGCCAGGTCTGAGGGGCGTCCTCTTTGGGTGCAGGTGAGATGGGGTGCATGGGTGCTGTGCCCCTTGGGATGTACCCGTGTCTGGCCGAGCTGCCTGTGCCACCGCCCCACGCAGGGCCGCCGGCATCAGCGCTCCTCATCACAGCGATGCCAGGGTCGCCATGGAAACAGCGTAATAGATTTGCCCTTATTCAATCCCAGAGGCCACATTGAAGCGCGATGCAAAATTTGCTGGAGCCTGAATTCAAGTCATGGCTCATGTGTCAGGAAACAAGTCAGTGCGCAGACAGCAGTAAACACAGGGACTCAAAGAAACCTTTACTTTCCCGCACCACATGCTCGTGGTGACATTCAAATGCCAGGACCCCTCTGGACCCCATTTCTGTCTCGTTTCCTGCTTATTAATTAACCCTTCGGATGGGGGCGGCAGTGGGATGTAGGCAGCCATGGTGGGCAGAGGGCAGCCTGGCAGCCCCAAGGTGACTGCGCTCCTCTGCCCCTGGCCCCCAAAACCACCATCCCCCTGAGGAGAGCAAACCCGGCCCTGGGGCACAGAGCATCCCCTGAGGGGCCAGGGATGCCTCAGCAGGACCCTCAGTGCAGCACAGGCAAGAGCAGCTAGAAAGTGAAAGCATCCCTTCTACGGTTTGCCTTAGTCGTCAGCTAAAGCACAATGAGTTTATTAACAACTTGCTTGGCTGTGGTAACGATAACGAAACATCCTGCGGTCCTCATGTCCTCAAGCCCTGGCCAGGCACAGGGCTTCTCTGCATCGCCTGTACAGCTGCACTCCCTGTCACACCAGGGGTATTTCTTTTATTTCAGACTCTCATGCTCATATAGTTGGTCACAATTGCACAGGCTTGCTCCTTATGTTTCCCTCCACAGTTGCTCTGGAGCCAAGGAAGCCATCTCCATGTTGGCAGAGGCCAACCAGCCCTGACTTGGAGCTGTGGAGAAACAGAGGCATCCCAGGACAAGAGCGGCTGCTGTTATTGTCAAGACTCAAACACATGTGTAAGAAACTTTCCAATCCTACAACTAGACCTCACTTACTCATCTTCAGCGTCCTTCCAGACAAGGTCCTCAGGCACCTTCTCTCCCTGCCCCTCACTCATGGGACGCACCCCAGCAGAAACCTGCCCAGGAGGAAAGCTGAAGCCTATCATGGCGGCAGAGCATCCCATGCCGGTGCATCATGCTGCATCTCCTGCAAACCAACAAGTGCCCTGAACGCAGTCTCACAGCCCTGCTTAGGTGGCTTCTGTTGGGACTAGACTGCTTGAGGCATTTGCTGGTAAGCTGGCAGCCAGGCTGTCTGTGGTGACACAGCAGGGCCGGGAAGGGACAACCAGCACCTTCCCTGGACTTCTTCCATGACTGATTGCATTTTTCTCATTTTGCTCAGCTCCTGGCATGCATGGCTACTCTGGGAGCCACACCATTTGCAGGGTGAAGACCCTCTGGTGAAGGAGGCCAGTGTCCTGCTGATGGGCTGTGGCTGCTCTGCTGGCTGCTGTACATTAGCCGCGCACCCGTCCCCTGGGGCGTGTTGGCTACCGCATAGCATCCCACCCTGGCCCTCTTCACTCCCTTCTGCCAATGACCAGTGCCCCGAGGTGGAGCAGGCTGCTCCTCACCAATGGCTTCCCAGAGGGGCTTGCATGAAGCACGGAGAGACAGCGAGAGCTTCTGCAATGCACATTATACATTTTAAATGTGTTTTTATTTCTTTAGCTGGTAAGATGGTTTCTTTTCTGTTTTATTTGTTGCTTGTCTTCCCTAGCTTGTACACAGAAATTGGCACTTCATTTTCACTTCAATCCCAGCCTAATATTAATGCAGGCAGCAATGTAAAAATGTGAAAAAAGAAATCCAATCCTTACGCTCCGTGAACCCACTGCTGATGGATTAAATACAACATGTTTTTCCTTAAATATTATGGAAATAGTTCTTGCATGTCTGAAGACACAGGGTATTATCTAAAGCACCTATTCAGACATGCAAGCTAAGTTGCCTCTGCTGTACTCTGAGCAAACAGGATCAGGCTAATGGTGTTTTGTGTAAATGAGGCACACGTTAGATTGAGTGCATTCGGGTCTGTTTATCTAGTTACGATTTTTCTTTGCAAGACCCTTTTAGTCTCCAGTTTCCTTGTACAAATGTCCCTTGCACTGGTTATCTGGGGGATGGGGGAAGGTCTAAAGAAGTTCAAGATTTTACAGGTGAATTGAATGCTGAGGAAAATGGATACCAAGGTCAGGCTAAGAATAAAGAAATTGGTTCCAAGGGCAGTGGCACAATGGAAAAGGCCTAGACTCCAGCAAAACATTTTCCTTATTGTTGTTCTGCTATATAAAAAAAAGTTGGTTGTAATAGAAGGTGACGACGGAGGGAAAATGTTATGGAAACTGAACACAGCAGAATTTTGCCAGTGATTTATCGTGTATTTATTTTGATTGCTCCTATCCCACTGTTCAGCTTCTCTGCAGAAAACTGCGGTGTGGCAGACCCTGGTAATGGATTCCTTCCAGCAGACCCCTGCCAGTTCTGGTCATTGATCCAGACGTATATGCTGGCTCAGGAGCAAGAGGCTGCATCTACATGCTGCCATGAATATTTTCAGGAGTAAGCTATTTCACGCTTTAGTGTTATTACAGCTTTGAATATGTGTATAATGCAGTACTGTATATCAAACAAACCCCTACATAATACTGCAGATGTGACCCATTCTGTTTCCTCTGTGGTACCGAGGAACGGGAGGATAGCAGCACAGAATTAAGAGGCTTTCTATTGTGGCTGCCTGCTAATTATTACAATATTTTCAAGACACTACTACAAAGTGCCACATGGAATGTATTTGTATTCAGAGAGATATCATATTGTGTTAAAAATGGGCAGCTTCACTTAAATCACATGGATATCTACTATATGCTCAAAAAAACTCCATATGCAGGAGTGCAGAAGAAATTATGTAATTTTTTTTTTTTTTTCATAGCAAGAGGCTGTGGAGTTTTTCTAAGCCACGAGGAAAAACTGAAATGGGTAAGCAGTGGTTTGGGACATCTGTAGGCCAGAAAGCAGAGTCTAAATTTGCACAAATCACACACAGTCATATGCAGACCAGCTCATTTCACTTAAACAAATACGTGAACACTTTCAACTAGCTAAGAAGATATTAATGGAGCAGAAGGGTTATTTTTTTAGAAACAGATAGAGCTGCCAGGCGTTAGACCAAAGGTGACTCCAAAAGCAACGTCACGGAACGGGGCAAGGAGCCTCCCAGCTGCCCATGGGTGTTATTTTGCCACAGTTCCTTTCAACTTGGCTTTTAGTTGCTTGGTTTAGTTGCACAAAACCATGGTGGGTTTGGTGGTTGTTTCAAGTAATGCAAAAGTTTTTTTAAAAAACAGGCCTATAGAGACAAGCAATAAGATGTGCCTAACAGGGATGAGACATCAAAGCTTGTCTAGAAGTCACCCCAAAAAGCTAGAGGATGAGGTTTTCGTGGTGCAGACCTGAGCCAGCAGGAGGGGGGCAGCCTCGCAGACTAACAGGCATGGGCTGGGGCTGGGGCATCACATCTTCTTGCACCCCAGAGTCACCCAGAAAGGCTCATGGCTCTGAGGGCTGCCGCCCACTCCTGACCTCTGCAGCTGTGCTCAAACGCCATTGCCTCGCATTTCCACAGGGAAAATGCCCTCAGCAGAACCCCAAGGCTTCAGGGGCTCTTCCTGCTGTAGTGTTAGAGATCTACAGCTGGGATGAGGAGCTCACCTGCCAAACCTGTGGATGGGATAAAGCTCTGCCTACGGAGTATTTGTATCAGTCAAACTGGTTTCAGAGGGAAATTATCAGCCTTTATTCTTACCCATACAGAAAACACTTACTGGGCTTAAAGATTTAAAAAAATGACTTTATTATATAATTTAAAGTCTGTTTGCAGAATTCTTCGGATGGTATCGTTCTCTCAAGGGCATTCCCTCAACTGATTTAACAGTGTTATGGTTTGAGAAACCCACAACAATTTATTGTCGTTTAGACAATTATTTTATCACCTGATGACCCCTCCCCACCCAGGAAGGGGAATCAGAAAAAAAACAAGGAAACCTGGGAGTTGAAATATAAACAGATTTAATAGAAGACTAGATAATTTGCATTGAGAACACTAAAGAACCGATATTGATCCTGATACCAATATAAAATATGCAAGGATTACACTCAGCCAATTCTATCAGTAGAAGCTGTGCAGTCCCAGCAGTGGACAGCAGATGTTGGACACTGTGAGTGCTACAGCCTCGGGAGGAAGGGAAGGGCTCAGGGATCTTGCAATGGGAGAAAAAGTTCTCAGGATTGCAGACATAAAGGAGGAGAGAATTTCACAGAAATGTTTCTAGTTTATATTGAATGTGACGTTCATGGTATGAAATAATCCTGTTGGCCAGCCTGGGTCAAGTGCCCAGGTCTCACTCTTCCTCATCCCTGCACCTGGTGAGCTTGAAAACACCAAGACCTTGAAACCCACTTACCACAGATGTCTATGAAGTAAATATTTTCACAAATTCAGACACTACAGCTTTCTAAAAGTGAAGCTTTCCCTAGCATTAGAAGATAAATTAGTCCTGTGTCGCTCAAACCAGGACAAACAGCCATACGCTGAGTATAATATTCTCTATGAACTAGATGTTTGCCCTGGTTTCCAGAATTCAATAAAGTCCAAAGACTTTCAGTACTATGTAAAAAAACAAAACTCTGTCTTAAAGATAATTGGCTTGATTTTTCTGTCCAAGCCCCATTACAGAAAGACTATATACCCAGATGCAAGACTTTATGCTTACAGAGTGCTGCTGAAAACTCTTTGACACTTTACTGTTGGATATTCCTGCACTCTACCCCTGCTTGTAATTGTGCTAAATCTGACTCAGTTCTGGGCTCCCCAGTTCAAGAAGGACAGGGATCTGCTGGAGAGGGTCCAGCAAAGGGCTACAAAGATGATTAGGGGTTTGGAACATCTTTCATATGAGGAGAGGCTGAGGGATTTGGGTCTCTTTAGTCTAGAGAAAAGAAGATTGAGGGGGGATCTTGTTAATGCTTTCAAATACTTGAAGGGAGGATGCCAGGGGGATGGGAGCAGTCTTTTTTCAGTGGTGCCCATTGATAGGACGAGGGGTAATGGGCACAAGCTTGAATATAGGAAGTTCCATCTTAACAGGAGGAGGAACTTCTTTACTTTGAGGGTGGTGGAGCACTGGAACAGGCTGCCCAGAGAGGTTGTGGAGTCTCCCACTCTGGAGACATTCAAAACCCGCCTGGACGCTGTCCTGTGCAACCTGTTGTAGGTGACCCTGCTCTGGCGGGGGGGTTGAACTAGATGATCTCCAGAGGTCCCTTCCAACCCTGACTATTCTGTGATTCTGTGATTCAGTTCTGCATGGTGGCAACAAGTTCTGTAATCTGGTTTACGTGCTGTGTGAAAAAGCAAGTGTTTTGTTTGTAAGATGACACCTTTGACATAATTAAATATGTTTTTATTAACCCTTTACACACCATTACATACCATTTATTATTTGACATACTTTCATTGTGTCCCTCTCTATTTGGTGCTCGATCAGCCTGCACTTGGAAGTTCCACTGAAGCCGTTTCCATGCGTGTTTTTTGTCCAGGGTCATGTTCAGCATGAGCACCTCAGCACTGGTGCTCACTCACAGGACAGAGCTCAGCATCCTATCGACCTTGGAATGCCCCTTGCAGGGCAAATCACGTACATGAACACTGCTGGTCTTTTCCACACTTCACAGCATGAGAGCCTTTCCATACCTCTAAATCTGTCTTGCCTCTGAACTTGACCCTGAGTTTTTACCGTTTCTGTCACATCTGTGGGACAGAGCGGTGAGAACTGAACACAGCCCTGCAGCTGAGAGCCTATGCTTGATTTATAGAATTGCATTGTGGTCTCTTGTGTGTTATTCTTGAAGTTACTCAAGATGGAACCTTATGCCCTGGTATGGTTGCTGACAGTTGCTGTTGCTGAGCTAAGGTCTTCATCTGTTTGTCCACAGCGATGACTCCCAAGTGACTTTTATATGCTTTGGAAAATTATACTCTGGGTCTATTTTCTGAATATCTGCACTTAATTACTGATATCTCCACACAACACTATACATGAGCAGAACAAATGAGCTCTGATGGGTACTAAATCAGTAAACTCACTGCAGATATGCTCTGCAGACATGCCCTTAACATCTGAAAAATAACATATGCACAGGACAGACTGTTTCCCCCTTACAGCTCAGATAGCAACACTGAGTTTCACCTGCCAAGCTGCTGCCCTGTGCTCATCTTGCATGTCTCAGCATGGGAATTTCCTCTAAATCTTTTCAGTGTTTGATTAACAGTAATGCAAGGATTATTGCAAGAGCTCTAATTCAACTTCCCCAATTCTCTTTTGGATTCTAACAAATAGGTTAGGGAATGCTAATTCTAGAGTGAGACTTGGTCCACGTTTTTTATTATTAAATGAAACAAAGCACCATCCTAAAGAAAATGTCAGTAGTTTGAAAGCTTGCTTCTTTAAAAAGAAAAAATAAAAATCTTGTCCAGAAAAAAAAATTAATTTCATGCAGGAAAAAAGTTGGGGGGAAAAAAAGGATTTAAGGCAACTGAGATATTTTATCCTCTGTAGTTTTGATATGTTTGATTTCAAATTTGCCCAAATATATTTTCTTTAGCAATTTGACTTCTACAGTAAATTGTAAATATAAGTAAAATAGTAACCTTGAATGTTCATGTCATGAAATTAAATTCTACTTATAATGAAATGTTGTAACGTAATTAAAACTGTAAAGTTCAAATGACTCATTTTGACCTTTTCCATAGCAAAATTCATTGAAATTAACATGTTCCTATGAGACAATATGATTTAAATAAATTTGCTTTTTTCTTAAGCAGAAACCTTTTCTATTAAAAATGCATTTAAAAGTTCCTACTGTTAACCTTTGCCATTTCAGCAATTTACAGCTTATTCTTCTTCTTGCGTGTCCCGGAGCTGGTTTCCAAAGCAGAAGAGTTTTTCCTCTGTGTACTTGGCCACCTTATTTCTTTTTTAGCTTCTCTTGGTGGACTATACTGAAAACTATCAAAAGTCCACATAAGTTTTATCCCCTATTGGTTTATTAACACATTCTAGGAGATTAGAGAGTCACTATTTTCCTTTGAAGAAACTGTGTTAATTAGACTCCATTGTGATCTTTAATGCTTTTTTATTGTTTTAATTATAATTCCAACAATCCAAAAACTAGCATGCCAGATTTTCCAGGTCATTCATTTTTGAAGGTAAATGCAGCATTTTCCATTCATAAATTTTCAGATAAAATTTCCAGTTTCAGTGAGGTTGTGTTTGCTTCAGCTCAGCTATTTCATCTTTAAACTTTCCGGTGCTGCTTGGTGCCTTCCACTGAATCAGGTGACTTACCACTTTGCTTCAGTATTAAGTTTTCTGAGGCACCTCTGTCTCCAACAGCACCTCATTCTTAAAATCAAATACGTTTCCTGAGCAAGAAAACCATGAATTAAGTTAGAAAGAAAAAATTTGGTAGAACAATTTTGCCTATCCAGATTTCAGATACCACCAGCTTTCATATATACAAAGACTGAGATCTGTTGTCATCTTGTCCAGTATGTTTTTTCGGTGGGGTAGGAACACTTGTAGCAAATCAGCTCACTGAACATGGCTGGGCTTTTATAGACACTATGGAAAAAGGGAGGTAAGTGAGATATGAGGATAATAATGACAGTTTCTTGCAGAAGTTTACAGGGAGCTTCCTCAAAATGTCATGGATACCTAGCAGCAAAAAAAAAGACTGTATTAACCAACAAATATGATGAATAGCACAGAATTATAATTAGTTAAGATGGGAAATCACTTCCAAAACTAGTGCAGTATCCTGATGGCATGTCTTACTTTGTGCCTGTGTAAGTGCCTTGGCAGTCGCATAGGGTCACATGGGGAGGTGACAGAAGCACTTGCATGTACACTGCAGGCGTCATTGTTCATTAATTTCATTATTTTATAACTTTAAAAATATGCACATTCCTACCTATTTTTTAACACTTCTTTGAGACCAGAACTGAGCTTCAAGGGAACAAGCATCCTTTGATGAAAAGCAGAGGCCCATCAGCTTAGCTCAAGGAGGGAGCTGACAGCAGGTAGGAACACCTGGATGAAGGCAACACCTGGATGAAAAGGTGGCATCACCTTTCTGCCCTTTATATCCCAGGATATATCCCAGCACCAGGCCCTGGGTGTAAAGACATCGCAGACCGCTTGTATCTGTCCCGATATAACATGGGGTCGGAGTGGGGTCTGTCTACGTTTACGTGGTTGGTTTGGAGCAGCAGCATGCTTGAGAGGTGAATAACACCCAGGCTGTCCCCAGTTCAAAGTAAAACCTCTGAAATGCCTCTCGTGCAGATTTTGGATACCAACTGCTTTGATCTATTCATCTTCTTGGCTTTTTGTTACGTAGACAGAATCATAGGTGACTGGAATCAACTTTATTTCAAGGACTGCTCCAGTTTTGTAATCCCATAGTGCCTGCAGCCTGGAAAACAGGCAAGCCTTACGTAAAATCCAGGACTAGCTGCACACCCAGCATCCTTCTGAATCATTGAGTGTTTAAAATAAGGGGCATGGCCGCAAGTCTCAGGTTTTGCATGGGCCAACTATCTGTCCATTCAGTACCAACTGAGTTAAAAAGAATTCGCATAAATTGAACATTTGCAGCAAAACATGGCAGACAAAGCTAGTGATCCAGCTAGAGGGAAGAACTTAAAATCTGAAAGCGGGTATCTCAGAGAAGAGTATGTAGGTAAGCAGGAACATACATCACTCTGAAATGTCTAATACCTATATTGCTGCAACTCTCATAAGGGTTCCAGAGATAAGGTGACGCACCAGTTAAGATCCTGATGTAAGGTGGAAACCAATTACACAGATTTTACAGTCGATAAGACAGTACATAACAAGGGCAGGAGCAGACCCGTGTTAATTGCCACCCCATCCAGGTGCATATGATGAACACTGGGACTGATCTTTGGCAATCTCCTACTAACAAAGTCTGTCATCAGCTGATGAGGAGCAGAAGATTAGAGAGCAGTCCTGTCCTCCATGGGAGCAGAGAAACAGCATCCCCTGTCACTCTGACTAATCACTCCTTTGCTTTCTTCCAAAATGGCCTTTTTGCCCTTGTCCTGTTCATCTACACTGCTTTGTTGGGGGTCAAAAATATTGAAACTATTGAATTAAAGGGAGGACATACCCGGGTCTCATTCTTTTCTGTAATAGGTCTTTCAGTATTTCTGGCAGGGAGATATTTCTGGGCAGTGGCCGCGTCATGGGGTAATTGCTTTGGTGGAAGAATAGATGCAATATCAAGGAGACTGGCAGAGTTTGTGTTCCGCACACTCTTGCCTTAAGGATCTGTTTCTGCCCAACCAACCAATGCACAGACTGAGAGGACCCTGAGAGGAGTAGAAGACTGACTGCAGATTTGCATCCCTCGAATCATGACAATAATTTCACAAATAAACAATCTAAACAAGCTTAGCAGGAAAGACTGTAAATAGCAATACTTCACAATATTAAAGGAATGTGTACAAATTACATCTATCTGAGGCCATATCTGCTCATTGTGCAGCCAAATCCTCTGGCTTTCAGGTGAACCCATTCCTTAGTAATTCAGGGCATCAAGCCTACTTCGCTTGTCTTCACAGGGCATGTTTAGAATTTATTTCGGTGTAACAAGCATTACTGAAGCACCCTTTATATAGAGAATAACTTGCCTAACTTAAAATCCTTCCAGGTGTTGATTACTTTTAGAGAAAACATAAAATGGAAAAACTAAGGAATATACATTCAGACCAACCATGGACAGCTTTCAGTTATATAGCTCTTATTTATGTGAGAGATCACCAAAACAATTTCCGGTCTTTTTTCCATGTTAGCTGTGAGCAATCCTTTCAGATGTGACTCAACAGCTAGCCAGTCACATGCATTTATATGTTCATACACATTTATCATCAGCTAATATCTGCCGTTTCCTTGGTGTGCTAATCCATATACATGAAAAAATTATTTTTAAAATGGTATTTTATCAGCCAGTTTTGACACTAGGGTGATCTTTTCTTTTTAACTTATTTTCCTCACGTTCTTACATGGTATTGTCAGTCATAATTTACAATATAAGGTAAAAGAAAACTATCTCAAGTTCAGGAATTTGAGAGTGGGAAGAGAAACAGTAGGGAGGAAGAGAAACATTCTTTATCTTTTTCCTTTTTTTTTTTATTCTTTATTTTTTACTTTCAGCTATGCATTTGCCTAATAAGCCCCAAGACAATTAGGATCTGATGTTCTGTGGTGTTTCTGTAGGGCCCACCACAAAGCCTGCTGAACGTGGCAGAAAGAGCCCAATTCCTTCAGCTCCTGTGCTGCTGTGTGGGGGGCTGGGGAGGTATCAGTCGAGGAAGCCGCTGCTCCTCTCCTCTGTGCTCCCACCTTTCCTGTGCTTTGCCAGTCAATGCAGGCAACTGGGAGGAAACTTGCTGTCTTTTATTGCCCTGGGGAAACACAGAAGACAGCTACAGTCAGCCCCTCTGTATTTTGGGATGAATATGGACACAGGCGCCTTTTCACCGCAAATTCCAGGCGTTTTCCTTTTTAATAAATGGAGAGTTACTGCAGTAAGAGGACAGTTTTCTTATCTCCCTTCCCCCCCTGGTCTGCCTTTCCCTCCTCCCAGCAAAGCAAGAGACAGAAGAAAGTCTCCCTCTTGGCCCCTTCTTTACTCACTTGTTCCTGCAACTGCCTAATAAACTGATTACTGCGATGTTCTTTGTGAGAAGTGTTGTAACACTGCACCACAAAAGAGTGATTTTATTATATGGGGGGAAAATATTAATTTTCTTGCTTTGTGTGTTTAATGGTGATAATGATTATGATCTTCCATTTCTGTGGTGCCTCTCCTCCCAAAGGACCTCAGCTTTATAAACCCACACTCACACACCAACTCTACGCAGGGATGGCTTCCTCTCCCATTAAAACACGGTCATCTTCATGATGAATGCAGCAGTGATGCAAAGCGTTAAAACCCAGGCCTCTAGGACAGAAAACACAGCCTGCCTGGTTCAGTTAGAAACAGCATCTGAGGAATGCAGGAGATGGGGAAGGTGGTTGTGGAGAAGGTTACTTCTTGCTACCAAGAGGACTCAGGTTCAGTCTCACATGAAACAGCATTACTCTGCAAATAAATATGGTGTGACTCACCTCTGGAAGGGGATGGGGGATCTGCCTCTACAACTTAACAACTTGTCTCTGTGCCTCCTACCACAGGATACTGAGTTTGTTTGGGGTACATCGACAGCGAAGACAGGACTCTGGGTTTCTAGAGAGGGGGAGAGGGAACGGAAGGAAGCAACAGTGATCAAATAAATTATTCACCACCAAATATTTTCTCAGCTTTGACTTGGAAAGAAGGGCAGTTGTTTAGTGTGAGTTGGCACCCAAAACTGAAGAAGTTTCACCTTAATGTTCAGGGAAAAAGTGGGTTTTTCCAGATGAGAAATTTCAGTTTTCTAGCTGCTTGACGGAAGTAACACCAGCCCAGCTGTTGCTGGACTGCCTGAACATGAGCTGAGGAACCACAAGGAGCTAATGCTGGCAATCAAATTTAGCAGAACCCTTCTCCCAGGCAAAGCATTTTCTGGGGAGGTGGTTATAGCCACAGGGATCCTTCAGTTCATGAGCAAACCCTTGGGGCCTGCAGGACAGTAAGGTGGTTAAGGGCTGGAAGGAAATGACTACAGTAGTAACTTTATTTTAGACATTTATTTTCTTTGGGCTTGGCCCAGATTTTCTCTAGAGGCAAGCATGGTGTCCTGTGCCTACACCAGGTGCAGGGCCTGTTGTTTGGCTCAGGCACATGCAAGCTGGCTCCCAGCAAGCCAAGCCAGCTACTGGGAAAGTCAGCATGGAGTTTAGTGTGGGATGCCAAACTGGTACAGGCAGCAAGTCAAATATCTGGATGGTTAGCAGGGACTGTGCTTCATGCTGCTCTGATTGGACTGCTGTCTTGGGCATTGTTAACCCCAGACAGACAGATAGGGTACAGCAATACTATGTCCTAAGGTAGATGCCACATAGGAGCAAGTTGCTGGCACTCTTCTGCAGACAGGGACAAGAGAGGTGGTAAAAGGGAGAGAGGGACTTGGAAATGAGGATTCGGCTCTTCCAGCTCCCTCACATCATCCTCCTTTCTCCTCTGCAGAGACCCCTGAGCCCCTGTCTGGCTTCTTGCCTATCCACAGTCACCCAGTCACCCCTCTTCTTTCTGCACAGCATCCTGCCTGTGCAGCTCACTGGGAGATGGCAAGTAACAGCAAGTAAAACAATGTAACTGGCTTTACCTTCACCTGCTTGCACTTTTGGTAATATTAAATAAAATCTATTCAATCTTCTTTCCTCCCTCCTCCCCCCGTAACTGTTTTGTGCCCTGTATACAGGGATGTGGTTTCTTTTCTGTTTATATTAGCCCCTAAGTAAGATTTATTTTATCAAAGACCATGAGCTTGACTACTGTTATTTAGAGTCAATCAATAGTGGGATATAACCCTCAGGGAAGTGCAATTCTGAACCATCGTTGAGGATAAGACTACACAGCCCTGCAAACAGCCTGTTGTCATTTGCCTTCCTACAGCTGGCTGGCGAGGATTGGTGCAGCCACAGAGAAAGCCAAAAAAGCTGAATGCACGATGTCTTCTAGTGTCCTGGAGTCTACATTTCTCGTAACTCCAGTGTCCTGCACTTTATTTAACTCCAGGGTCCTCCTACACTCTCAGACTGGAACCCGTAGACCTTACCTTCACATCTATTGTGAAGCAGCCCAACTGCATTGCAGAAGCTATAAGGACCAAGAAAACAATGAGTGGAATCATTCAAACCCCAGCCCACAGCTCCCCTTGCTGACCTTGGCTGTGTCTTCTCCTCCACAGAGTGTGCAGAACCCAGCTGTGCAACATCGAGTCCTGGGTCCCCGTGGTCTCTGCCACCACCCACCCTTTGCCTCCCTGGGCACCAGATGAAGACCCCATCAGGGCAGTGGGAGGAGAAATGCCCAGTGCACTTGCAATGAAAACACAATTTCTGTGGAAAAGAAAGTACTGATCTGCTTCTGTAGTGTCAGAAATGAGGTAAACCCTCCCCCTCTCTTCGTGGGGAGGAGTCCACAGAAGAGGGGACAAATCACTCAGTTTGGAAGCGGTCCTCTGGAGATGCCTCAAAGTCGGAGGTTTTGACAGGTTTGAAATTTAGTGGTCAAGATTATTGCAAAGACCTGGCTGGAAAACAACAGCGTCTTCGAAGATTGTTCTTCACCTGCCGGCAACTGAGCACATGAAGGCATCCCACAAAGCTGTTCCTCGCCTCTCTGCGTTAGATCAGGAGGATGGTGTTTACCTGAATTATCATTCTTCCAGTTACATATAAAACAGCTCTCAAAAAACAGACACTGTGAGGGAAAAGTTTGGAATAGAGCTCACTTAATTCTTTTAGCATGCAGCAGATCAGTCTGCGGTCTTAGTCACATTGTAGTGGTTCTCCATGAGGACATCAAAAGACGCCTGCCTAGGAGCTGGACAAGTCTTTTGCCAATTTTCAGACAACAAAAGGCCATCAAAGATACAAAATAAGCAGAACGCAGGGCTGTTAACAACACTGCCTCTGGTTTGTTAGCCTCATCCGTGGAGCTCACAGAATGCTTTTTGTTGAAAGTTCAGAAAAACTCTTTTTTTCCTGCAGAAGGAAGCACAGAAATGCCAGACCAAGCCATGGCAAAGCTGTGAGAGGCTGAAGACTGGTACTTTTGCTCAGAATCATTGGGCATCCTCAGCTGTGATGGTGCTTCAGCTCTCAGCGTGATACTAGGCTGAGGCACAGCCTCTGCAATAAACATTTTCTAGTGTTTTTTCTGAGAAAACTTTGAAAACTGGCTGTTATTTGCAAGATCCAGAGCTGAAAAGCAAGGCAGCAAGTTGCTTCATTGATAGATTTATGTTTGGAGCTTCAACTGCTTTCAGATAAAGTAAGTAGTGTATGTGACAGCGAGTCCTGCGAAGTAGCAAAAAAAATCTTCAGCCCAGAACATAAAAAGCACATACCTTCTGTGTTATTTTTTTCCCCCTTAGAGTTCTGTATTGATTTTATTAAGCTCTCCCAAGAGAGAAAATTGCAGTAAGCACGGAGGCTGCACTCAGATGCACAGGTACTCTACAGGAACGTATGCACCATGCTCTTTTCTTCCCCCCCCACCCCTGCCCTCCACCCTGTGTAGTCTCACATTTAAACGGGTTTGTTGTTGCCCNCAAAAGGCCATCAAAGATACAAAATAAGCAGAACGCAGGGCTGTTAACAACACTGCCTCTGGTTTGTTAGCCTCATCCGTGGAGCTCACAGAATGCTTTTTGTTGAAAGTTCAGAAAAACTCTTTTTTTCCTGCAGAAGGAAGCACAGAAATGCCAGACCAAGCCATGGCAAAGCTGTGAGAGGCTGAAGACTGGTACTTTTGCTCAGAATCATTGGGCATCCTCAGCTGTGATGGTGCTTCAGCTCTCAGCGTGATACTAGGCTGAGGCACAGCCTCTGCAATAAACATTTTCTAGTGTTTTTTCTGAGAAAACTTTGAAAACTGGCTGTTATTTGCAAGATCCAGAGCTGAAAAGCAAGGCAGCAAGTTGCTTCATTGATAGATTTATGTTTGGAGCTTCAACTGCTTTCAGATAAAGTAAGTAGTGTATGTGACAGCGAGTCCTGCGAAGTAGCAAAAAAAATCTTCAGCCCAGAACATAAAAAGCACATACCTTCTGTGNCTCTACAGGAACGTATGCACCATGCTTTTTTCTTCCCCCCCCACCCCTGCCCTCCACCCTGTGTAGTCTCACATTTAACAGGTTTTGATGTTGCCATTTTGTTTGGCACTGGTGGATGGCAGCAGAGGGTGTGCTCGGTGAGATGGGACACTCCAAAACTGCCAGAGCTGACTGAACTGTGAAATTGGGCAGGCAGTAAAATAGGTGTTTCCTAATGCAAACAAAGTAGGCACTCATATTTTAAAATGAGTTGAGTACTGATATTAGGAAGAATTTTTTTATTACATGAGATTGCCACAGGTTTTGCAAATTACTAGGAACCTTGACAACTGGCTATCTTGCATCTAATATATTTTAAATTAAAAATCCAATGTGAAAATGTGGCCTGAAATTAATGACCATTGTATGCCTGACAGTTTATCTTACCATTTTTAATGCAATAAAAGAGAATCAGATAAACACAGGCATAACCTATGCCACAATTGATAATGTAAAACATCCCTTGTATCATTTTTCTTTCCTTTAGGCAGTATACAAAGGACATAAAAATGAACAATTCATGCCTAAACAAAGCGGAGCTTGAAAGCAGTGCATGTCAGATGTTTACTCTAGGTCATTATTAGGGGGTTGAGTGGATTTGCTTATAAACGCAGGTTACTTTGTGGGTAGGGAAATGTGAGAGATAAAGTGTTTTCAGAAACAAGACTTCTCTTTTAAAGCCACAATGTTGATTTTTCTAGCATGCACAGTAAGTTACAGATAATGTTTTTTTATGGGATATGAAATCCCGTCTCATGAGCAGTGTAAAACATAATGTGCTGTAGAAACAATGCTTTTTCTCTCCATTTTGTGCAAATGCCATTTTTCATTACACAGTGAGCCTGAGCTTGCCTGGGATTGAAATGAGATCAGAAGAGCACTCTATGACAGATGGATATGCAAACCTCTGATGTGCTGAAGAAAGATCTACTTGAGACCACTGGGAGGTGTTCCTTTGGTAGCTTTCACTTGAATCTAAGTTTGAAACATGGGATCTTTCAAGAATGTCACATCTTTTTATGTTATCCATTTTAACCATTCTTATTCATTGCTAAGTTTACAACCAGTCCAACCAGAAGCAGCAGAAGAAAAAGCACCTAAACAAACAGAAAGAGCCTTGGGGATTCGGTAATGGGTACAAAGCGTGTGTGCCGTAATCATTCTTTTGATTTGTGTTCAGATATTTTTTCTACTTGTCTTGCAAAGAATGCATGCTTTCCCTCTGGATTGCAAATAATCTGAATCTGGATAAAACCATTACGAAGTGCCCTTCAAAACACCAAACCTGCATTTGAAATGAACGTGTGATGGAAAAGCTCAACATGAAGATTAAAAAACTTTGGTTAAATGCAGAGGAGCTGGAGCATAGCAAATATCCTGCTGTGGATTTTCTTTATTCTGGCCCTTTCCTGACTTCTCAGCCCTTCCTTTACAGTGAGTCACCACTGTCTATGAGCATGAAGATGCAGTATCTGTCTAATTAACCAAACAAAGCCAACACACACCAACATAGCCCCTCCAGAGAGGAAACAAATTTCCTGGCAGCACCTGCCGCCCACTCCTGGGGGTCACGACGTGTTGTCCTTCCCACGTTGCAGTGCTTCCCAGGTTTTCCTGGGCAGCTTTGCCATTCTTCCCAGGGCTTGTGTCACTTTTTGTGTGAATACCAAGCGAGGCACATCGTGCAGTCACGTTGCTGTAAGTATACAAGCAGACTGAAATGAGGTGATTAACGTGGTTGCTTGGCAAATATTCATTACTTCTTGACAGGTATTCTCACTTAGTGATCTTAGAGTGAATGCAAGCATCCCAGTTAAAGGCACAGGAAGTTGAAAGCAGAAACAGCACAGGTAGATTCAACACCCTCAAGTGCTGCAGTAAATGCAGGTTGGGTGCGTCTCCAGACTGTATGGGCAAACGTTTAACCACAGCTGGTAAGTAGGACTTGGCAGTGGCACATGACCAGCACTAGACAGCAAACCACTTTTTCCTTGTTAAATTTATTCATTGGTTCTATAAACCAACATCATAACCCTGCTTGCCCTGCTCATGCCCAGGGGAAGAGAGGGACAAGGCACCACGCTTGGAAGTCACCTCGGTGTCATGGTGTTACTAGAAACGTTCTCTCTTTTCAGCTTCCGAGTGCAAACAGCAGTGCCCGAGCCACATTAGCCATCACAGAGGCCCAGTGGGTGGGCTGGTCTGCACAGGTAGTCCCTGGGCATAGTGCAATGAGCCTTCATCCCAAGAGCACTCTCAGACCCTCCAGATGGCTGCAAAGGAGCATCTCAGGTGTTCCTTTTGAAACTGATACTGTCAAGGAGAAGTCCCAGGCTGAGGAAGGCAGGGACTTATCAAGCACACAGGAGGGAAGAGTGGGGTTAATCTTACAGCCCAACTGAGAAATACAGATGAACGTGCAATACATTGCACATGGGGTTTGGATTGTAAAGGACCCCTACCTGCAGCCACAGGAAAAGTACAAATTTTGAGTATGTGCCTAGTACTGAATTTTTTGTCCCAAGGGCTCCTAAGGAACCAGTTCATACAATTTAAAGTGTTAGAAATGGTCTTGTCCTGGCAAAACTGATCACATGTTGAAAAAAACATTTCCTCACAGATCTGTTTCTATTGCTTTTGTGATTTAGATAGGTATTTGGTCTAGAATAACAGCTTTTTTCCTGAGTTTATTTTCCAGTAAAGTCTACTGAATATTGCAGTCATGTCACAAATCCAGCTTTACTCTTTTACAACTGGATGCAGTGAGAGGGGAAGATGGGATCAAGCCAACAGAGGATGGTGACACATAAAACCTCTTAAACTTTTCTGCTAAGCCTTTTCTTATCTTTTGATTTCTATGGCTGTTGATAACTCTTCCAGCCTTCCTCAGCCTGGGACTTCTCCTTGACTCCTCTTCTTGGCTCCTGCACTAAGGCTGTCCTGTTTCTCTCTCTGTCATTTGCTGAAGTTCATCTCTTGCTGTCCCTCAAGAGCCCATACTTCGGACTGTTTTTTCCTATGTTTGCTGTTATCCCTCTGTTACCAAGAGATACGCTTATCTATGGATCAGATTATACCTATATGACTGATAAAGCTTGGAGAAAAGGCCTAAACTCATCAGCTGGATGCCCTGTTTTTTCCCGGTCCACTCTCACATAGTCACTCCACATGCTCCCTCCTGGGGAAATCTCACTGGACGAGATCTTACTCATGGCTTTCAAACATGACCTTCACCTTCCCCAAAATAAATCTATTATTGCATCTGAAATACCCCAAAAATAGTCTTGCTTTGGCTTCACCTCAAGTCTCTGAAGCAACCTGGAGGAGGTCAGTGGGAGTGGCAGAGTCTCAGTGAAGGCACAGACAGCCCAGGACACAGTTCCAGCAGGGTTGTGCCACAGTGGGGATTTATGGCACGCCAAATAAAGACTTTGGGATTTGGTCCCCCATCCAGTTCTCATTAACACGCACTGGGAGTCCTGTCACTAGCTCAGAGAGAAACTGGGCCAAGTCTTACACCCTTTTAAAGTTATTTAAAGTCTTGTAGCCATCGACATCCATTTGCCATGCTTCTAAATGTCAGGATTTAGAGTTGTTTTCCTCAGATGTTATTCAGTAGCTTTCCATGATATATTCCATTTCATACCAAACTAAATTGAACTATTCTATAAAGATGTATATTCTATAGGAACCATTGTCATACTGCCTTCTAATGGAATCAAGCACAAAATTCAACAAGCTTTTAAAATTCTATCTGCTAAAAAATGAGCTAGTAATATGAAATTCCTCCCACATACTCCCACTCTACTGTTTCTCTAAAATCTATTTATCTTAGTCACGACCTTATGAGCATGAACAGAATGTGGCAAACATTTCTCAGTGTAAGAATGTGTCTAAACCTTGGAAAAAGTTGTTATAGCTGAAAAGGTATAATTTCCACACAAAATTCAGGTTATATACCGTAACAAAAAAAAAAAATACAGATGCCAGAGAAGATGTTACTTCATGTTTTACACTTTACTTGAAATTACTTCTCTCTGTTAATTTTGGTGGACTACTGCAAGTTACTCTGCTTTCAGCCCCCATGGACATCAGTGGAAGCTGAAAGTCATTAGGCCTTACTAGCAGACATTCAGTAACTCACAGGACTATGCCCTTTAAGAGATAAACAATTTCCAGCTGACAAAACTGTTCACTTAGGGTAATTTTCTGCTGATATTGAAGCCAAGGGAAGTTTTTCATTATCTTCAAAGATAGCAGGACTGTGCCTTCAGAAAATGGTAATAAATTAATAAGGGACAGGGAAAAGGAGTGTTCCTAAGTGTGTTTTGGCATTTTGTGAAAAATCTGAATAACAATTAGTAGAAAGGATTAAGAAGTACCCAGAACAAATGGGTTGGTTGAACATTGGCTGATTTTACCAGAATTGATTGGATTTTTCTAGAACATTCTTTATTTTTCTTGAGAGATTAACACTAAACAATAAACAGGCTTAGATGACGATATTGTTAAGGATTAGTTTGCATCCAAAACAAAAGCTGAACTGCCCAAGCAAAAGAAAAAGACTCTCCACAGAAACATCGGACCATCCCTGTGTATGTTTTGGGATAGATCCAAGAACAATATGTTCTGGAAAAAAGATGATGTGCCAGAGAAGTTCACCCCTGGTCAGGCATTCCCTAAACTCTAGAAATGTGTAATCTGAGATACCAAAAATATGTCACAGGCATGTTCAGTATTTATGGATGCCATTTAGCAAGCATGAGGTCAGAGGCAATGAACTTGCTACATAATGCTGTTCCATGTTACTGCAGATGATAAAAATGAACAGACTTTTTTCCACGCTAAGTGGCAGTATTTATTACACCATATACCAATGCTGAACCAGGGAATGATGCCTACTTTTTTCATGTTTCCAGTACTAGTCTGGAAGGTGAGACAAGTTACCATGCCTCAAACTAAGAAACCTGTTTAAAAATGCATTTCTTTTTAATTTATAGTTGTCACTTTGAAGAGTGTTCCATAGTTGGGTGGCCATATAGAAAGTAACGTCATTCACACTCCATTTGGGGGACCAATATACTGCAAGCACATTAAAATCTTTTCCGTTGACTTATGAGTCAGAGAAAGAAATGCAAGTCACACGCCTCTCACTTACCCAAAGTCTGCAGCAGCATGACTCTGCTGAGTTCACTCCAAGACATCTGCCCTGAGAAAAGGTGTTGGTTATAGATGAGCTGCGAAAGAGTATCTTGAGAGAGTTTAGAAAGACTCCTCCTAGGGCTACAGATGTCCCTCCAGACTGAACAATTTGTACTCTGAGCTTTGTTTTGGCAAAAAAAAACCCTAGAAGTTTACTTCAAAAACAACCAAACAAGACCAATACCTCCCCAACAACATTGCAAAGTTTAGATTTCCTTCAGCCATTCATCATGCTGCAATCATCATCCTCGTGTCAATGTCTTGTAAAAATACCAAACCTACATAAGCAAATAAATTTTGGTCCCAGGTATTAAGTCACAGCTCAAGAAGTCCAGTGAATGTTTCATCCCATAAAATTTTTACCTCTTATCTAGGTATATGGCTTTCAATGAGATCTGTTTTTTTAAAAAATTCCATTTCAGGATACTGTGTCTGATTTTTCACAGATTTTGTAGATAAGCTAGACCTGGCTTTAGGAAAACCTCTCAAGGTTGAGGTCAGTAAGGCCAGGGGATGAAGGAACAAAATTAGGCCTAAAATGGAAATTCTGCTGCTTTTTTGTTTATGAAACAGTTGCTGGCGCTATGTGACATCTTTCTCCTCTCTCTAAGTGCACAGCTCCACCAGCCAGCAGCCCGTAGGGAATGCACAGGACGTACGGGCATGCATCCTTTTCTGGGATGACCTTCCTTATAACTCAGTCTTTCTGTTCCAGTCCTTCATTATCTTTCCCAGTAGCAGGCCTTTCCTAGTGTCTCACCTGAATTTAAATTGCTCCAGCTTAAGCCTAAGACTTGCCTTTCTCACCATGGATGTGGAAAACAAATCATCCTCTTCTGTTATTTTGTGTTGCTGTGTTTGTTAAGGTTGATTCCTCCGCCTGTCCTCTGCCACATAGGCTAAAATAACCCCAGATGGTTTGTTCACTTCCTTTCTAGAGTCCTGTTCAGTTTTAATGGTCTCCTCTGGACTTTCTACTCTTGATCCACATGTTTTTCAAAAGACATCACCCAAAATGGGGCACAGCCCTGCAGCTGTGCAGGCAGTTTGGGCTCACTGGGGCTGAACAGTGTGGAAGGATTTCTCACACGTCTTAAGTTTCTGTTTATACCACTGTAACTTTTGCCGGTTTTGCAAATATTTCCTCTTCCTCAGCTCATGATTCACAATGGTCCTCCAATAGTTTCATGAAGAACCTGTATTTTGCCATCTGGTCTCTAACCTATGTTTATTTGATGAAGCCTTCCCAAGAATAGTACCTTACATTTTACATTACCGACACTCTGCTTTTTCCTAATATCTTCCCCAGCTGTCAGGATAATTTTTAATTTTAGCTTTATCTTCCAAATTATCTGCGGTCAGTCCCAATTAGGTGCCTTTTGAAAATCTAATAAGCGTACTTTATTTTCCCCCTTATAGCTTGATATTGAAAATATTGAAGAGAGGTGGACCAAGGACTGATTCCTGCAGAATCTTATCACCTATGAATTGTTTTAGTAGTATATCCTGACTGTTTCTTGTCATCCAGGTAATATTGCCCCTGTCTTAGAGGTTGCCCCATCCAGGCCATTCTTACTTAGTCAGGTTAGGAAAAAAATCTTATGAACTGGCATGAAAATCTTCCTAAAATTAAAACAATGGATCACTCCTGTTTCTCTGCCTGAAAACTGTTTATCAAGTGCTGTTAGAATGACTGGCGTTGTTTATTCTTGGCAAATCTATGCTTGCTTATACTCACCTTGTTTTCTCCTAGATGTTTAAATATGGTTTGTATTACATATTTAAGCATTTTCCAGGAACTAAAAATAACCTGGGAGCTCCCTAATTCTGAACTACTCTTTATTTTACCCAACTTCATGGAGATAGGCACTTTGTTCTTTCCCACCCTCTGACATCTCACCTTTCCAGAGCAGGCTGTTAACAATATTAATAGAGCTGAGTCTACATCCAATAGTCCTCTATTACCCTGTGAATGAGGGTCACTGAGCCCAGGAAGTGTGAAAACATCTGATTTACCTGCAAAAATTATCTGATTTACCTGCAAATTCCTTGAGCACTGCCTCATGGCAGTTCCTCGTAGGATGAAAGCTGGTGGAGTTATATTGGCCGAGGAAAACAGCATCCTGTGACAGTCAGCAGCGGTTTTCTCTGGTGATTGAAAAATCGTTCTACACAGGAGCCCTCTAAAACTAACGCTGTCTGTAGTTTGATTATGATCAATAGATATTGTGATAGGCTTGTGAAAAGTGCTGTTTGATTACTTTTACATGAAGGCAGTACAAAAACATCTCTTAATTCAAAGTACCAAAATATGAGCTGAGAAACTGGCAGATAAATTATTAGAACACAGTCTTTGCACTGATAAACTTTTGAACTTTCATTGAACTTGTATATTAAGAAAAGGCAGTTTTTCCAAGAGGAAAATTCACCAGACAACCTACAATTTTTCTTTCACATATTTAAGGAAGATGTTCGATCTGGTAAGGAAATAATAGTAATTTATGTCTTCGATAATTGAGAAGGATTATAGTTCTATACACAGAAATAAGCAGTCGTCAGCTGCTCTCTGAGTCACGGTCTTATTAAAGAGGTAGATACTACCTTAACCGGATGAAACCTCAATATTTTGGGTTAGGAGACCAAGGAAGCTTCCATCTCCCTGTGAAATGAAAACATCGCTATCAGCCTCTTGCTGTCTCGCTCCTGCCTTAAGACTTGGCACAAAATTATTAAATCCTCCTTCTTCCTCATGCCCTGTTCCTTAAAAAGATACAGTCATTTCCCCTTCTGCACGCAGAAGCAGGCTCCAGGGACAGCTGTCCTGATAGTTACAAACCCACCGTCTTCAGGCTGGGCAAATTTACAACTCTCTGTCCAGCATCCTGCTCTAAACAAACTGGTGTAAACTAAAGGTTTGTGTCTAATTCATGATACAGGTGAATTTTTTACTACTGACCCTGCTGTGAAGGAAGACCGAATCCATTAAAAAGCATCATCTGCTGTCAGTGCACAGGGCACAAACTGTAAGATTTCCTGACCAGGTTTGTTTCATCCTACCTAAAGTACAACTCAGGAAAATGAGGTAAGCAGGAGGACATATGTGAAGGACTGATGTTCAGACAAGCCACCTCATTAAGCCATTCAGGGCATGGAGGTCATGCTTTTTTGACTCCCATGGAGCAAGTCCAATCCCTTAAAATCTTGTAAGCCGTGAGATCTGCAGTTGGGCATCGATGCTCAGGTGGAGGTGTCACAGGTAGGGGGTGTGAGCATGGAGCTGTTCATCCTCTGAAAAACAACAGATTCAGGGAAAAACAGGCTGCCAGGAGTTCTGCTTTCCCCACTTCCCCTGGGTCCAGCTCACCTATACAACTCAGTGAGGTTAGATGGGACTGGGGGAGTCTGAAGGAAAGTAATTGCTAACCACAGCCCTCCAGAGTTTCCTTGGCCTTTTTTGGGGAAGGAGGTGGTGAATAATCCTGCAAGCCGCCAGACTGGCAGCAGCAAAACCTTCCCATCTCCACTGAAGCACCATGACCAAGGTCTGCTCCTGCAACTTCCCTACTCAGTTCCCTCTGGTCTGCTGCTTTCTCATTCTTCAAACATGAGCCACCTGGACGCTCTGGTGCTCTGGAGTAGCCTTCTGTGCAACTCTCTCCTCTCTCATCAGGAACACATCCTTTTCCAACCTAATTATTCTTTCTGGTCTTGTCATTCAGTAATTCCCACCCGTGACCTCAATCCAGACCCTTTCAAAATGAAAATCTCTCGCTATCTTAAACAGGCTTTGAATCACTTCTGTGCTAACTATTTTTA
Organism: Ibidorhyncha struthersii; assembly: GCA_013398815.1. Lineage (NCBI taxonomy): Eukaryota > Metazoa > Chordata > Aves > Charadriiformes > Charadriidae > Ibidorhyncha > Ibidorhyncha struthersii. The sequence goes on from VZSZ01003981.1 coordinate 91,411, forward strand.
GGATGCTGAGGACTGCCCTAGTAAAGAAGTCCTCTGCTACAGACGTTGCACACACTGCTTTCTTCTGTATGTATAAATGAAAATTTCTTTAGTCATTTTCTTTCCTCTTTTCTATTAACTTATAGAAGTGAGCATTGCACAGGTTTCTGTGAGGTCAGAGGTGTGGGATGATATTAATCTGGGCAAACACAGGTATGTGCAGATGGATTAGCCACCCTAACGACCCTTAGCAAGGAAAAGAGAGAAATCAGCATTGCCAATGTGGGAGTGCATGTATCCTAAAGCAGATGTGGGGTTGATGAACTGACAGCTTCGGAGATGAAACTCATCTCTGATGAAGGTGCTCCCAAGATGACAATCTTCCAAGCAGAAAGCCTTATGCTTGTCTCCTAAGAGGATCTTTCTGAGCACTGATCTGCCTTTTCAAGGGTATTTTAACTTTGATTTCCAGGATATTATAGTAACTCAGTAACCTGAAAGATATAAAACAGTGTGCAGGCAGAAAACCCGTCTGTTGCAAGAAGGCAGACCCAGGGGTATCACACTGTGCCCTCCAGCACTGCAGAAAGGGTTCACAGCTCTGCAGTTCTCTGGGAGTTTCTTGAAAGAGCTCCTGTTGGGGAGCAAGCTTGGCATGGAGGCCAACAGGCTCACAGTAGCCCACATCTACCTGAGCAAAGGCTCTGACCCACCAAAACTGTGTGGCCACTTGCAAACCACCTACAGGGAACGGTCTCTGAACAGTCCTTGGGGTCTGGGCCCCTGTCAGCCACCTTGGGCTGGGGCCATCATGAGGACTTCTCCATGTGTGTGATCCTGTCCCAGAGCCTGGGAAAACTCCCAGGCACAGCTTATTTGACCCCATCATCTGCAGTTTTTCCTGTTTCTCAAAGCTTCATTCCAAGTTACTGCCAACTGCTCCACCCTTCATCTCCCCAAAAGTGGCAGCTTTAATACTTTAATGTCCTCTCTGCTGCTGGTCAGGAGAGAAGTTGCAAGGTGTACTAAATATTCCCCAACAAATAATTTCCCTGCTGTTAGCTCCATGAGTAGGAGCTACGCTGACAGTACCTTTTCCTTTGCTTCTCTTGCCATTAGTTTTGCTTCTAACAGTCTCCTGGCAAGGTTAAAGGTTAAAACCACTCATGCAAACTGAGCCTTTCCTGCTATGGATAGAAACTGGTACAGATAACTTCTTCCTTCATTCAATCATGAGTTTTAACTTTGACATATCTTTCCTGTCTGGCAATGTTTGTTCAAAATGCTCCTGTAGGATAGTTTTTCATTGGAAAACACAGACCAGTTGGAACCCAAGCCCTCAGCACGGCTGTGAGTGCATGTGACACCCAAAAGACAACGCAAGGGAAAAGTCAGACCCAAAGAGAAAACTCTCACCTCTTCAAAATGAAACAATTTCAGTCTTAGTGAAATCAAACTATATAGAATGAAGTTGAAACGAAATGTTCTTTCTATTTTTCTTAAATTTTATTTTTGAAGCCAAGCCAAACAAAAATATTTGAAATCCCAGCTTTTTCCTCTGGTTACATCTCTGTTACAGTGTTCCTACCTCTTGGGCAGTGGAGAATGAAGGTTTGGCTACTCCTTGCACGGCAGCTGATGTGCAGAGGCGCTCAGGAACAGCAGGCTGGCGATATCCTGGGCACAAATTTGATGATTTTTTTTATCAACTTATCTGTAAAGAGAGTGAAGTGAGGTAAGTATGTTAGGTTTGATTTTCTGATATATAAATGGTACCATGAGAGAGTTGTTCGTGTATGGCATCTGCCTCACAAAACACACCTCACTGCAAACATGCTGCAGCCACCCTTTCTTACTCCCCTCATTTTATGTGAAAATTTCTTGCTCCTTTCTCCCCCTTCCACCACTCTTTTCCCTAAGGAAATCAGGATTAAGATATTTCTTTCTGCTTTCTGTGAAGTATACCAAAACTCCAGACCCAAAAGTCTTTTCCCTTTAGCAATATTGGGTATTCTAATTGCAATATGTACTTTACATGCAAATTTGAGTGATTAGGTTAAAATTAGTTCCTCCTGGAAGGTGAGGAGCAGTGTCCCCTGAAACAAAAACAATTTCTTTGAAGCAGATCAATTTCACATGGGAAAGCATTGTTAAACTGAGTAGCTACCTTATTGTATACACTAGCAAACTTACGTACAGAAATTTCAAGACAAAGATATACTGGAGAGAGGGATAATAATGGGGTAAAAGCAGCATATGAGACTGTGACAGCAACTGTTTTTTATCAGTTTGTGTGGAAAATAAATTAAAATAAAAAAAAATATGGAACTCAAACCATTTGGTTCTCACTCAAACTGTGTAGTCAACAGCGGGTTTAGATCGTAGCAGAGATTGTCGTTGGTGGTTTCATTTCATAACAAAAAGTTAGTGAATCTCTAGTTCTTAAAAGTCAGCAAAGGAGAGACATGAAAGTAAAAAAGATGCTAAAATAAAAAAGAATTGCCTTTTTTTCCCCTAGAAGACAGTTCTAGCTCACTTTTGCAAATCCATAAGTTGAGGACAAAAATACAGAAGATACTGTGCTACCTTAGATGAGATCAGTGCATCCTGGAGATGCAGAACGCTAAATAAGACACCGACAACTCACTTGGCTTCCTTACATAACGGCAGACGAAACTGGGTGAATCAGGCACCAAGCTGGGAGGCTCTTTTCTATTCTCAGCTCTGCTCATAACTGGCCTCACAGCTTTTGGCAAATTCTTCACGTCAGAAGTTTCATTTGAAGAGAAGGGTGGCTAGGACCAACTTTTTTAAACACAGGGGTTAACAGTTATGCATTTAATTTTAAGCAATATTAAATCTGTGGCATCTGAGAAACATCCTGTGAACATTAGATTCTTTATTCAGAAGTATGAGTATGGATTTATAGAATGACCTTACACTTGCTGGGGTGCAAGTGCATACCTCAGTATTCCTATCTGCAAAACAGGGAGAATGTATGAAATAACCACTACTGTGCAGCACACACTGTAGAAGCAAATACCTTACCTAACCCTTCTACGGGGCTACAAAGACGCTATATAATATTGTTGTCGGGAATAACTGGACTTGCTGGCCTGGGAGTCTTTCCCATCCCTGTATTCTTTAACCTGTCTGAACAGTCTGATGATGCTCACCAGAAAAATCATGCACTCCCGTATCCTTTGGTTTGGACAAGTCCTCATCCTCACACGGCACAATGAATCAAGATGGGTACGCATATGGAACCCAGATGAATGTGTCCCATTTCTCATGCTCCACTGAAGCATATGGAGGACATGGTACTACAACCCACAAGATGTAGCAAAATTCTCCAAGATGTAGGGAAGAAAAAGATCTCCTTGGGACTGATTCATCCTACAGTTGAGAAATTCAAGTTACAGAAAGGGTTTCTGAAAAACCTTCCTTACCTGCCATATGATTTGCTCTTTCAGACATGTGCTGATGTATATTTAGCTTAGCTTTTGTAGAATTAGCCTGGTCAATGACCTTTTTCAACTCTGTGTTAATGCAACATGTGCGTTAATTTTTCCCTGTTTTAGGCAGAGTGACAGGAAAGGATGCGTGGTGTTCTCCAGAAGGCAGTCTGTAAAGTGAAGTACCAGTATGAAAGATAGATCAGGAATGCTCCAACAAAAAATATTTTCATCAGGATCTAGGAGAGGCCCCATGATTTGCTGATTTATGTCTTCTCTAGCTGTTTGGCAGGTTCTTCTTCAATGTTCTGCTCTGGTTATTTTTTTCCTTATTTATAGGAGTGAAACAGCTCCAGCATGAGAAACTGAGAACCGTATTTGTGGTACAGCTTCAGAGATCTGGGAAAGCTTTACAAAAACAGTATTTGTGAGCAGGTAAATAGCAGAAATGACACTAGCAAGAAAAGGATCAAAATGTCTGCCTTGGATAAGCTGAGAGAGTACAAGGAAAAGCTGAATGGCTTCAAATCATGTGGCATGATGAACTCCAGCTTAAGGCACTCAGGAGATGGGCTGAGCCATTAACATTATCCCTGGGGACGCCTGAGTGATAAGCAAGGAACCAGAAGCTCCAAAATGATGCAACTTTCGAGTAGGGGGAAAAGGTGAGGAGAGACACATCTGCTTGATTTCACCATCTGTGAAAAACACTGTAATGNCTTACATGGGATAAGTTTTTGAATATTCTCAGAACAGACCCTGACAGTAAAACGCCAGTTGTGTCCCAAACTTGTACATCAAGGAAAGCCTCTAATAACTCTGCTGCGACTTGGTTATGGCTGTCTGGGTTTGTTTCCAACCCTTTCATGTTTTTCATTAGGTACATAGAGGAAAGCCACTACACCAGAGGACACGCTGGAGAGGAAGTACTCCAGAAAGCTCCCCGAGTGCATCGCTGTCAGCATCCCTGCCACACACCTGACTCACGGGCATGGGCTCATGCACAGGCATCACAGAGCTGCACCACGTGGCATACGTGTTCAACCAAAACAACTCATATTTGGGGTATTAAATATTTAAAACAAGTAACACAGGAACAAGTTATACCTCATGAATTATTCACAGTAATTCAGTGTTTTGAAAAGTGAATATTTGATAAACAGTGACTTGTTCATAGACAGCTTGTAATCAGAAAGAGATGAAAATCATCAATACATTATTCATTACAAATGGTTTGTTCATTTCGAGTATCAGGTTATCTGAGCTGTTTACTCTTGCTTAGACCTTCTCTCCACAGTCCTCCCCAATGTTGTTTCAGACAGCACTGTGAAATGGATAAAGCCCTGGGCCCCATCGTTCACCCGAGGTCCCTGGTGAGCCATAGAGTCATGGAGCCACGCCGGCACAGCTGCCCCTCGCCCTTCCCCACCGCACAGGCGATGCTGTGGCACTGGCTGCACCCTCTGCAGATCTGCTCTGCTGGGGCTGACCAGGATTTGGGAGCAGGGGAAGTGTGGGGCAACAGCACAGTGCAACCTGGGGAGGAGGGAGCATGAGAATAACTCCCTTCCTCGCCCTCTGCTCCTCCTCCACAAACAGAAAGCAGCCCCAGCCTGCATTCAGGCCAAGAGGTGAAATGAGTGACTGGGTGGCTTTGGGCAATTGGCAGGGTCGGGCTCCCCTGCAAACCGATGTTTCAGTGGCAGGGATACAGGCTGGACCAGCATGCCCCAGCCCTGCTCGCAGCAGTGGAGGGGGTAACCAGGTCAGCAGGGTGGTGAAGGGATCGATTCCTTCTCCCACTTTGTTATTATCCATGATTCCTTCACACAGGACCAGCTGGAATTTTTTAAAGAACTTTTGGTTGAAAATGCACCTTTTTTCTTCATCCATTTTCAGTGGGAGAATGAAAAAAGAGAGAACTGTGAAAGGGAGAGAGATACTGGAAGAGACAAAATCTGGTATTTAAATTCTTCCTTCCACCTTTAGCTCAAGTTTTTTTCCAGGAGTTTTGATAGACCTGCACTGAACAATGAGATTGATTTAAAAAAACAAAACAAAACAAACAAAAAAAACCCACAGAAATCCTTCCAAAATAGCGAAGTGAAAATTAATGTAGTAATTTTCTGCAAGAATATTAGGCATTTTTTTATTATCATGTTATCTCTGCCAAAGCAGGGCTCAAAATGATCCTTACAGTACATAGAAGAAAACCGGACAAGTCATGTCATGATACCAGTCATAGTATCCTCAAGTTTTGCCCCTTTTCTGTTGGGAAACGAATTTATCTCCATTCATCGGTGTCTCTACTCTGCCAGTTTCTAAACCATGACAGAACATTGTCTTTTCCTCTACAATTACCTAGGCTTCCTAGTAGGCTCTTGCAATGGATGATAGCAAGCTTTTTTGAAACTCAAATACATTTCATTTACCATTTTTTTATCTGATCTCATCCCTATACAAAGTTGTGCTATTGTGACTAAAGGTATAATTTTATGTTGCATAAAGCTGCATTAGCTTAATTTAGCTGATACAAAGTTACACCATTTGTCATTCATTAATATGTTGATACCGATGATCAGTTGAAACCTTGCTTACCTTGGTCCATTTTGAGCGGGTGAATTTACAGGTCCAAGCTAAATGCATACAACACATCTGAAGACTTTCTTAACAAAATAAACACACAGAAGTTGCAGCACTTTAACTAAAACCAGATTCTGTGTGGTGCTGTATTCAAGCCCTAAGGAACGGATGGTAACATTTATCTTGGAAGAAGAGCTGGGAATGCAGCCCGAGAGGAGGGGAGCGGGCTGCATTCCCACCTTCACCTTCCACAGGCTTTCATGCACTCCCAGTGCGCAGAACGACTCTAGTCCCCAGGATGCTCTTGGAGATTGCTTCAGCCATGGATTTCTTTTTAAGGAACAGGCTTTACATACAGAGATGCTCTCAGCAACAACTTATAATAGTTGGGCAGGGCATGAGATACCTGCGACATAATGATAAGCTGGTAACTGCCAGCAAATTAATTAAAATAGCCTGATAAATGCACCCGTGTTGAGAAGTTTATGAGTGCTTGAACCCCAAAGACTGATAGGAAAGAAAAGTACCCATTCAGAAATAATGATGCAGTAGCTATTCCTTTTCTGAATTAGTATTCTTTGTCAAGCTGTACAGACTGCTCTACCATTCTTTGGTACCAGCATATGTGCGAAAAGGATGTGGTTGGTGATGAATAGTATTTGTCCTCGATTACAGGATTGGAACAGGAATAGATACAGAAAGGGATGTGAAACAGGATGTATTCAGAGGATGACGACTGTGAATTTTTAGGACTGAAAATACATTATATAGAAAAAGTAGTCATCTTAGATTTGGCAGGTATGCAGGCATTTCTCCCCATACTAATATTTTCTAGAAAGATAGGGGGACATATCTAAGAGCTGTCTCTGCCTTTCCCAAGGCACTGTATGTTTTCTGTTTCTTTCTCTTAGGTCCTATGGGGCAAAGAATAGCTTTGTCTGCTCAGCCCTCTGTCACCATTAAACAAACCTCATGAGGAGAGCACCAATAATACACAGAAAGAGCTTTTGTCTTAGTGGGATCAGAATTGAAATTAAACCATTCATGTAAATAAACAAAATACCAGTTGTCTTCAAAATCAAAGACGTACCTAGCAGCTCTGCTAGTGGCAGATGTTTCCAGAATTCCATGCTTTAAATGTAAGTCCTCGTACAGCACCTATGGGTGTTGAGGATCTGATATGGGCACTCAGCTGACAACGGCAGCAGCTAACAATGTTATAAGTTCATCGGCTGTTTGCTGTCACTCCCTACTGAGCAGCACACCTTGCACAGAAGAGCTCTCAGAAAGAAACATGTGATCTCATGGCTAACTGGGGAGGTCCCAATGGACTGGAGGGTGGCAAATGTAACACCCATCTACAAGAAAGGCAAAAAGGAGGATCCAGGTAACTATAGACCTGTCAGTCTAACCTCAATACCAGGGAAGGTCATGGAGCAGGTCATCTTGAGTGCCATCAAAACCCACATAAGGGGCAACCAGGGGATCAGGCCTAGTCAGCATGGGTTTATGGAAGGCAGGTCCTGCCAGACGAACCTGATCTCCTTCTATGACAAGATTACCAGAATACTGGATGAGGGAAAGGCTGTTGATATAGTATATCTGGACTTTCAAAAAGCATTCGATTCTGTCCCCCATACAATTCTTGTGGAAAAACTGGCTTCGCATGGCCTGAATAAGCATATGATCCGCTGGATCAAGCACTGGCTGACTGGAAGGTCCCAAAGAGTGGTGCTCAATGGATTTAAATCCAGCTGGCGGCCGGTCACAAGTGGTGTGCCTCAGGGCTCAGTGTTGGGACCATTTCTGTTCAACGTCTTTATTGATGATCTTGATAAGGACATAGGGTGTATCATCAGCAAGTTTGCAGATGACACCAAGTTAAGCAGGAGTGTTGATTCCCAGGAGGACAGGGAAGCTCTACAGAGAGACTTAGATAGATTGGATCACTGGGCCAACATCAATGGTATGAGTTTCAACAAGGGCAAGTGCCAGGTTCTGCACTTGGGCCACAATAACCCCATGCAGCGCTACAGGCTTGGGGAGGTGTGGCTGGAAAGCTGCCTGGCAGAAAGGGACCTGGGGGCTCTAATTGACAAGCAGCTGAATATGAGCCGGCAGTGTGCCCAGGTGGCCAAGAAAGCCAACGGCATCCTGGCTTGTATTAGAAATAGCGTGGCCAGCAGAAGTAGGGAGGTGATTGTGCCCCTGTACTCAGCACTGGTGAGGCCACACCTCGAGTATTGTGTCCAGTTTTGGGCACCGCAATACAAGAGAGATATCGAGGTGCTGGAGCGAGTGCAGAGGAGGGCAACGAAACTGGTGAAGGGCCTAGCAGACAAATCATATGAAGAGCGGTTGAAGGAGCTGGGACTGTTTAGTTTGAGGAAGAGAAGGCTGAGGGGAGACCTCATCACACTCTACAGCTATTTGAAAGGACACTGTAGAGAGGTTGGTGCTGGTTTCTTCTCACAGGTAATTAATGACAGAACAAGAGGGAATGTCTTCAAGCTCCAACAGGGTGGGTTTAGACTGAACATTAGGAAAGAATTTTTCACAGAAAGGGTGGTTGGGCATTGGAATAGACTGCCCAGGGAGGTGGTTGAGTCACCATCCCTGGATGTGTTTAAGAGACGTTTAGATGTGGTGTTGGCGGATATGGTGTAGGGGAGAACTTTGTAGAGTAGGGTAGATGGTTGGACTCGATGATCCCAAGGGTCTCTTCCAACCTAGACAATTCTAGGATTCTATGATTCTATGATTTGATGCAGCTCTTCCAGCAGGTTAAGTGAACAAACAGTCATGCCCTGGAGCAGCCAAGGTAGAAGGACACACTCTCTCCTACCCACTCTGCCACTGAGAAGCTAACTTCCAGCAAGAAAGCCAAAAAGACAACTGCAGTAGTAAATTCCTAGACCTCTGCAGCAATGTTTTCCAGAGCCTGTCTTTCAGAGTCTTAATGTTGCAGATTAATTTCCTAGGTGCCTTTGTTAGAGGATAATGAACCATTATTTATGTCAAGATTATGTGATTTCAAAAGTCAAAGAGCTCACCAGAAAACTGAAAAGGTTATATTTTATTTGCACAATTGGTACGATAAAGTAGCAAAATTATAATTTATTTGCCATTTTGATGACAATATATTTTGAACATGGCACGGTATAATGATGACTGTATATTTCATACAATCTGCCATGTAGCACAGAAAAGAAGTCTACTCAGAGATGGACTGGAGCCAGCATTCTGTATGAGCATCTAAGACAGAAATATTATAACCTGCCTAATATTATCTAATTATAACCACTTCTCAAATCTCTTTTTGTATTAGTGACGTCACTAAATGACATTTAAGTAAGGAAAAAGACTTTAAGATTAAGCTGAGGAGTTCTTATCTTACTGAGCACCCAACGACATCTATGATGTGACATCAGGAGCAATTATTACGTTATTTATTTATTTGTACACCAGCTCCCTGAAAAGCCTATTGGATGCTCTGTTGAATAGCTTATCTCCTCATTTGTAAGGCAGCTGAAATTTGGCTGGATATAACAACTCTGCTTTAAAAGACTTGGAATGTAAGAAAGGCACGAGAGAGAGAATTTCCTCTTTGAGTTTTGACATAGAAGGCTCAGAAAAACAGGTTTTAAAAGAAAATAAGAAAAAGTGTGGCAATAGGTCAAGACTGGTCAATGGACGGATAGCACAGAGAAAGGAAATACACAAATAAGGGTGTGAGCACTGTTTAAAGAGACATTATTGTCTGAAAGGCTTGAATTTGAACTGTTGGATGGGGATGTTGAGAAACAACAGAGCAACTTGTGAAACTTCAATTTATATCAAAGTATCAGATTCCAAACTTCTCCTAGAATAGTACTTGTTGTCAGCTACAGGTTGGATTTAGATATGGATTAATATCTCTATAAAATTGTTATAGAGATAAACACTACCGGGGATGTATCACTGTTGTGTCATTGACCTCCCAGATGTAGATTAAGAAGAAAATGGAACAACTAATCGTATGGCTTCCTTATTCTTGGACATGATAGCTGACAAATGTCTTGCCAAATAACCACAGAATCTATTAGAGATAATACTACGTCAGACATGGGTTTGGTAGGTGCTTAGAAAAGTATAGGACAATTGATCATAGGAGATTGACTGACCGAACTTGAGAAGACTTAGTTTAAATAAAATGGAGAGTTAAACAAAAATAGGTCTAGAACATTGTCTATTTAAAAAGGAAAACTGCAAAATAAACTAAACAAGTTGTTGATAAAGTCTGAAGTGCTGAGCATGTGGAATCCAGTAGTACTCTTCAGTAAAAGATACAAAGACTATTGGAACTGAGAAAAGAGAAAAAATCTTTTCTGGAAATACTTTAGAAATGGCTGGAAAAGCTGCCATTTTCAAAAAACTATTAGGAGTAAGCAAAGAACAGCTGAAATGAGAAAAAAACTACTGGCCAAAGCACTTCTTGGAGCTAAAAATTCAGGTTTAGCTACACATTACAAAGAAAATTAAGAAACATGAATTAGTCATATAAATAACAAGGAAAAAAGGGTGGGGTAGTAGGCTTGCTTTGAGAGAACAGGGAATTGCGACTTCAAATTTAGTTCAATGTGGTTTCGGTAGAAAGGAAATGTTAAGGAGGGAGGTAGCAACAGGATGGTTAATGGAAATGAAGATCTGGGAACAGAGCTCACCACAGATGTAAAGGGCAATGAAGCTGGTGAGGGGTCTAGACCACAAGTCTAGGAGGAGCAGCTGAGGGAACTGGGGTTGTTTAGTCTGGA
>VZSZ01003982.1:6220-37535 GCA_013398815.1 Ibidorhyncha struthersii
CGCCGGAGGATGCTGCAATGCAAACAATCCAACAAAACCCGCAAAGCCAATCAAACAGAAGATCCCTTTTCTTTTCTCTCCTCCTTCCTCTTTTCCATACTCCCTCACCTTCCTTCCTTCCTCCTCTTTCTTTCTTTTGCAGAAAGAGGTCTTTGCTTCGGTGTCTATAGCCACTTAACTTTTTGGATGCCCTGGGTCATTTTTGTGAGCCGATGCTCAGCCAGTTCATACTTTTGAAAACAAACAAAAAAAAAAAAGAAAAAGAAAAAAAAAAGCCACAAACCAAAGCAAGCAACCTGAATCTCTCNCGTTGCACTAGACAGTCTAACAAATTTTAATATAGAGATGGCCGTTCTCCAAAAGAGCTTATAGTTCAGAAGAAGGAAGTTATTTTCAACAGCAAATAAATCTAACATTTTTCAGAAAAGATGTTATAGTCACTGGATGGGTTTTTTCTCTTGTCTTCTTCTTTTTTTTCCTTTTTTTTTTTTTTTTTTCTTAATCCTCTTCCTCTCCCACTCAGTTCAACCAGGTGTCTTTCTCCCGTGTATGCCTGCGTGCCTGGGTGCATGCGTGTATGTGTGGCTCTCGCTCCGTCTTCTCTCTCTTTCTCTTGTTCTCCCTAAGCATGCAAAAGGAACAGTCCGTGTGTACATACGCTTATCCTGCTGTAGATAATGTCCTGCCTTGTAAGTGTGAGAAAAGATGCTGAGAGATCACTCAGGCAGAGAAGAGGGGTGAGGAGAGGGGGGCAGCCGCAACACCAGGTCCCCATGATGTCCCCTCTCCGGCGTCCTCGCTGGCTTTTTGACTCCTGGTCACCGTGCTTGCAAGAGGCAGTCTGCACACTTGTTTAGCCTTTCTTTTAATCTCCCACCTGCAACCCATCTGGCTCTCGGCCTTTAAGCACCAGCGTAGCGGTCCCTGCTATGCGTGAGTGCTTGCACACGTGCATGGGGTATGCACAAGTGTGCATTTGTCCAAATAAGCAGAAGGAAACCAGGGCTGGCCTGCAGCACTACGGAGTGCGGCCCCCCCCCTCCGCGTGGGGAGGGCAGGCTGGGCCGGTGGGATGTGAGTGATGAGACCTTGGACACCACCGAGCAGCCATTCCCGTAGGTGTGTGCGTAGGAATGATGCCTCAACGTGAAAACCACAACCTGGTCATTCCTAACCGCTTTGGTAGTCATGCAAAAATAGAGCCAATACCCTTTTTTGTTGTTGTTCTTACTGTCCTCTCTGTTATAAAAGGAAACATATGCTATGTAAGGGTCAGTGTGTGTGTATGTGTGTGTGTGGGGGGGGTGTATTGTACACCATTGCTACTACGAAGCTCCCTTTGCAAATTCCACAAACTGGGTCAGAAAACGTTCAGGACCTGTGAATGTAAGACGATAAACAAATGTCAGGTCCAAAATCCTGGTCTTATAAAGAAGGAGCTTAAACCAGTGCAGCAAAGAAATAGGCAGCACAATGCCCCTTGCTCTTCTCTTTTCTCATCTGAAGGGTGGTGGTCTTGCTGAAGAGGGCTGTCACTTGCCATCACCCTTCTCATGGCAGAATCACATGCAGAGGTGCCAACAGGAGATGCTCCGGTGGCTCCGGAGCGAGGAGAAAGGCAGGGAGACAATAGGCTGTGAGAAACAGGACTTAGAAAATGCTGGGTGGTGGCTGGGAATTGCCACGCCAGCAACAGGGCTGCTGCAGGAGCCAGAGCGAGCGGTGGGAGAGGAGAGGCCGACAGCCGTACACTCCGGTGGCTGCAGTGCATGTGTGCGGGTGGGGGCAGCGGGGAGAAAACTCCTGCGTTTCCTGGCCGGTCTCAAGCCCAAGCATCCACAGCAGCAACGATGATAAAACACCGGGTTTATCGGGTAGCCACTTGTTTTTTGGAGGGGGAGGGATGTGCAGGGAGGAACTCCAGTTAGCTCACACAAGTCGACTGACCATCCCATGGCAGTGCGGTGTTTTGCTGGTGCTTGGCACCACGGAGCTCTCAAGCACCAGCAAGCTTGTTTTGCCGTCTTTGCCCTGTGAATCGGTGCAGTAGCAGCACCCTCGGCAGCCGTGCTCGCACGCTCTTGAAGGCAAGGGGGGGAAACAGCTTGGGCTTGCAGCCCTGCGGCGTGCAGGAGGGGATACCCACTGGGTGGTCCCCCTGCCAGGAAGGAAAGTGGGAATTGCTGTCTGTGAGCCCGTGCCTGTCTTTGCGCGGCTGGGCCACGCTCCGCCAAGGCCTCTCACTGCCTCTCAGCCGCGGCGCTTTCACCGCGTACTGCGGCACTGCCGGCGCCTGTCTCCTCTTTGCTGAGCTCAGCTGTTTCGGGCAGTGGCAGGCAGGCAATTAAGCAGGCGGTCACAGCTCCTCGCTCCTCACAGGCAGCCAGAAAGAGCGAGGAAATATTCGAGAGAGACCCGAGAGGCTGTAGTGTGGGTGATGGCAGACTTGCTGTAGATGTGATGTGGATTTGGGTGATGGTAAATTATGCTCCCTCCCCTGCTCCTCCATGCCTCAAAGCCATACCTGAGGGTGTTTGTGCCTTGGTGCAAGAGGGGAGAGCTGGGCAGCTGGTGCTTGAAATCTGCCCAAGGCATCCAAGGATGGCTCCCCTCTTCCAAGACAGGGCAGTCACTGATGGGACTAGCACACCTCCTTTGGAGACTGGTGTGCTGTGGCCCAGGAAAAAAATGCCCTGTATCCTTCAGCGCATTCAGACACCCCAGTCCTTGTGCCTACCCCTCGGGAGCATCATGTCATTCTGTGTCTTAGTAAAAACTTCAGATTTCCTGCTGCAACAGGGCTGCTCATTCCCCTGGCACAGCCACAAGCTGATGCTGGTCCCCGAAGATGGGGCTGGGAGCTACACCCTCTCCAGTGCACTGGTACAAGGGAAAACACTGCATCACTGGCATTTCTCATTCTCGGGGCTGTACCGATGCCTGAATTCATCGTCGCAGGCTTGTTGCGAGAAGCTGGGCAGGCTGCAGTGACTTGCTGTCACACGCTGTTCCTAAGGGCTGGGACAAGCTCACCGTTTTCTTTAGGTTGAGGCTTCTCTTTGATGTCAACCTGGTTGCTACTGTAAGGTCTGTCCCGCGTGGTGTTCTCTGCATGTGTTTTTGTGGCTGTGGGGTCACTCCGAGGCACACTGGGTTCGCACACATCAGAGCCCCGTGGTGTGGTGATGGTCACAAGTCCTGGCACCTCATTGCCTCTCATCTTTTTTGTTTTGAAGGAGTTTGGTTTGAGGGGATAATTTTTTAGGTGTCAAGGCACAGAGGCTTATGGTTAAAGGGAAATACATTACTAAAACCAGGACACCTGTTTTTTGAAGCCATCTGCCTATTGGCTAGAGGAAACAGTCACAACCCCAGTGCTGGGTTCTGGTCTTGCCTGCAGGACCTGGGCAGATCTGTGCCTCTGTCGCGTGGCTGTGAAACAGGGTTAAAGCCAGTTATTTGCAGACCTGTCTGAGCCAGCCACAGACACCAAGTATGTCTGTTATGTGCAGCAGTGCCGGGAGCCCCGCTCCTGGCAATGTCTGTTCCTAGCAGGGCTGAGGGAGTCGTGGGTAGGCTGGAGCTTGATTTACTCCGAGAAGCTCATCCTGCAAGCTACCGTCTGCGTCACAGGATTCTGTGAACATCCCCCTGTTTCTCCTGAACTCGGGCAGGGATCGCTCAAAGCACCTGTTGAGAGGAGAGGCCAGATGAACATAGGAAACACAGGCAAGGTCAAACGCTTTTCCCCATTCTCTTTCTCCCCTCCACCCTTTGACAGAGGTCTAGCAAAGGGTTTTCTCACGTCTCAGGCCCTTTTCTCTGAAGCTGTGTCTCCTCTTCGCCTCTACTCCATGTTCATGTTGCTGTCTTCCCCCTCTCCTCCCAAAAAGCTGCGCTCTTGTTTCCTGCTGCCTCTCAGCTGGTTGGGGACTGGGGGAGATGGGAGTTTGGAATGGGACACCAGTTCCTTGAGCTTGTCAGTGTAATTGTGTTTGATTGATGGAGGTTTAACATTTAGTGTTATAAAAAGAAACGAACAAAATGCAAAAAAAAAAAAAAAAAGAAAAAAATTGTATTTCTTCTACTGGTTTGTAAATATTACAAGAGTTACATGAGATGTCTGGTAATGTCCAAGCAGAGGAACAAAGACTTAGATTTAATATATGGCCCCATACTTGCTAGCAGATTTCTAACCCTTTCCAGATGACCGAGAGGAGGGGTGAAGGCAAGTCTTTCTGAAAGGAACTGGACAGGGGAAATGCAGCCACCCCGAGCCACATGAACTCCGTGCATGACTGTAGCACGTTGCTTGGAGTGTGTGTCTGGTTAGATGGAAAACGAAGCAGATGCCTGTCTCTGAATGGCTGGGAAAGGCGATGTGGGACGCTCCAGCCGACACCTGTATCTTGGCAGTTGTGTTAATTTTTGTTTGTTTGCAGCCCCACCGCTTGCGGGTGTGTTGCTCAGTGATGCACTCCCCTCCTCCCCCCCCTTCCCGCTTTCTTCACCAGTGAAGTTGTTTCACCTCACGCTAGCACCACGTGCATGTGAACGTGCCATTCATGAAGATTTCATTGGTGACATGCATTGTGTCGAGAGTTAGTCTTTGTCTGCACACCTTTCTCACGCCACTGACTGTTCACCGCTTGGGCAGATCTCTTGTGTACTGCTGCTTGCCCCACTTTTGGTCAAAGTATATCCAAGCCCCACCAGCTCTTCTTAGCTCCAGGTGCATCCAGACCATGCCCCCAAGCCACCTGTCTGAGCAACCCCATTTTGAAAGTCCAAGCTCACAGCATGGACAAAGTCGCCGCCAATAGCCACATGGTCTCCAGGCTGAGTGGAAGCTGCACATCTGGAAGGAATTTGGGGGAGCAACAGAGAGTCATGATGATTCAAGAGCATTTGGGGAAGAGATCTGGGAAGTCGGAGGAGCTACTTTATAGTCCTTCACAGCCCCACCACCAGGTGATGTTTCAGCTCAATCTTTGTGCAGTGCTGTAACCACTTCACCCCTCCCTGATGAGGGAATCTACGGGCACAGGGAAACAGCTCTTCTCCTCCCAACCCCTCTCACACTGCTGCTTCCTCTCCTCCAAGCACACTGACCCACAGCCCAAATCATCATGGTGCTTGATGTGATATAGCAACTGACACCGAGGATGGCTAACCAAGACTGTCCTACAGAGGGGATGCTAGAGGGTGAGCAGTTCTCTCTCTCTCTCTCTCTTCTGATGGTGCACAATCTTACTGCTTCTCTTACTTGAGTACACAAAACTTCCTGAGTTAGCAATGCCAGGAGCGAACTGTCTCATGGAAAGAGCAGAACCTCAGGCAGGGAAGAGATGGAGAAACTGGATGGTAATTCTCAAGATGTGATGCCGGTGGAAAAGGGTAGGGATGAGTGCTGTCCATCATCCATGCGCAGAACTCCCAGGTTCACCAGCAAGGAGACTGTGGCCTCTCAGTGCTACTCTTAGAGTGGCTCCATTTCCACTGGGATGCCCAGAAGATTTTTTTTTTTAACTGCATGACTCCTGCTGACTAAGAGATGTGTCACACCATTAAAAGCTCTTTCTCTTTTCCTTCTCGTAACTTGCTAGAATGATGTTCAGGCGGTTCCTAGAGCCCCCCTCAATTTTGCTTGATGGTTGGCTCCCATTAGGGCAATATGTGGTGTTTGCTTGTTGATTCACTCACCGTAACAGGAAAGCAGAAGTCAGCTTGGTGGTGATATGTTGGTACAGTCCTCTGTATCTCTGTGGCTTGGGGTGGTGTGTGTGAGGCAAGGAGACCAGCCAAGGCAGGGCTTGGGAAAGAGGAGCAGCTCTCCTAATTAGCCCAGACAGGTGGCAAGCAAAGGGTCCTTCGCTTGTTGCAGGCTCAGGTTAGCTGTTGCCACAGTGGCTCAGCCTGCCCTGCAAGCCTTGTAGAAGTGCCCAGGCAGCGGAGGAGGAAGGGGCAGTGCAAGTCAGGAGGACATGACTGCAGCACGGGTGGTGGGACTGCGTGCACAGCAGGGCTCCTTGGGCAGCACAGCTGGGGAAGGGGCAGCAATCACATCCAAGAAGGGCCGTTCTCAGGTAGGGCAGGACCTTCCTTCCAAGCCTGTGCTCCTGGTGCATCAGGTGCTCGCCTCCTGCCCCCCACGGTGTGCACACCATGCTGCAATGGGCCTCGGTGAGCGATGCAGTGTGAGACCACGGTGGCTCTGTCCTGGGATCAGGCGTATGCATGTTTCTGCCCATAACATATGAGCCATGGATGGAGACTAGAAGCAAGACCACCTAGGAGCCAGCCAGTGAGGAGAGCACCTCCCAACTAGGGCTGTCCTTCCCTGAAATTATGACGTTTGCTCCCCATTTTGGCCACTCACAGGCACACACGCACACCCTTGCAACCTCTACTGCACACATGCTACGGTAGTCCTCATGGCTACCATACAGGAGCTCTCCTTTCCCACTCCCTCCATCACACACACAGCCAGACACGCACTCCTCCACTTGCTCCCGGCGGTGGCTTTGTCTGCCCACACAGCTACGTGGTGACCTCCTGAGGAGCCCAGGAGAAAGCACGCGGGTGCCTGCGCCTGTGTGTGCAGGAGCACACGTGTGTGCCAGGAAAGGGAGGGGGGGCGAAGACCAAGAACCTGCCGCCGCGGTGCCACCGTCACCTCCCAGAATCTTTCAACTTTCCCAGCTGGAGCCAAGTTTCATCCTCTAGACCCTGAGAACGAAGGCCAGTCCCTTCTTCTTGCTACACGGTGGGGTGGTTAGAACTCTCCTCATTAACAGTGTTATATACATATAAATATATATATATATCTATATCTTTATATATATTTTTCCCCAGCACTGTAGACATGAGCTGAACTTCTCTTTATCGAAACGAGAAAACGGCCGTTTTATTTTTTGCCATTGGTTTGTTTTTGGAACTAGCTCTGTGAAAGAAAATTTTAAAAGCGCAAGTGTGTGTGTAAAAGAACCGATCAAAAAAAAAACCCAACCCAACAAATGAATGAACAAAACCCAGTGATGGAAAAAAAAAAAGAAGCTTTTTTTTTTCTTTTCTCAATGTATTTAACTTCTGTTATCTCGTTTCTGTTTCTTTACATGTATGAATGCTCTGCTCTTCTGTGATCTTAAAAAAATACAAAAAAATACAAAAATTAAATAAACGTGAAAAGGAGGTAATGTTTCTTCATTTCCCCTCCCTTCCTTGCATTCCCTGGCTTGTCTCCTCTCTGGTCATGTCTCATGAGGACTTCCCAGTCCGGCTGGTGGACGTGGGCCAGTCTGCCCCTTCCCTCCCCTTCCTTGGCGGGGCAAGGTGGTGCAGGGCTACAAGCAGGGCAGGGGCAAGTGGCTTGGGGCTGAGGGTGCCGGTCACCCCTACCAGACTGGCCCCTGGGGTGCAGTGCCTGGGGGTGAAGGGAGCAGGTGGGCTGTAAATAGGCGGGAATTGGGGCTGCCGCAAGGAGAGGGTGCGGAGGCTGTCTGCAGCTGAGTGATGTGGGTGAAAATGCAGTGCCCAGCCCTGAAGCCAGCGATTGCCTTGGGCTTGTGCGAATAATCACATTTTTAAAAATGAAATCGCATAATTGTGTGTGTGCGGGTACAGGCCAGGATCAAGGGTTGCCTTCCCAGGAAGGGAGGAGGAAGGAAGCAGATGGAAGCGATGGGCTGAGGCTGAGCGGCACAGGCGAGCACAGGAGAGGAGCACCAAAAGGCAGAGCACGATGGTGGAGATGGAGGAAGAGGCCAGTGGGGAAGGAGGCAGGAAGTGATGGCCATGAAAACAGAGCAGGACACAGCACTGGAGAGGCCAGGTTTTATGTCGAGGAGGGAGAGGGGAGACAGGGGAATGGAGAAGGCCTGGGGCTTGGAGCATAGGCAGCCAGGACAAGAGGGACTTGGGCAGGAGTCTTGTCCCATGGGCACAAGCAGGCATGAAAACAATAGATTAGAAGAAAGAGAGCAGAAGGAAGGGAGCAGCAGAGTAGCCAGGGCAGGTTTACAAGACAACACAGCCAAAGGGGCGAAGAAACCAAGAAGCGTGATCCAGGGAGTCTGGTGAAAGGAGAAAGCAGAAGCTGGCATATCTCAGCATGGTAAGTATAAGGGATGGAGAGCCCAGGACATCTACAGCCAAATCACTCCAATGGCAGGACACACCTGTGGAAAGGCCACCCCAATGCCAGAGCAGCAGCACGAGGCTGCACATGGCCGGGCTCGGCTCGCACTGCGGGAGAGGCTGGCCGCAGCACTGAGGCCAAGGTGGTCTCGTCCTCGCACACTAACGGAAAATAAACAGGGCTTGTTATTTCTGGGTCTGCTCTGCCCAGCATCTGTGTAGTGCCTTCGCTGCTGCTGTTTCGTCTTCCACCTTCTCTTCTACCACCTATTTACAGTTCGGTGGGGCAGAGACTAGAGACCTATGTACAAGATAGGTGTATATTCTATGAAAACATTTATCCAGTTTTGTTTCTGGAACATAACACATAAGACAATGAAAGTTTTCAGTAGAGTACGGACTTGTTTCTTAAATTGCATGAAATCTGCTGTCAGAAGCTCGGCACAAGCAGCGTGCTAAGCAGAGGTACATTAGTAAGCAGTAGGTGTAAGCAGGACTGTGAACATGGATGTGGCTTGTGCTTTCCACACCTTTGCTATTCGAGACTGGGAAGAAGCAACGGATTATGAACTCCCCCTCCATCATCGCCATTCTCCCCCACGGCGCTGGGAGAACCAGGGGGGGTCATGGGGCAGGATAGGGGGCACAGGCAGAGCTGCCGGGGGGAGCCCCAGGCTGGGGTATCAGTGTGCTGTATGGATATGAAGGTCAGTACTGAGTTTTATTGGCCGGTAGCTGAGGTGGAAACAAGTCCCCACTCCTGGTGCTGTGCATGGATGTCACCAGCGCTACCAGGGCTCCACCTCAATGTCTGCTCTGAGCACACCTGGAAAAGCCATCTGTGCCTTTTCACCTCCAGCACCCTAAAGCTGAGACTAAAAAGAAGACAAGCAAAACCCTGGCAAGCACAACCTCTCTTTTCATTAACATTTTAAATGGTTATTTTTAATGGTACATTTAACTAACACTAACTTATCCATGGGAAGAGAATTTGGCTTTTAACACTGGCATCTGCTTAACAAACTGAAGCTTTGCATTTGGTGAGGCGTGAGCATAACACCAATAGTATTACTTGCTAACAGCAGACTCATTAGCATTAATTGCTGCGTTTACTACCACAAAGAGCTTTCTGTATCTGTAACAGCAGTTATTAGATGTACCCCATTCTCACTGGAAAAGGTACATAGGAAATTATTAGCAGTGATACAGACCTACTGGTAAATGAGGGTCTAAATTCTTGGCACTTACCATAACTCAAAACTTCCAGAAGAGTAAGAAAAGTGATGAGATGTTCTGAGGACTGTTCTTCATCTTTTCTCACTGCAGAACTATGTTCAAACATGGCTAAATTGCAATTGGAAATGAGTTTAAGGGTTATGGTGCTCAAAGGCCACAGGAAAATGTGCGTCCGTAAAAATATCTTGCAGTTCAGCCAAGAGTGGCTTTTGCTATCCGAAACAGGCATTGTCAGAATGGGCAAAGAGCTGGTGGGTTTAGAGAGAGAAACTGATGGATAAAACACCTGATCAGATTTGCCACAACTGTGCCTTGGTTCACACTATTAATATTGACGGGACTTGTCACTTGTACCCATCAGCAGCTGGAATCCCAAGGCACCGTATTTGTCTTAGAGACACCATATTTTGATGCTTGAGATTTGGAAATAGGGATTTTTTTTCATAAGATGTCTCAAAATGCGACACTTCAAGCTGGGTTATGAATCGGGATGCAAATGTCACAACTTATCACAAAATCCAGACCCAAGAATCCCAGAAGCATAGGGGCATCTTTGAGTGGCTGTGACATGGGATACCTATGAGAGCTGGAAATTGCAGTGACTTGCTTCCAGAGAGATACTGGTACCTAACGCCTTGTTACTGGTCTGTCGTCTGTGTTACGAACTCTGTCCACACAGGGCAGGTGTGGTGTCTCTAAAAACCTTGGAACATGCTGGAGAGTTTGAGCTTTACACAATGCTGTCTGATGATTAGTATTTCATAGTATGTGGTTTGTAGAATGTTTACTAACTCCTCTTCAAAAGTGCTGCCTTTCTGGTTTAGCTTAAAAATGGTGCAATGACCAGGAAACTAGAGGAATGAATGTTTGAACCATTTTTCACAGAGGAAGGTGCTAATTGGAATGCAGAATAGAGTGGTCGTACATTTCAATAACCTTGGTGATAAATCTGATTTTAGGTCTTTTAAAATATTACAACTAAAATGCAAGACACCGAGCAGGAGTAATGCTACTCTGACAGATGACAGCTGCTCCAAAATTGTTACAGGGCTGGAGGGCAGCAAGGCACCCTTTAGGCCTGGTTTGAAAATCACACCTCTGCGTTGATCTGCTGTTTCCCC
Source organism: Ibidorhyncha struthersii (assembly GCA_013398815.1). Lineage (NCBI taxonomy): Eukaryota > Metazoa > Chordata > Aves > Charadriiformes > Charadriidae > Ibidorhyncha > Ibidorhyncha struthersii. The sequence goes on from VZSZ01003982.1 coordinate 16,714, forward strand.
TTCCTTGGGTGCTGATTTTTTTATCCAGCTCTGTGGCTGGGACTTGAGGGTTGCAGTCCCCTGATGCCCGTGGTGACAGGCTGCAGTACTAGCAATGGGAGAGTTTGTCGCAGTCGTTGGTAGAAGTGAATGGTCCCACCTTCTTCTGCCAGCTCAAGACATGGATCTGTGTTTTCCATCTCTTCGAGCCCGGCTGCCAAGACTATTTCTTTAGCTTAGCAACCCAGTTCTCCCAACTGGAGAAGTCAGTCCAGGGCCTGAGCCCCTCAAGGGTGCTGCCCAGACAGAGGACCCTCTGGGGGTGCACAAGGCACTTGACGTGAGCGCAGGAATCCAGCAGAGCTTCAGTCCCTCACCTGTGCACCTGGCTTTCAGTCCTGGCCCTGTCTTCAGTCCTACGTGATCACATGAAAAAGTTTATCTGATTTTATTTCTGGAACATAACACATGAGACAATGAAAGTTTTCAGTAGAGTACGGACTTGTTTCTTAAATTGCATCAAATTAAATAAAAACTGCTGGCAGAAGCTCAGCACAAGCAGCATGCTAAGCAGAGGTACATAACTAAGCAGTAGGTGTAAGCAGGACTGTGAACATGAACATGGCTAGGGCTTACCACATCTTTGCTATTCAAGACTGAGAAGAAGCGATGGATTATGAACCCCCCCCTCCATCGCCATGGAGGATGGTTCCTATATAGTCATGCAGGCTTGTTTGCTGTAGATACCTGAACTGAGCTGGGTTTTATTTTTGCCCTATTGTTCTGTTGGGTTTCCTTCCCAGCACTGAAGCCATGCACTTTGTCCAGCACCGAAATTTTCATGGGGAATAATGGTTTCATCTCCCACTACAGGCAAGTGGCAGAGTCACGATCAAAAGATACATGCCATTATGAGAGAAGTTATTTTGCTTTCAGGCCAAGCGATATGGCAGCACAGAAAACAAGGATCTTGCACCAAAGAGTCTGCAGGTGTAGTCCTTGTAACCCATCCCCTGGGCAAGTGAACACGTGGCAAGTGAGCAAGCTGAAATGGCCACACGGAGAAGCTCTGACTCCAGCTGGCCTTCCCCCATCCCCTCCCACCCAGCCATATGTCATCTCCAACCCCTTATTCTCTCAGTGTCATGCAGGGGCAGAGGAACCACCAGGGATCCTCGCAGAGAAGCAGGAGGTCCTCTTTGAGACTGATGGTGGGAGCCCTGCCTCTACCTGGCTGTCTGGCAGCCAGCACCCTTCCACTGCCATCCAGCAGCGCACAAGGAGGTCCTAGAGGTGCCCAAGCCTGCAGCAAGTAACAACAAACACCAGGTCATGCAAGGAGGCGGCTGGGTCTCTGGATATAAGGGTGGCACAACCATTGTTACTAAGCTCTGCCTCAAGGACATACTGCTCACTTAAAGTGGCCTCAGTTGGCACAAATTGTGGAAAACACAGGCTCTGTGCATTCGGCCAGAGTACCCCTGAGCTGATGGTGAGCTTCAGATAAGACTGCGCATCCTCTCTGCAATGTGGTTTGGGAAGCCTGCTCAAATAAAGGCTGTCGTGCCTGCCTGTGGGTCCATCACACATTTGCAGAGTGTCCTGAGAACTTCTCCGGCCATGGAGAACCTCTCCCAGATCATCTCACTGGTTGCTGACTTTACTGGTTTGCTTAGCAGAGCCAAGGCAACCCCCTTCTCAGCACCAGTGCTTGTGTGTTGGTTGTCTGTCTTGTGAAGAAAGGGGTGGGCCCACCATATCATTCCATGAATGTTACTTTACCCAGCCTGAGGTCTTCCTTACACCACAGAGCCTTGCACGCCTTCAGCATAGCCTCCTGCCACTGATCAAAGCTCTTCTCCATGGCACAGAAACTAAGATGTCCAGAGGTTCGTTGCTGAAGGCAGCTGCTAGTGATAGCCCCACCTGCACCTCTGGGACCCCAACACAGTGTACGGCCTCTCTCACTGGGGGTGGGGCAGAGCAGGGAGCAGTGCTGGTGTTTCCATCCACAGCCCATGGTGGGGATGAACTCAGCGCCATGCTTCTGAAGCAAGTTGCTCTTGCTGGTAGTGGTGCGTTGCTCTTCTGCAAGGTTTTTCCAGGGTGGCGATTGGCACAGGAGAGCTGCTGACAGGCATCAGGGCAAGCCTCCCACGCTACAGGATGGGGTTCCAGCTGACACGGCCCTGGTACCCATCAGTATGAGTCGTACTGTGTGCTCCGTTAGTGGGAACAGAAGTGTCATCATACGCCTGAGCCCAGTCAGGCCTTTTACTGCCAAGCGATCTGGCAGCAAGTGGCTGCGGGAGGGATGGGTGCGCAAGCACAGCCTCGGGCTGCTGTCTCCTTGAGGATGATGTAGGGGAACATCTCTCTAGGGAGCTGCACCTCTTGGTGTGCTTGGGGACCCGAGGGCTGGGGAGAAGACATGGGGATTTGTGCTGCTGGCTGCAGAGAAGGATTTACTTCGCTGTGGGGGCACTACTGAGCACCTCTGTAAGGAGCCGGTGGTTGTGAGCTGGCTCCTGGCTCCAAGCAAACCCTGGATCGGCATGAGGTCAAGGACCGCAGGCTCAGAGAGCATTTGCAGTGCTGTCCAAAGCCTTCCTGCTCTGCTCTTGTTATCCCCATTACCTAATTGAAACGGATATAAGGAAAGAGACTAAACATCTCTGGGAAGGGGCTGTAACACTCGCAAATAAAGGTTTGCAACTGCTCTAAAGCACCTCCCTGCCCCCCTGCCCCAGGCAGCTACCCCAGGCAGCGATGTGTCCTCCAGCAGTGGAGGGATGGGGCATCCATCCATCCAGATCAGACTACCAGGAGCCAATTGCATCTGAGTGATAGCAGAGTTAGCAAACTAAGAGGCACTAAGGAGACTGACTGAAGAAAGGGGAAAAAAGACAATGGAGGCACTTTGTGCCTCTAATGATGGCTGCCATGCGGCAAATGAGGGAAAATTAGCACCAGACAGACAAATGGAAACTCATTTCAAGAGGCACTGAACAAGACAAAATTGCAATGAGAAGCTCAGAAGATTAACTCGGAAGCAATGAAACTTTATCTCCCAAGGAATCCAGTGCTCCCCACACTCCCTCGCTCACTGTCTGTACCCTCGGAGCTCTCCCTCCCTGTCCTTTAGTGATCCCCCTTCCTCTTGTATAAATACTAGAACTGAAAAAACATTCATTCGGAGCAGGAAGGTGAATTTGCTTTGATGCTGTCCTCACTCCCACCTTTTTAAATTCATATCTGCAACAGTTTCTCTCTGCAGCGAAGGTGAACAGGAGTAGAAGTCATCACTACCCTGATGGCCAAAAGCTGACCTTGTGCTCAGCTTCACGTGACAGTCTGAGAAACTAGGATGGCCTGATCACAGTTAGGGTCAGGGAGGTTTTGCCTCGGGGCTCAAGGACAGTGGCTGTGTAAGATGGTTTTTGCTTGTATACCAGAGGGAATATCCCCTTCTTTGGCCGGTTGGGCAATTTCACTTAATGAATTGCTGAACTCTGTCCCTGTCCATCTCCACAACACTGGCAATGTCATTGCATTCTCCTGCTCTGTCTCTGTGACATGTTGTTATTTTTTAGCTTTGTACCCTCTTGCCCTAAGAGATATAAACTTGTCAAGGGTGGGAAGAGGTGCATGTCACGGTGAGGGAGCCTGTGCATCCTTCTGCACCTGGTGCCAACTCCAGGGTCACCCATGACCAAGGAATAAGGCTTGACAGCCAGGTCTGGGTCTGTGTACTCAGCCAGTCAAAGCAATGCAGTAATTCAGGGAGTGGGAAGCCTGCAGCGTGGGACTGTGCTGGGACTCTTGCTGTGGCAGCAGTTTCTGTCCAATGCTTACCAACAGTAGGGATTCATACCTGAGATAGACTAGTACCTGCCTGAAGTCCATATTGAAACCGCCTGAGCCAGCTGTGCCAGACATGAGTCACTGCACTGGCTTTAGTCTCACTTCAAAAGGATGGCACCAGCTTGGTGTGAAAGGTTACTCGGTGGCGAACCAGGCATGAGTGGGGTTTGTTTTTTTCCATGTGTGCTCATTACCAATGCCTGTGGATAACCCCAAGAGAAACTGCATGATGGCATTTTTTGTACTTACCCAACAGCTCTGTCACCTGAAAAGATTACTGTGATTACTGTGCAATTTTGCTCCTAGGCACAGACACCTCCTTTAAGGGCCAGATACCCACGTGGTGAAAATCAGCACCAATACACTGACACCAATGAGTCTGCTGTGCTGGCTAGTGAGCTCCTCTCCTATGTCCAAGTTACTATTCTATGTAGAACCTAACAAACAGGAGGGATTCACCCATGTCATATAGTGATGGGACCCTGCGCTTGACAAGTGCCACAGAGGGAAAGGACAGGTATGCCATCTGGCATCTGCTTGGGAGCCTTGAAGTCGTGCTGTCCCATAACGGCAATCTTGCCCTAGAAATTTAATTTGCTGGACAGCCCGTTTAGCTGAGCTGCCCTTCGTAGAGGAGAGGTAGCCCTTGAGAAAGGCTACCTGGGTTCTGCATGCCCTGTGTCTGCCCCACGACCCCTGATGCTGGGCTCACCAGTCAGTCTGATGCCGGTCACACATCTACGTCCCTCCAGTGCCAGCAAATAACCATGGGCAAACCTGTCACAGTCACAGGCAGTGGGATCCTGCCGAGTGGGGCAGAACGGCAGATGCTGAGTCTCACCCAGGGGCTGGAGCGTGCTGGCAGGTACCAGGCTGCTCTAATATTTTCTGTGTAATAAGCAAATTACCTAAAGTTGAAGCCAGTCTCCAGACACTTCATGAATGAATAAAAGAAGCGTGGCTACATAAGGAGGTGTTTGATGGGTGCTCAGCTCCCTTGTTTTCTATTCTAATTCTCTTGCTTCTCCATTATTCGAATCTCCTTTCCACCTTTATTGGTGTTAGGTAGTTAATCTCCTCACAGGGTTAGTGTCTGTCTCTTCCCTTTCTGTTTCTAGGGCATGGTTTTGTTGAGCAAGCACGAGCCATTTGGCCCACATTGATTATTTATGACGGTTGGAACCTTTTATCTCAGCTGCTTAGTAACTTAACAGTGGTGTAGAAAGAGGCTGTCTAGAAGTAGCTGCACGTCTTGCAGGAGCTGGGAGACAGGGAAGGAGGTAGAGATGCTGCAGTACCTGATAGGAAGAGAGTATAGAAGGGAGACAAATCAGGCTGAACTCCCTGTAAAGGGTGATTTATCTCTTATGCCACCAGAAAGCAGGGTAAAATGATACCCTTGGGATTGGATAGTGCTTTGCCTTCACCTTGCAGAGGTGCTAAGAAGATACCAGTAAACACTGAGGCCTGTTATTATAATTTCCAACAAGAAGGGACAAAATTTTCAGGAATGAGGGCAACGAGAACATGGCACCTCTGCTTGTGACGGGCTGGAAGCTCATCCCTCACCGTGCGCGGGTAGATGCTCCGCAGTTGCCTGGGTGCCGGCTGTACAGCCCGACTCTGTGAGTGAGGGCAGAGCCGAGGAGAACAAAGGATTTCTAGCTCAAGCCAGGCTTTAGTGGGAGAGGCGTTGCAACCCTCCGGTGAGACTGCATACCGTGATTTCTGCAAAACCAGGCAAGTCACGCACTTGTAATGGGTCACTGGGACCTGGTCAGGTGGAAACAAAACCCAGGTTTCCCTCCCTGGCTGCCGCCCTTTCTCAGCCCAGCCTTTTGTATTTTCTCTCTTTTTATTGCCTATCTGCTCACATTGCCGTCTACTGGTCCAGAAGATGGGAAAAGAAACACAGCTGACCAAGTGTTCACAAAGAGATTTGCAGAGGGGCACTTGTATGAAATGACACACTGTTGAGAGGATACATACCCAGGATCCAGCACACAAATACAAGGCTGGCAGCCTGGAAAGGTGTTATCTCTTTCCAATACACACAAGTATGCAGGAAGGCAAATCCATTGCATGGTGAAAACTGCTCTAGAGCAAAAAAAATAGATCAACACCAAAGGACAGGAGCTAAAGTCTTTTATGAATGGAGATGCAATTAGAGTGTACTGCAAACAGCATAATGGAATATCAGCTCAAATTTCACGTTGCTGTTACTAATAGATCGAAATCCTACACAGAGTTTAATATAGTTCTCCTAAAAATTTCTTGTTGCTTCTGCTCTTCCCTTCATCCAGCAACAGCTGAATCTGTCAGATTCCAATCTGTCCCATGGCTTATGAAAAAAATGTTTTATGGAAAAAGTATTTTATGGGAACATAAATTTAAATGCTGTGCTCCAGCATCAGTGGTTTTCAGACAGAAAATGTTACAGGAGCTGCCTTTAAGGTGTCTGGCCAGAACAGTAAGGTTAATGTGAGGAAAGTAGGAGGGCAGTCTGCCCCCTTCTTTAGCTGCATGTTGTCAGGATGTGCCATGATATTCTCTGGTGGGACAAAAACGGGACAAGGGCGGGGTGTGCCTGGGAGGCATCCGCAGTCAGCCAAGGAAGTACGCGCAGGCACCATGGGTTTTGAGCCCGCTTTAGCAAAGAATGGATCCCGAAGATCTACGTCCCCGTTTAAAAGTATGGCTTTCTCCAACACAAGCAGGGCGGTGGGGATAGCTGCCGAGGAAGGCTGATGTCTCTGTGGTGGGGACCCAGTGCCTCTACCCCAGCATGAGCTACCAGAAGCAGCTGAGAGAGGAGAAGGTGCAACTCTCAGGGTCCCTCTCAACTGAGCCCAATACCTGACTGCACGCACCATGAGCGGGTTCTGCTTTTCGACCAGCCGCTGAGCTGAGGCTTTTCAGGAGGCTTGCTGAACAAAAGGCAAATCTAATTTTCCCCTCCAGCAGTCTCAACAGCAGTGGAAAGCAGGGCTGGTCTGTTTGGAGCAGCACAGGGATGCTTTGCTGCGGCTGCCGTGCACGCTGCGTGGCGCTCTGGCTGCCCCATCTCCAAACCCTGCAGTGCTAGGGGGGTGCTGCCACCCCCTGCTCCCCTCTCCCCTGGCACGGTGCAAGGGCTGCACCCCCAGTTGCTGATTCAGCAGTGCTTTGCCTTCCTTATGCCAAGGCCTCCTAAACCCCTTATTCTCTTTCCCTGTCACACCGGCTACTGTGTCACCACATGGCAAAGGCTGCTCAGTTCACGTAGCTGTCATCGTACTGTGGGTTCAATGACAGTGGCATTTAAACCTGGATATTAATAAAAGCGTAAGGGGTGGCTGACTGTGCTTGTTTGCAAGCAGAGGCCCATGCCCACGTGCAGTGCCCAGGCTACCCATGAGCAACAGAGTGAGCTAAAAAGGTGTTTCTGGTTTAAAATTTGATCTAACGAGCTTAATAAAAATGCGTTAAAAGAAAGCCTTAGCGTACATATGCAGTCTTTTCCATGACTACCGCAGGCTTATTCAGGGCCACGAGGATGGGAAGCACTATTTGGGGAATGACAGAGGTAGGCAGCGTGCTGCGCGGGTACGTGCTCTCCCAAGGCATTTCACTTAGCAGAGCGTTCACCTACAGAGACGGTCCCAGGAAGCCTTTTCCCTGCTGGGTGTTTTGCTTACAGAGGCATTCCCCAGAGATCATCCCTGGAGACGCTTTTACCCTTAGAAGGCAGCTGTCTTCACAGCATGTATTTTTAACAAGGCTTAAAGATATGTTTTATTCCCATCCTCTTCCCTGCAGAATAAATACTTCAGAGCAGAGTAGTTATTGATCTGATCTGCACGAAATCCTGAGAGACGAACTGAGTTGTGCGCTCTGCCACAGCCTCTTCCCGTGCCCCTGGGCAAGCGGCAGAGCCCTGCTCCACAACCAGGAGGTAGGTATCGCAAAACGTCTTGAGGGCCTAAGCCTTCACAGCCCTGTGTTGTAATAATCATCCTTCGCATGGCGCTCCAGAGGTTGTGAGGATAATGTTGTTAGAGTGCTGGCAGCGTGATAGAAATACTGTGATGCTAAGGCTGGCAGAGTTCTGGGGTCCAGGGGCATCACCAGCGATGTGAGCCAGTCCTTTAATCTTGGCATTGTTAACACCAAATTTGAACGGCTAGAGCTGGCCAGCCATTTGGGCACCCAGGTGCCGCTGGATCATCGTATTTACTTGTGATGGCAACCAATAGCCAAGTGCCTGTGTGAACAATGGCCTGTTCGTACGAAAGGTCTTGAATAGCTAATAAATTGGGATGTGGAAGATTTGGCAAAATGGTTTCTGGCCATTTTAGAATTTTCCCGTATGAACAGAGAGGAAAAGTCACAACTCCCGCGTCTAAATGAGCCTGGGTAGAGAAGTGAACCTCCCTCGCTTCAGATCAAAATGCTGGTTTGATCATATCTGTGTTTCAAGGCAGGTCTGACACCAGGATTTGTATTTTAAATGATGGGAGACTTCCTGCCATGTGATGGCAAGCACAGTAAAGACAGAAAAGGGTTCCCTGGGTCTGGGTTCTCTGTTACCCAAGCTCCACAAGAAAGCAATAAACTAGAGAAGTGTGACCTTAATGGCCTTAAATGCTTCCAGTCTGCATAATATTGTGGTAGGATCATCACGTGGGCTTTGCTAGTGCAATGCCACAGGGAAGGAAATGAAGACAGCTACAGTTGTGTGAAGAGTCTAAACCCTGTCAGACTGAAAGAGGCAGATAATAACTACAGAGCGATGAGGAGGAGCCTGAATCTTTCTTCCACCTGTGCTTAGTACTTCAGTGAAATCACCTGAGAAGTTATATGAGGGACTGATTGCTGTGGGGCTGATAGGAAGTGACAGAAAGCAAAGGCATGACCGTGATCTTTGCAGATACTCACAACCTTGGTCCAGAAGATCCTTCAGAAATGTTCTGGTGAGCTGTGAATGGTGCTCTTCTTTACAGTAGGTGCACTTTGCTACCTCAGAGAGTGCTTTCTTTTCTTACCTCAGCAGTGTATTTTCTGACTGCCTCAGCTAAACCAAGCAGTTCTTTGGTCCCTTTGCAAGTGCCTATCTGCTGAGCACCTGTATCTGTCACGGTACAACCCATGGAAAGTAAAACTTTGTAGTTTCACACTTCTTGGGACTTAGATTTTCAATTTGTGCCTTTTCTACAGAAAGAGTTAATTGCCTGCCAGGCTATGAACCTGGCATGTTTAAACCTCTGATGCGGCTTGTTTAAAACTTGGATAATTCATGTCTCTATCCTGCATGGAGACAGTGCTGCAAAAAGGTATAGATAGCCAAGTCTCACCCTGAGACGCTCTCTGTGTCTGCCCGTGCACTGCCACTGCTTCACAGACTTCTCTCTCCCTGCCTGGAAATAAATAAATAAGCAGACAGCACAACAGCTCAGATGTAAGAGCTCGAGCTCTTGATCATGAGCAGTGTTTGGCAGTGGGGTAAAAACATGCAGACTCATTCATAGAGATGCTGTGTGGAGCTGCTGTGGAAGAGCCTGTGGGCGTATGATGAATACTTAGTAATTAAGCTGATTCTGGGCACGTTGATTATCATTTCAGGGAGACGTGGAACATCCTGCAAATACTGACATAAACAGCTGATTCCCGGGGTGCACACGCACATGTGTGTGTGTGTATGGGAGGGAAAGGGAAGCAGCCTGACGAGTGTTTTGAGAGTAAGAATAAATAGGTGCTGTTGCATCTGTGACTTTGTTCTGGTTTTTAATCCAGCAGGGAGGAACCACAGGAATTTGTACATTCATAATCCTGCTTTCTGTCTCTGTCAGCCAGAGTGAACAACTCATTAGCATGAAGAATTTGCTCATTTGGTTCATCCAAGTACTAATGCAGAGCGAAGCCAAGTGGACTTGGGAGCCCTTTGCTGAGCACCTCTTGTCCTTTTTGCTGTGATAGCACAGACGCAGGAACAATCTGTTTTCTTAGGGCACCATCCAGGTCCTACTGTAGTCTGCAGAGTCCTTGATAAAAACTCACTTAGGACATTCAGCTGCAAGCTTTAGGCGTGTGGGTGCTGCAAAAGAGGTTTGAATCTGGAGCAGGGGGTTGCACCACTCCCCACCCCCAAAATCTCAGAGAGATTTGGTTCTGGGACTTTGGTGGGGACATACCAGTTAGAATATTAGCGACCTGGTTTAGTACCTAACAAATAGGTTTGGAAAATGTCAAACTGGAGAGACAGAAAACAAGAAAATGGAAATGAGTGTACCTGAGAAGGATCTGTTTTATATCACAGTGGGATGCACCACAAGTTCAGTTGCTCTTTTGTGCAAGGTGGGGTGTGATGCAGATGGCACTCGGAGATCCCACTTGGCGCTGATCTTTTGGGATATTTCGTATAGCAGAGTGCAACAGCACTATTTATTTCACCCTTTCTCCACACTTCCCAGCCCACTACTTGCTGTGACAGGTACTGCGGACGGGACATCCAAAATCCAACACGCTTCTGCACTGTCTCATCGAAGCTCTGGACTTTCCCTGTATCAGTGTTAGTGCTGAGGCAAGGAGGAAACTAATTGCCTCCAGCCATTTTTCATCAGCCTGTGCGATTCTTACAGAGCTCTTGGCCTTGCAGGTTATGAAGACGGGCAGGGAGACAGACACGGGGTGTGCGCGTGTGACAGGGGTGGGGGGCGCAGCAACTCCAGATAGCGCTCTCGGCTTAATTGGTTTCCTTCCTTTCCCACTATATTAATCGCCTCCCTGTGCGTGCTGCCCAGGGCTCATTTTGAGTCATCTTGCGGGCCTGGTGAGAGGGACAGGCAGCAGCCCGGGAGTGGATCACTTCCCAGCAGCCTCTGGTCAGAGCCACAGGTCCCTTTATTTGTCTCCCTGACTCCACGGAAGCGTACTTTCCACCAAGTCCCTCTTCGGTGCTCTCTAATGGAGGAGGCGAGCATGAAATGGACTGCTAAAACTTATGAATATTTCAGAGGAAAAAGTCAAGGGACTCCATTAAATCCTCTTCATTCTCTGCAAATGGAGCTGGGGGGCGGGTGCGCTGGTTAATGAGAAGCTCCAGCGGCATTCAGGCGATGTCAGGAATGCACCTAGCAACTTCCAGGTCGGTGTGACCACATGACACTCTCCAAAGCCTCCCTTCTGCATCATCCCCACAGAGCCACCCAGCACTGCTGCCATCCTCTCCTTCCCCAGGCAAGCCCAGACAATTCTGCCGTCAGCCGTGTCTTCTGCTGCCTCGGCCTGCCCCTACACCCCTACCCAATATTCACCACCCAGCTTACCCCAGTTGTTGTCAGAGGTACCTCTTCCCACTATCACGCTCGCAGCGTGCCAGACTCCCCCTGAGTTGCCCAGCAGCCCTTTGGGATGACTTTTAATCCAATGACCTCCTATAGCAGCCCATCACCTACCGGCACACTGTTTACCAGCATCGCTCCCAGCTCACCTGACGTCTTCCCGCAGCCCCTTACCAAGCCCCCGTCCTCATCGCAGCCTCCTCAAGACAGCTTTTAGCCCCCCATCAGCAAACAGCCAGAGCAGTGGCAGCTTTCAGAGCAACAGCCAGACAGAGCCTGACAGCCCCATATGTTTTGGCAGAGACAGTTCCTCCCTCTAATGGGCCCAGAGGAGCACGGCTTTCAAAGGATTCAGCATGGAAGTGACAGGCTGGAAAGCCTTATTAATGGGTTCTCTCCGGCGAGGGGCTGGGAGGCAGAGAGTGCCAACAGCCCGGCGGCGAAGCAGAGATAGCCCTCCCCAGCCACCAGCCTCCACCGTGGTGAGTGAGCCTTCCTCGCCCTCCCCTCGGACATGAGACAGGGTGGCGATGTCCCTGGGGCTGTCAGCTTTTTCCTAGAGAGCAGTCAACATGCAAAGTCTTTTAAGTCTATGCACCCTGCATCATACTCTGCTTTTCTAGCCCCAGCTCCCAGACATGCCCCGTGGGGTGTCTGGCAGCAAGCTTGGCTGTCATGAGTGGAGAGGAGACTGGGGATGGCAACCCATGGCTGTAGGTCTCTTCTGTCTTTGCTACTGAGAAGCCATGGGGTGAGGAAGCTAAAGTGTCTGTGCTCAGAAACTGCTCACCCCTTTGACTGGTGCTGGGATCCAACCAGGAATTGCATTTTGGTCTTAAGGTGGCTTCTAGGGAAGGTGACCCATCATCACTCACATGGCTGCTCCTCACAGATTTCTTCTCCATTGCTTCCAGAAATGTTGGTCCTCCACATCCAAAGCCACAGCATCTCCCCTGTTAGACACCAGAACCCCCTGAGGCCACCACTAAATCTGGTAGTTTCTTAGCTTTTGCTTCCTTGCTCCTAAATCACTCAGGTCTGCCTCAAAATAAAAGAGTCTCAAGAAGGAAATCCTGAGGCCTTGGGCAAACACAAGGGAGAAGGCTCTGGCCCACAGCACCCACAGTGAAATTGTTCCTGCACTTAAGCATGAGCTGCTGCACGGAGAGGAGTTGAATGAGGCTCATTGAAACTTAAACCACAGACTGACTGACTGTGCATAGATACATGGCCAAGGATGGGCACACCTGGTGTAGAGGGGGAAACTGAACCTTCTCCATTAGATCCCTCCTCCAGTGAGAGAAACTTGTTTTCCCTCTCTGGGTCTGGGACCTGAGGGTGGGCTCAGTAGAGAGAGACCTCACCAGCACTTTTCAGTTCACCCCAATTAACCCTTCCTTGTTATCCAGCTAGTGATGGCCTGTACCACCCTTCCTCTCTCCCAACGCAGATAATGAGTCTTATCTCTCTTTTGGGTTAGCATTCACCCATTGCTGCCAAAGTGTTAATTACATTTTACTCATAACTTGCTTAATTAACTACCATAATTAAATTATGTACAATACAGTGCCTTTCTACCTGTATCCAGCTTGTAGGCTGGTGCATTTACAGAGACTGGAGTTGTCTGTCCCATACAAGCTACCACCTCTCTGCAAACCCTGCCTCTCAGCTACAGACTCAGCAGTGCTCCTCTGAGACAAATGGGCTTTTACTTCCTTGCCTCTCTTATTATTCATGTTCACTGTTCCATGCCAAGCTAAACAAAAATTATTTCCTCTTTAATAAACAAAAGTGGCCCTACATGGAGAAAAATAATTTAATTTTTAATAAACAAAGGCGATCTTAGGTACAGAAGTGCGTGATTTCCTTTGTCTGGCTTTTTCTGCTCATTTTCAGAGGGCAGCAGCCCCTGTCAGTCTGGATGCCAGCTCCGCATACAAGGGTAAAACAGGGCAAAATGTAGCAGATTAGGACTGTAAATGTCTATTACAGGGTACTTCATGCTGCCTGCCTGGGTAAAGGATAGCAGAGTTAGAAATTTGAGTATGAGAAACACTGGTCTTTTGCCAGTGACCTCCGTGGAGCAATGAAGGTGGTAAGTCTGTGGTGAAGCTGTTGGCATTGTCAAAAGCCACAAAGACCTGAAGCTCCTGTTGCGATTTCCTCAAGGGGAGGCGGTTTTCCCCCCAGCGCAGTGTGGGCTAAGCTGGGGGACCACCACAGGAATCGGAAACGCATCCCTCACTGACGTCTCACGGAAGCTAGGGAAAGGCTGACGGTGCAGCCTGTGAATGTAATCAGCAGTCTGAAGGGAGTTCACCTGGGCAGAGAGGCAACGGGGGCCGAACATCCAAGGTGACCTACAGGTCATTTTGTACGATCCAGGCAGAAAGTTTATTTCCAGCTCACAGTGGCAAAACCATGACACTGGAAATTACCCGCAAGCTTTGTGTGCCTGGTTAGAAAGTTTATGGTGGAAATTTACGTTAGGCTGAGTGAGTCAGCTAACACACGTGCCATGGGATAACTGTTCAGCCTCCTGCCCTCCCTCTGCTGTGAAAAGAGTGCAAGGCAGCCGTGCTACCCCAAGACAACCATTTACTTAGAGGGAGGTCCTTGGCTGCTCCTTTACAGGTGTTTTGCCCCACTGAAGCAAAGCCAATCTGCCAGGGTTGAGCCCTGCAATCTAGTGATGGGGCTAATTGAAACCACTTGATTTTGAATGCTAAATATTTGTTTGCACACAAGCTGGAGTCCACGCCTTTTTTGGAGAAGCCACGGGGCAAGTGATGATTACATGCAAGAATACAGACATCTAATTGTGTCATTTTCATTTGTAAATTGGCACTTTGTCCAGAGCCCATGTGAGATGCCGAGGTCTGCTCTGTTTCCCAGGCAGCTCCTTGGAGCCTCATCGGGAATTTTCCTGGGCCCTTGCTAAGCCAGCTGCTGTATTTCAGAGATGAGTTGCAAGTGATTTCTAAATAGTGGTTGCAAAGCTTCCTGGGATGAATAGATGTGATAAAAATGCTTGATTTCAGCTCTGCTTTTGAGCTGCTGACAGATACAGCACAGCGTTAAGTCAGCAGCCTAGCACAGCTTGGGTAGCAATTGCTGCTCTGCTCGTATTTCATTGCACTTGGCACAAAGCTGATACTGAGGGAAAAAGCTCAGTGGGACTTCTTAGGTGCTGAAATATATATTCCTATCTCAAAAACTTCTGGAGTTTCCCAGTGAACTACTGAAGCTTTAAATCCAATGAGGAATTCAATATATTTAGATACACTTGCACAAGGTTGCTTAATTGTCTAAAAAAAATTTTTCCATTTTGTACTCGCTTTTCCTTAAACATTCTGAGTGCTTTACTGAATGGTGACCCACATCACCATTTCTACGCCCAAGCAGATTCCCTTACGTGGAACGTCCCAGGCCCAGCATTTTGCCATGTACACTTTGCTGATACATGGTGCCGAAGCACAGCTTTCCTGGTTTCAGGCAGTGTCTAGCCAGCCACACGCCAGCCTTTCCTGGGTCGAGAACGTCTGCGGTGATGTCTGTTTCTTATTTTATAAATACCTAGTACTTTTGCACGGGGAGACCGCATTTTGCATCGGGCCTATATCTTCTACCTCAATAGATAGTTAACAACAGTGAAAACATACCAGAACTTTTACTTCACCCTTTCATTTTAACATAGTTTTTTACCCAGGCAGAGTAAGTAGAAAGTATTTCTTTCTACAGTAATAGGACTTATAAGTAGAAAGTATTTCTTTCCACAGTAATAGGACTTGACTGAGAAGGTCAAGGGAGAATGGAATGAGATTTTTCATAAAAGCACTGAAATCCCACACAAGGGAGGAACTTCTATTCCAGGAGCAAATAATTGCACACAACTACACGATCTATAAGTGAGAGACTTTATTTGAACCAATTTTTCAAATACAGACATCTGTATTATTCTCACTTCTCGGGAATGTTTTCTGCTCATTTTTGAAGCTTGCAACCTTAGGACAATATTCAGGACATATGTGTACATTAGATCTCTGCAGATGGACACATTCATAATGCACAAGTACAATGAGTGAGAGACTCTTTCCAGATCCTCACACAAGAGCATCGGAAATGGGCCGCTCTAATCGTCAAGTTCTGCTCTTATTAGCTTCCAGACACGTCACAGTTCTTGATACTCTCTAGGCTGTAGCCGCCTTCTTCAGGCCCCGATTTACTACTGTGTTACTTCAGCTGTATGCCAGTGTAACTCCTCAAAATAGGGCTTAGGTGATGCACAGGGATGTGTTTCGTTCATTGGGAACAGGCATGAGCAGAAAAAACAAGCTATTGGATGAACGGTTCACCTAGGGTTTTCTTTTGTGAGAGTAGTCTAGGTCTCAGGCTGGGATTTTTTTTGGAAGTGACCAGTGGTTCTGGGTGTGTAATACATGAATCTTGATGTTCAGAGTATACAAGGGACCTGTGGATTGGGCCCCAGCGAGGTGTCTCTCAAGTTAGGCACTCCAGACATGAGCCACTGGGGTCACTAGCCTGTTCTGCAAATCTCAGCCTTCACCTCTTCTTCCAAGTATTGCTCAACAGAGGAATGTAGTAATAAAGCATTGTAGGCAAGAATGCAGGCTCGCACATGACCTGAGATCAACACCCTGAAAAATGGATAGAGGGTAGCGCTTTCAGGACCACCTAAATGACTCATGATCTTCAGTTCCGTTTGGAAAATGACTGGAGAATTTTAGGCCCGAGTCCTCAAATTCGCTGCAGAGAGGAGTTTGCGCATCCTTCAGTATTTGGGCCTTAGGAGTTTACGTCTCTTTGAAAGCCAGTGAAATGTGTGCTCTCAAGTGCCCACGTCACTTAGGTTATTCTGAAAACTGTACCCTATATACATACGGGTAGATAAGGGGCAGACTTTCACAGGCACAAGTGGCAGTTAGACATGTAACTCCCATTGATTTTTTTTCCCCCTCGGGGACCTGGAAAATCCCCCCCCGAGGAGTTGAATCCTCCTCTCGCATTGTTTTCACACCAGATTAACACCACTGGTTCCAGTGGAGCGACTCCTGAGTTACCCCGGTGTGAGCGAGAGGAGAACCAGTCCTGAGGTGCTCTAAATATCCAGTGAAAGTGCTAATGTGGCAATGCGGAAAAGCAGGGAATCTGAGCATAGGCCTGGAAGAGGACCACCACCACCACCACCACCCCGCATCGCTGAGCTGCAGGTGACCACCGAACGGACTTCTTAGCCAAGAGTGGCCACAAAAACATTCATTCAGACCCTTCCCTTCACCTCCGCAAATCACAGCCGCTCTCTTTCCTTCCTAAGACACCTATGACAAACACCAGACCTTCAATACAAAAAGCCTCACGTGCTAGTTTGCCATTCAGACAGCACCGGAAAAAAGAAGTGTCTCCTGTGGGGAGTTTGGTATGAACTCCCTCTTTTTTTTTTGTCTTCTTTCCTTTCTTTCTAAACCCCTCTCCTCCGGTCATGGCCATTTCTTTCATTTAGAGTGGCATGTTCCCCAAGCGATGGTGTTTACGTTGTCACCATAGGTGAGTTCCTTCTAGCTAAGGCCTCTCATGGGGCTGCATTAGGGTTTGGGGTTGGAAAATACTGGGTCTGAAGGGATCTCAGCAGTATGCCTTTCCCCTCCCTTTGGAATGTGGCTCATGGTGGAGCTTCTTGGCTGATGCAACTATTGCAAGGATTGTGGGGTTTTGTACGCTATCAATGCAGACAGCCCGTGGATGCCACAAGCATTGCAAAGCAGACCAAATTCATACAAACGATCTACTGCATTGATGGGGGGAGGGTGTTAGGTTGGGATTCTTTATACTTTTCCAAGGCTTAGTCTAGATGAGGTGAAATGTCAAGAGCTGGCCTACAGCTGGTACAAGCATTCAGTATAGATGTGGATATCTTTCTGCAGAGGCATGGAAAAAGCCCCTATTGGACTCTGGATTTCCACAGCACTGTACGTGAGGTCAGGCACCATCTTCCCAGCGTGAGTCATTCTGACAAGCCCTTCCCTCTCCATGCATAAAGTAACAACCACAGCCACCTCCCGGCAAATCCTCTTCAGGGAGAGAGGATTAGATATATACTCCCTGGGGAATTCATGTCAGTTGTTGCATCAGGAAAAGCTCCAACTACTCTGCTGGGTACTCTTTGCTCTACTCTTTACTTCTGGGACCTCCTGCCTCTTGTGCTGCTCTCAGCTCACTTGATATCCTGCTAGAAAAATTGTTCCTCAAATACCCCTCTTCTCCTTCCAGTTTCCGTCCCATGCTATATCCTTTATACTGTTTCTTTTCAGCCTTTTAAAATCTGGCTGAAGAGGCAACTCAAGGAGATCCAAACGCTTTTCTCTGCTCTCTTCCTGTACCCTGAAGACAGCCCAGCTTCCTATACAAATCTTGTGTATTACACATTAAACCACTGCCTGCTCAAGGCAGGGTTTGTCTGTGTGCTCTCTCTCACGCTCTCTTTGCCCTGACTCTCTGGCAGGATCAGGACACGGTACAATAAGAAAGATGGGGGGGTGCTCGTTTACAGCTAGTAATTTTAAACTGGAACCAAGGGAGAGGAATTAGTATTTAAATTATTTAGGTTTGCAGTTGGTAACCACATACCCCGTTCTCTTTGTGGGGGAAAAAACCCAAAACACAAAATGCAACCCTTTTGTTCTCTAAGCAACATGGCAAAGTATGTTCTTACGAACGGTGACAAAACACGCGCGATGCCCCAACCATCAGCCAAGGGGGAGGCAACATGCGAACTGCAAAGATAAAACATCCCCGGGGAGAGGAAAATGTTTCTGTTTTTTGAGGAGGGAGGAAGGCCTATGTCCAGGAAGACAGGAGAGGCAGTTTTCTTTTCCTTATAAAGTTAAAAATAGTAATAGTAAAGTGGAGGCAAAGTGAAAAGTTTGGGGTCTGAAGTTAGAAGAGCAGGCAGACCACGTGGTCTTTGCAGAAACAGGCAAGACAGTCCTTAAGAAACCTCTTTTAAATGGTCATGACAGGAGATGAGGCTAAACAAAAACCGTGCTCTCTCCTTCCTGCCTCCTCCCAAACACCTCTCCCACAAATCCTGAGAGCTGAACCTCAGTTCTCTCAACTCGGTGCCTAAGACACGGGGCGTCTGCAACGTCCGAGCTGGGCTGAGCACCTCGTGTGCTACGAACAGCAAACATACTCAATGCCTCTCCTCCCTACGCCTCGCCCCCCCCGTGTCCATCAGAGCGCTCTCCCTCCCCAAACACCATCCACCCCCCTGCCGCTTCCACGGCAGAAACGGGCAGGGTGGTGAGACCTGACATACGGTCCAAGCAATGCCTGATGTCCGCGCTACATTTGCTGAATTGAGGTCAGGCTGGAAGGTGTCTCAGGGTTTACCACCCATCATGACATGGGAATATTAGCATATATATCGTTTATGAAGTATGACACAATACCTATCTGTCAGTCAGCCCATCTTTCTACTTATTTAGTCTGTCTAATCTACTTTAGCTAGCTACGTTTCACTATCTCTATCAATCATCTATTGCTCCATATTATCTAATTTCTTCCTGTCTCTCTCTCATCTTTTTCACTCTAATCTTTCTTACTCTAGCTATACTCCCCTCTCTCTCCCTATCATCCATCTATCCACTCGAAAATCTTTCCCCCCCTCATCTCTCTAATCCCTGTTTTTAAAAATCTCTGTCCAATCTCTCTCCCACTCTCTCTTTCCCTCTCTTTTTTAAAATCCTCCCACTCTCTCTCTCTCTTTATTTCTACACAACGCCAGGAAGCACATGGAAATGAATCCTGAGGCGTTTTGATGGCAATTCCAGTGAGCGGTCTATGTTCAAAGCGATCATCTCTGAGGAGACACCGTTCATCTTTTCTCCCTATTTCCAACAAAGAGATGGAGGAGAACAAAGGAGTAGGGCAGGAAGGGCCAGCCAGCCCTCTGAAGGCTGTGGGGCTGCCAGTCCAAGCATCAGCCACCAAGGGACATTGGGGCTGTCAGCAGACCCACCTTTTTGGTTTTAGTGCTGTGAGGCCAATTTAATCGCGGCCCTACAGCATCATACGGCAATCCTGCATAGTACCCTGCCTGTCATTGCCAATGTGGTCAGGAAACCATGCACAAGCTGGTGGGAAAGCACATGATAATAATCAGGGCAGTGAAAGAGCAATAACCGGGCTTTTATGAAAGCCCACTTATTACTGAATACATTTTAAGTATTCACTCTTGCAGCTCAGAAACAGAACAGCAGACCCCGACGTCCATTCAACCTCAGAGCCAGGCATCTGTCAGTCCTCTACCGGGACAGGTTGGGTCTGTGGGCGTGCAGTTGGTACGCACCAGAAAACGTCCCGCACCCCGTGGAAAGCAGTAGTGGAGATTGATGAGGTGGTGCTCTGCCCACAACAGCAAGCCTGCACCACGCTTTTAGCTGGCTGTGGGGGAAGGCCATAAACAACAGCTAAAAGTCTTGGCCCTCGTTAGAACTGGGTGAAACAACATGGGTTTCGCCAGGGAGCAGGAATGAGATATTTCTCAAAGTGCTCTCAACTGGCTCTGATGCTACCAGACCTTGTCCTGTCCACGTGCCTATTTACTCAATGCATTGGCCCGATTTATTTTGCCAAACAACATTTTTGGAGGGCCACACTATGTTACTCGACAACTTCTCCAACCCCAGCCCAGTGGGGAGAGCATCACCCTGCTGCTGGGGGGAGCTCAGGCCCCGGGATGTTGTCCCCTCACAGTCCTCGATGTGGCCCATGTCAGGGGTTGGACCTTCAGCATGGACCCAAAGCTGGTCCCTCTGCTGGAACCCACAGGGCTGTCCAGGGTCATCCCTCCAAGGTCAACATGCTTCTCCAAATCAGGGCCCAGAGGTCTCCTAGAGGGCTGCTTATTTTATTCTTTCCTAAAACTGACTTTGCTACTTTCATTATTTCTGTTAGTTGATACTAACACCTCAAAATCCAAGCTTACTTCCCTTAAAAATCCCCTAAGCAGTGGCAGGGAGTGTGGTCAGTCACTGACTGGTGGCCGAGGAGCACAACGGGGCCACGCAAGAAGTGACCCACCATTCGGCTGGCAGGTCAGCAGGATGTACGGCAGCATAGAAATGCGACACGGTGGTATTAATGATCATTATTCTCATTTATTATAATTATTGTTCAGCTTGAAAAAGGAGCCTGGAGCCAAGCATTACGCTAATTGGCACATTTTTTTGTTGTTGTTTTAGTTCTGAAAACAAACTGAGGTTTAGTATGATATTTCATTCTTTTGTTTGTTGGGTTTGGTCTTTTTTTTTTTTTCTTTCGTTCATTCCATCACATTGAAAAAGGAAGAAAAGGAATTTTTTTTTTCCTCTTTAGTTTTAACTCACTAGGTAAGTCTGGACTCCTCTGATGAACGTAACATTGCACACACACACACTTGGAGAAGAGAGAAAGGAGAGAGAGAGAGAGCGCTCGCGGTGGGCAGACAGACACACGCACGCGCCAGGTCAAAGAACTCTGATACAGTGCAAGAATTTTCCCAAAATGATTGGATCATCATTACCAAAAAACTCGCCATAACAACACCAAGAAACAAAGAAATGTTTAAGCCACACTGTTTGACTGGGATTTTTCCTGCTT
>VZSZ01003982.1:37597-94147 GCA_013398815.1 Ibidorhyncha struthersii
ACAGGCTCACAGATGTGAGCAGGAAGGGGGGAGATCGAGATTGGGGGGGGAAGGAAGGATAGAAGATAGGGGGGGGGAGGGAGGGGCAATGGGGAGTCATTTCTTAATGTTCAGGCATTTTCTTGGTCCGCCTTGCTCTCTTCTTCTTTCACCTCTTCCTGCTGGGCACTTTCAGTAGGTTTGGTTTCTTCTACAGCATCTGGTGGGGAAAAAGATGGTCCAGGGTTAGTCAGCCATGATCTAGAGCATTCTGCATGTGCATACAGCCATCGCATGATGGACTGCATGGCTTCAGGCTTCTCTCTCCCCAAAGTGACCCAGGTCTCAAAGTCCCTGGCATTTCTGCAGCATGGAAAGAACATTCCAGGGTTCAGCCCAAGTGCGTAGCTCTCACAAAACACCTCCAGCCCCACCAGAAAGCATGTGCAACTGGAAGGAGCTGCCTAGCTCACTGCTGATAT
The DNA here is from genome assembly GCA_013398815.1 of Ibidorhyncha struthersii. NCBI lineage: Eukaryota > Metazoa > Chordata > Aves > Charadriiformes > Charadriidae > Ibidorhyncha > Ibidorhyncha struthersii. The sequence goes on from VZSZ01003982.1 coordinate 38,059, forward strand.
GGCAGGCAACCCCCATTCATTTCATCAGGTGCACTGATTAGGCTCTTGGCTTACCAGCTAGATCACGCACCCGTTTACTGAACCCACTGACTGTGCCAACCACTGTTGAATTGCTGCCCCCTAATTACTGCTACAGATCCTCCGAGCCAAGACTTAAAGAAGTCACAAAGAGAAAAGTCTACACACACTCAAAGCTTGTAAGACCCAGAGGAAAAAACTTTATAACCTGTAACCCAGACTTCTCTTGCACTGAACAGAGATCTAGAGAAATGTTTCTAGCCTTCAAGAACAGGAGCCTTCATCCAGGAGGTTGTCACGTCTCTCCAGTTTTCTGGGCTCTCCTTTCAAAGGCAGAGCTGCCCGGGGGGAAGCAATGAGTGTAACTGGAGGCTGGGTCTGCCTGTCCATCAGACACCTTGTTCTGGCACATCGTTCACATGAGAAGTTAAAATGAATGTGAGGAGCGATCCCACAACAATGATACTAGACAGGGGGTCAGAATCAAGGGGAAGGAAGAGGCTGCCGGGAGGAACAAGGCAAATGAAAGGAGTGCCCCTCAAGCTGCAATGATCTTGCTGCTGGGTTCATCAAGCCCGAGACACCATGCCTCCTTCACTGCATCAGGACCGATTTAATTGTCTCCAAGTTCCTGCTGACCAGCTCTCCTGACCTTTAGATCAGGGTACACTAACATGTCCCAGGCCTCTTTCAGAAACCCCGCTAAGGTCTATGCACCATGAGGACTGCTTTTTACAGGAGAAGGTGATGGTTCACCCAGGGATGCAGGGCTGTAAGGCAGAATAATGCACAAGGGTCTTAGTGCACCGTAGTGGTTGGTCTGCTCCATCGTCGTCTCTCCCCTTTCCTTACTGACTCCCCCTCCTACACACACATACACACAGACCATGGAGAGACCGAGCAAGCAGCATCACTCCAGACTTGGGAAAAAGAACGGGGAAAAGAAAAAACTGCTGAAGAGCTGGGTGGTGTGGGACAGACCACAAGATTGGTATGTCACCAATCACCTCAATGCTGGCACTCGACATGCCTCCGTAGCATCACGGTATCTCCGGTGGTCATTCAGAGAGGACTGTGGGGTCCCTGGACAGTTGCTGGCTTCTCTGATGGGTTATCAGATTACGTTATACCAGCAAATAAAATGGGCCAGGGCCTGCTCTCTGGCCCTGAGGCCAGCTGGCACCACACAGCTCATGTCCATATGGCTAAACTCTCTTACTCTCCAGAACAGGGTGGTTGTGTCTGGGAGCTGTCTGGGGCAAAGCTAGTTGGCGTATTCAAAAATCTCACCATGGCCCATGCTGTCAGCTTAACAATATGGATGTTCACAAGCCAATGTTTAGTTTGTGAGAATTAGCATCCTCACACCCATATTTAGCATTAGTAAGAATGTTAACTGGGATGTGAAACTTTCCTTACTGACACTGTTTATGCATTTTGGCCTGGTCCATTCGATGCCATCAGATGGCAGACTTGTATTTGCTTCCAACACTGGCAGTAGGTGCTGCATTCCTGCTTCTCTCTCCCCCTCGGCTCTTTAGCATAGCTTTTAAATATGTTCCTAGGCACCACTTCCATATGGATCACCTTTAAGATGTGTGTAACTTCCTATCCTGAATCATCTTCATTAAAGGCTCTGCTTTTGAACCTTCAAATGCTTTTTTTCTTAGTATAACTCTGACTTTCCAAAAGGAAAAAGTCTGTGGGAACATCCCCATGGCCTGAGCCCCTGCACCTGCAAACGCCCTGTCAGCAAAAACATCTGTGGACTTTCTTTCCCTTGATACTGAGCAGCTAAACAGAATGGTACTCAAGGACTCCTTTTATATATACATATATATATATGCTACAACCATGAACCAAAGACAAAACAGGCTGCTAATTAAAATAGGATGCAAGTACTGTTGCAAGGCAAAGCAGTTGAGCTTGCCCTAGTTTTCTTAATTTTCTTGAATGACTTGATCACATTCCACTGGGAGGTAGGGCATGTCTTTTTAATCCCACTCTTCTCCAAGGCATTCGTAGCAAGAGACACTGAATTATGGAGCCAAGACTAGAATCCCAGTGCACAATCATCTACCCCTAAATTTGAGCCAAAAGACTATTGTTTGCCAGCAGCAAAGCATGCTTTGCTATAAGGCTCTGATAGATCCTAGTAAGGCAGAATTTCTCTTTTTTTCCCCCACATAAATGCAAGATGAATGGAAGAGCAACAAAGGACAGGCGGTGCGGCTTTAGGAATACAAGCCCTGAAACTGTATTTTGGTATGTTTAAAACTCTCTGTGTCTTCCTACTGAAAATATGCAGAGATTTTAGCTGGCAGTCCCCACAGCCTCCTCAGGACAGCACAACAGGCTGTAATGCAGCAAACACAGGGATAGACACTGGGAGGTCCTGCATACCTGCTGTGATACTGGGTGCCTCAGCCAAGACATATAAAGAGCTAAGTTGCCCAGATGCCCCCATTACATCAGCAGCTGAAAGTGGGGTCCAGCTCCTACAGTGGTAGGCTCTATCTTGTCCTAGCGAGATGGGCAGGAAATCCAGTTGTACTCAAAGTGGGGGAGCTGGCAACCTCGGTGACCTGGGGTAGCTCACAACGTTTCCCATGCTGTCCTTGCTCTTAGGATAAGCAGGCAGGTTGAAACACAGTTTTCTGCCGTGTTTTGTTCCCTGTTGGCTCACCACAGTGGCAAATCTAATTTCCAGGGAGTGCCCATGGTGCCCAGAGATCCCTGGCTGGCAGACAAATTGTGTGAGGGTGCCTCTCTGTCCCCTGTTGTTCTTCTCTGGGGAGCAGTTTAGTGGTAGGCAGATGACCAGAGCCCAGAGACTGGGCTGATTTCTGCCATAGCTGAAATAGCCTGGACTGCCTCTGAGGTCACGGAGCAGCAGAAAGGATTTAAAGTCACTTCACCATGTATTCAAGTCGACAGAGAGGAATCATACAAATCAAATGCTGGACACATCGTAAACTAGAACAAATTTTCATGTCTGCGGATGTCCCAGGTATAAACAAGAGGTCTACCTTTTTGAATAGGAACTATCACAGAAAATCCAGCTGTCCACTCTCCTTCTTTCTTCTTGCATAGTGTTGAAGCAATAAGGGGAAATACCCTATGCGCTGCTACACCCTGCTAAGCTAAGTCTTATTTCCTAGCAGCTTTTAGCAGCATTTCATTGATCTTTGGGATGAGGGAAAAGAAGCAACCTGGTGTTAATATACAGTAATGAACTTTAGCAAGAAATAATATCACAAAGGATAAAAAATTCAGCACAAAAATAATGTTCAAGCTGTGGCACCGCTAAACCACAGCAGTGAAAAGAAGAGGATTCTCTCCATGCAATGGGAGCAATGCAGCACAACCCTACTGACATCAGGGCCAGTTCATAGCAGTTTCTGATTCACGAGGAGAGGTGAGATGGTTTATCTGACTCACCCTTCACCAGTTTGTTTGATGCAGGCTATTTCTGCAGTATGTTCTCTGGGGTTTTCTCCAGCCTAGTTTTCAGTGTCCCAGAAAAGGAGGGCAAGGTATCCCTGGGGAGATTAATAGATAGCTATCCTGGGGATTCCACACATCAGAGAGGATACTTCTTACATTGCTTTTTACCCAATACTAATCTTGATTTCCCACTTCTTTGAATGCTGGGCTGTTGCACCTGTCGGTTTGTAGTGGACACGTACAGTTATACAGGCAGAACTGCACAGCATTTTACATTAACTTCGCACTTTTTTGGAAGAGGCGTAAAAGGTGACACAAAAGCAGGTAAGAATGCAGGGCATTTAGGCAAAATATTCTGTTCCCTGCTTGAAGAACAAAAGCATTTCATCCTGGGTGGCCAAATTTCCACCTGTCTAAAGCTTCTGAACATGCCAGTGAGATCTCCTCCTGTGAGATCAGAGTCCCCTGTGTCCACTTGCAAGGGAGAGAACAAGCAGGAGGCAGTGAGTTATTTCTTAAGATGGACCCGGACTGGGGCAGCACTGAGATACACGTGAAGAGATCATGAAATGGGAAAGTTGAAGTGGGAGTGGATGGACATCTCACCTAACTGCAGACATCTACACAGAGACATCTCCAGCTCATCTTCTCACCCTCCGCTCGCTTTCTAATTAGTGGAAATAAACATGACATTTCTAGGACTCTATCAACCTGACATATTTAGATGCCTGCCTTAGGACAAGAGGAGTTGCAGCCTGAGAACACCTACATCTTTAGCAAGCCAAGGTGGAGATGTCCACATTTGTTCTCGAGCATTCCAGCCACCGAGCAAAAAGGAGGGCCCAAACTCACAATATGAGAACACAGTATGTGCATGCGTGGAGGCAACAGAACAGGAGGGAAGGCTGAGCTGTAATATGAAGCAAAAGAAGCTTGAGGAGGGGCAAAAAATAAAATCTGTCCTGAAGGGTAAAGCAGGAAAGGCTAGGTCAAAAAGCTAAAAAAAAAAAACCCTCCAAAAACAAGACCAACAAAACCCACCCAGTTTGGGCTTGCAGTCATCACCCTCGCAGTCGTTGTAATGAACATCAGTCATCACTTGCGCTGTTCCTGGTTATTCCAGCCCTGTGGTTCCCTCCAGACACAGCTTTGGGATTTTAGTTTGGTTTGCAGCTTCGCCTTTTCTTTCAGTCTTTTGAATTCTATGCTGCAGTCCAAATCATCGTATAGCATGGGATAATTTTGCCAAAGAGACAGGCATCTGTGAGCTGAGCTGCCACCAATCTCATTCAATCTAGCACCCAGGACGGGGCAGTCAAGTTGAGAAAACTTTTGGGCAGCCTCAGGCAAAACTTAAGCTGAGACTGCAGAATTGCTTAAGCGATAGAGCTGCCTGGTGGGAGAGGCTGAAATGCATTTCCTTCCCAGCTGAAGGGCCTTTGTCAGTGACAAGCTTCGTACCTACAGCTCCAACTGGTACCTGCTGGGGAACTGCCTTGCCCTTGGGAGAGAACCAATAGGGATATGAACTACAGATCCTTGCTGAAATAGGGTCTTAGAGAGCTCCTGACCCTCAGCACTCCATTTAGTTCCTGGAAAGGGTGAGAGTCATATCTGTGAGCCCTGCTGGGGAGCAAACGCCTCGAACATATGCAGCTCTGGTTGCTGTAAAGTTGAAGCAGGCACGCGAGCAGCAGTTTTGCTGGATGGTGGTACTTCCAGCTGCCTTTGCCTATGCTGTGCTCTAATGGCTGAGCGTGCAGGCTCCTCTCCAAGTCTCTCCACTGCCCTACATTAGTGAAATTAGGTTGAATGGATTTCCGGGTAAAACACTGTCTCTTGGGACCTGCCCAGCTCCCGTCTTACTTGCCAAGATTAATTAAATCAGAGCAGACATCAGCTTATGACCATAGTAGCAGCAACCTCTCTGCTGATCATTTCTTTTGTGGCTGTAGCTTGGGTTTTGTTTTCCTTTTGTCTCTGTTCCACTGCAGATCTTTAAATTACCACAGCTGATGCCAAGAGAAGAGAAATTGCACAAACATGCTGGGATTCTACTACAGATGCAGGGATTTTGCCTTTGCTGCTTTCCCACTGTTTGCATAATTATTGCTGATATTGATTGTGCAGCTAGAACTTCATGCCTTCGTGCTAAAGTATTGCCCAGATCTACTCAGCTGCTGCTCTTTCTCTAGCATTTGTCATGCTCACTCCTTTCTCCCTCTGTCCTTTGCCAACTACAGCTTGGTCAGAGATGGAACTGAAAACCTGTGCCTCGTCTGGTATCCTCTCTGCTTCCAAATATTAACGTAGGTTTTCCTGCCCTGTAATAAGCACATGTCATCTGCCCGAGAGATGACTCTGTTTAGAGACATTTTTTGGAGGGTAAGGGGCACTGGAAGGCCCCATTTAAAATCCCTGACCTGAGCTTCTCCTAGTTTTAATGACATTTGGATCCAGATTTGGATCCAGGCTTCACAGCTTGATTCATCTGTCCCAATCCATCTGTCCTTCTAGCCAGCCAGAAGCTGATTCCAGGCAGACGATGGTAGGTCTGAGACTGCTGAAAATGAGATGCACTTCAGGTTCAGAGCTGTTGCTTATACAGTTCTCTTCCCAATCCAAGTTAGCCCATTGCAGTCAGCCCTACGATGTGCCATACGCAGTGCTAAAATCCTACACTCTCCCCACTCGCTGCTTCTGAAAACTGGCAGATTTATGCTGGCCCAGTAAAACACTGAGAAATGAAGGAACTGGGTATTTCAGGTGAGTGGCTGTGTCTGGTCCAGGGGACTGAATAGCATAGTTTCTCCCACCCCCCTGGTGAATATCTCACTGGCTACAGACGGACCCAGGGTATCACATGGTTCCTGTGAGCCCTGGGGGTCCTGGTGGGCACATGGCACCTGGGAGGTCTGCATACCCTTGGAAAACCCTACGACGAGGTGGTGGGGAGGGATGCCCCCACTGCAAGCAGCAGGCAGGAAGACCAGGGAGGACTCCCAGTAACTACTGGAAAGAAGCAGGCAAAGAAGCCTGTTAAGGTTATAATAAAAAGGCGATTATGGCCACAATACCTGGTAGTTTGGGCCTCCTATTCCTGGACCACTTCATCTTTGTTTCAGCGCCATGTATGCCAACCTCAGTTGCTCTAGCAGACAGAAAAAAAACAACTTCTGCCAGTCCTATGACTGATGACTTTGGTCCAAGGTTGGACTGCTGCCTCTTTTTCTGATCCTGCTAAATCCTCAGAGGACAGGCAGCCCCAGTTCTGTCGCCCCAGATGCCTCTGCACTTTGTCAGGCTGAAGAAACCAGTGGCTTAGGGATTTCCCCTCCTTCTCCTCCCACCCTGCGCCTTTCTTCCCCCAGCACCATCACAGAAATCCCACTCTGCATTGGCATCCGTGTGTGCAGTAGATGGAAAGGGAGGGAGTGGTGGGACAGATGCTGAGGGTATGCGGTGGCGGGGAATCGGTGGGGAGGGGGTGCCGAGGGGAGTCAGGCTCGAAGCTCCATTGCAAAGCATCTTTCACAGTGTCTAGACACCAGCTGCCGGGTTGCCATGGAAACTCCCCAACTTTGGCTGATGGGAGGGAGCAGCGAGGTCTCCAGAGAAATGGGAGTGGTGGAGGAAGAGGGTGGAGAGAGAAAAGGGAGGATGTTCCTTGTGAATGTGAGGTGTTAACCCTGTTACAGCTACATTTGCAAATATTTTTGCTTCCTGGAGAATGGGAAAGAAGCGGCTCTCCTTCTTTCTTCCACTGCCATTTCCTTCCCATACCTGTGGATACAGCCAAACCTGAAGACTGAGGCAAATGACATGCCTACTGCTGGCTGGTCGTTTATCCCTGCCTATTACCAGCACTTTTGGCTGAAACATTCTGCATACAGTACCTATAACGGGGCAATTGCAATCCAGCTAGGGTTGGAAGAAGCCTACCAGAGTGGTTAGGTTTTCAGACAGCGAGATCTCCTTTAATGATGCCTCTCTCTTGGCCACCACCACTGCTACAAGCAAATGCAGCCCCAGGGAGGACACATTGCTTCCACCTCGCAGCAGTGTGATCTGTCACAGTGCTTCTGTGGGGATGCTTTGTTGCGCCAGAAAGTGGGGCAAGCGCGAGGCTGTGCAGTCCAGTGGCCGAAGGCGAGGTAAAAGAGCCCTCTGGGGATGAGGGTGCCTTGGAGGCAGATGTTTTGCATTGGTATTGAGTGGCCTCCTGCCAAACAGGGTCAAAGGTGCTGACCTCGACAGACTCTTACCAAGGCTACACGGTCTTTACACCCAGGGAGCTTGAAGCAGAGAACTGGGAAGTGACTTGCGCAGGGTCTCCCCAGCCATCAGCTCAGCTCAGAGCTGATCTGATTCCCAATCAGTTGCTCAGCTGCCCTGCTGGAGCAGAAAGGCTCTCTTCAGGAGAAGTTCCAAGCTACCAGCCTCTCCATCTCCCCAACAAGGGTGTGCCAGAGTCAAAGATGCCTCTGCAGGCACACAGAATCACTGCTTGACTTTCCAGCAAGGTAGTGTACCAGTCTTTTTAGATAAAATATCCAGATCATACAAGATATGTAAGATAAAATGGGATATAATATCCAGATCATACATTTATGATGAAGTCAGACCTTTGTGAACACCAAGACCTGTCTCTATTGTGACCTTCCCAAATTGCTACAGGTATTTTATCCTTGTGGCATCCCAGTGAAGAAAGCAAAGGCTTTTATCTACATTTTAGAGGGAGCAATGTATGAAGAACTCAGCTGTGGTCACACAAAAGCCTGCGGTGTACCCAGGAGGCTGAGTCGTTTTGGTTCTTCATTCCCGCATCTTAACCAGCCACTCTGCACACAGCAGCACTTTCATAGGTGTGATGCCTTGATCCTGTGGTTTCTGAAATTCCACAAAGTCCTAATTTCAGGCCAAAACTGGAGGTACAACAACCTCAGCAATAGCCCCCCCCCTCCCCCCCAACCATCACAGGAAGGCAGGTAGAAGATCAGCATTCATTACTTCACCTGAGGAAAACCTAAGAAGAAATAATGCACAAGTTGTTCTTTACTCTTCTACACGCCTGCCCCTGTTGATTTCACATAGGTCCTGCAGTCCAGAAAGGTTACTCTTTTTAATTCCTTAAATACCTTGTGTTTTGAACAGCTTGAATGTAGAGGTTTTTACTTGCTTCCAGCTGTGGAATGTAACAGTTGGCAGCTGCTCTTGGCATACACGCTGGAAAACAGGATGTCCCCATCTCATGCAACAGCATTCTTTTGTGTCACCCATCTTTTCCCGCTCGCTGGGTTAAGTTCTGGAGGATGGTTTAGAAATAGAGGGCATGTGAGGGGACAGAAGAACAAGGTCTTGGTAAGACATACCCATTTGTTCTTTAGCCTCTCTAGGGTGGCTGCCCTGTGAGATCACAGGGGATAAATCAGAGGAAAGATAAGAAGAAATGGAAATATCCTGAGTAGAGCATGGCTAAGTGAGCAAAATTTAGCCTTACTGAAGTGACTGATAATGACTCTTGTACAGCTAGGACATTTCTAGCAAAGTAATTAATTCAGGGAGTGAAGCTTACAGCACTTTGGGGATGGAGGTTTGGGTTTGGAGAGGCCTGGCAGATGCACAGAGAATAGCACAGCAAGCGACAGAAGTTTGACAGACAGATCAGCTCCTCAGAGGTCTGCTCATCCTACAGCTCTGCTGATCAGCCTGGCAATTGTGGTAGGATCAGTAGGGGGATAAAAATGAACCCAAAACTGTGGCAGACTGCTGGCATTCACGCACTGCTGATCTTGAAATAAAGAGGGTTAAGGAGAGGAAGGAAACGTGCAGAGTGCTAGAGCCTTGGGATTCTCCATCTACAGCTCCCACCTCATCACACAGGACTGGCTCTGAAGCTGCTCTCCTCGCCTGCCCCAGCAAAGTTGGCCAGGGAAAATAGGCCAGAGGAGGAAATCTTCCGTAATTGCAGAAAAAAGGTCTAGAAATTCCTTCAGTGCATCCAGAATTAATGCACCGCTCCTCTCCTCGTACTCCTCCCCCTTCAGCTGTCAGTGGCAGGAAAACAAATTGCTGCAGCCTTTACTACAAACCATGCTCCCGCCTCACTTCCCCCAGCCAAAAAGACATGTGCCATTCATAAGCTGCCTGACTGCTGGTCTCCATTATTAAAGCCTAGAAGGCTGATAAATTGGGGATTCATGGAGCCTGCAAGCCTCCAACAACCAGATTGCCATGGAAACCAGAGGCAGCCTCCATCTCCAGCAGAAATGATATTGATCTAGCTGAAGGCAGGGAATTACAATCAAGGAGAGGATATAAAATGTCTCTTTTTCTTCCCTTTGCCATCCTCCCATTTTGTGTTTAAATGAAGGAGAAATTTCATTTAGAGATCATTAGTTTGTTTCTGTCCATCATCATACACCAAGGCTCTGCAAATTGGATGCTAAAATGAATTAAGTGCCTGTTGTCAGGCCTTCCACAGCCATCTTGTTGATAACTGTCCCCAGCAGTTGCAACATCAACACCACCAGCTCTTTGCATCAAAGATATTACTAATATTTCCCATACACACAGCTGGTGTGCACACATGTAGGATCCCAATGTGTTTTGTGCAGAATGGGCACGGAAACACAGCTGCTGCTCTCGAGGAGGCAGTTCAAGCTTAATGTGGTACCCACTGAAACTCCTGGGAGGCTTTGCTTTTCCTTTCAATGGGAGGAGGTCATCACACACATTATGACAGCCCAGACATAGGCATTTAACTATGAGCACTTGTGGGGAAATCCCCACTTCGAGACAGCGCGGAGTGGCATTGCTGGTGCAGAGCAGCCCTCCCCTCTGCCCCAAATCCCCTGTTTGGAACTGCTTAATCACAGCCCCCCAGGGATGGAAAGATCAGGAGCCACAGCACCTGTCCTGCAAAACTGGGTGGGCAGCTCATACTGCAAAGGCCGGATCCTCCACGGTCTGTCGCCTCATCCCTTGGGTGCCCGTGAGAAAGCCTAAGGGTTGAGAGGTGGAAAGCCACAGCTTGTCTTAAGGTGGGAGGTCGGACTGCATGGTCGTCCCTTCCACCCCAAGAAATCCCTGTGACCAGAGGTGTGGTGATGCTTGCCCAGTAAGTGCTCCTGGGGGAAAGGAGGGCCTTGGGCAGCCCTGTGCCTGGCACTGGCCATTTTCAGAGAGCCGAGCTGCACGTTAGGAAGGCAGGAAGGAGGGAGCTGCATGGAAAACCTTTCATGAGCTCTCTAATTGCCAGTAGCAATTTTCCCTGTGAAGGTGACGGCAGCTAGCATTCTGATTTTAATTCAAACCTGGGATTTTTTATCTTTTTTTTTTTTTTAAACCAACAAACCCCAACCTTCTCCCAGTTTGGGAGGGACTTTCCAGCCTCTGAACTTTCTGACTGGTGCACCAAGTAAACCAGTGCAGCTGTCCCACAGTAGCCATCTCATTTTAATTGACTTTTCACAGTAACAGTTCAATCAGGTGGGTAATGAACTTGGCTTTGGCATGAGGACACCTGATGGGGCAGCTGCAAATGCTGGGAAGACCTCGTAGGGGCACAACAAGGCAGCCCCATGACCCCAAGCACAGCCATGGTGGCATGAGGCCCAGTTGCATCACCTAATGCCCTGGAGCAGCATGTATGTCCAGGTTGTCAATGTCAAAATCAAAGCTCCTCAGTACTATCCACTATGGATATACGGGGTACTAAGAGAGCCCTTTGCTGAGCTAGCCTACAATGGCAAGGCTTCTCTCCCTCATCAAAGGACATTTTAGCCCTGCTCTGGCTGTCTTCTTGCTATCACTGCCAGGCCAAGGTGGTCCTGCCTCAGCTGTGGGGCCAAGCAGTAGCTGCTCCTCCACTGTCTCATGCATAGCCAAAGTCTGCTATGGACCCCAGCTCTGCACAGGTCCACAGCAGCTGTGAGTTACCACAGCTCTCACTTGCAGTTTATAAGTTTTTGGCCAAGATGGAGCAGCCTGTACTTTTGGCTTGGGCACCATCATTTTGACAACAGCTGTCACAGAAGAGAGTGTTATCTGAGGCATGAACCCACTGGGCTTGAGCTACTCTAAAATTGCTCTGAGGCATAGGAAGTGGCACCCCACCGTTTTGTGCTCATGTGGTCTCCCCTGGTCCTCCAGCTGATTTTATATGCTGTAAAGGTCCTTGGCTTGGGTCTTGCCTGCTGGTCGCAGAGCGATGTCGTGAGATATCCACGTGAATGAACATGTCTTTCTTACTCTTCGTCTCCTGCTGGAGCTGTTCCACTTCCATAAATCATTAAACATTCATTGGGCCAGAGGAAAACATTGACTCTGTAGACCAGTGCTGAGGGCACTCATCTGGAACAGGGGAGACCAAACTCCACATCCTGGCTCCAGCAAATAATAAATAATTTACACAAAGTAGAACAGCTCCAGCAGGAGGGATCTGGGGAATCTTCGTCCAGTGGCCCGACGGCTTGCTTGCAAAGCTCACTGGATTTCAGCTTCCTAGTGTAAGGCATGGCATGGACCTTGTCTTCCGTTCCCTTCTGGGAGTACCTGACCCTCATGTGCTAGCTGCTCTAAAAGCAGGCAAAGGTTTCTCTTACTATTTTAATCTACAAAACCCGTCATTCCTCGTACTGGTACACTGTGTTTGGTTTTGACAAATTAAAGGGCTCTTTGATGAAAAAAAGAGTTTCACAGAAAAATTCCAGACTCGTAAGCCCTGCATGGACGTGGTATGAACTGCAACTACGTGCGACATTTATGTGTTTTGCTAGAAACGAGGACAAGTAGTTGCATGCTACATCAGTTAGGAACAGCTGGAATTTTCTCCTTGTTCTCTGATGTAAAAATCAGTGACTCCATCCATCTTTCTCGCAGTCATTTGGCTTCAGCCATGAAGAAGGTTTCTAGCTTGAGGCAGAAAGAAACATTTTCTTTCTCATTTTGTGTCTCTTTACTGAGTGCAGTGAACAGTGCTGGGTTACTGTCTCTTGAGCCCCAAGTCTGCTGTTCATCCAGAGAAGCGGTGCTGCTCAGTAGCAGTGCTGTGCATTTCTTCCCCCTACCTTCCTGCTGCACCTCGGGTGTGTTCGGGAGAGGTTGTGTCATGTACAAGAGGACAAGTTCAGTCCCTGTGCCTGGCACTGTGTTTGACCACGCTGATAAGTCTCCAAGCAAAGGCTTGGCAGTAGTGCTGGGACAAGTTTTTGCAAAGAGTACACTCATCCCCAAAGATAAAGTCACATGCCAAAACTGTTTACACTGCTGAAGGACCCCTCAAGCACTGAGCAGTCCCACTGACTTGCAAACCTGCAGCACCCTATATGTTCATGCCAAACACTAAGAGCTGCCCCGTGGGATGGGTGCAGGACTGAGCATGTGTGGTACAGGGTTAGGAGGTCCAGGTGGCAGTCATGCCTGCTCGCTGTCTGGCAATAAAGAAGTTACTCCCTTTCACTGTGCTTTCACCATTCAGATCCCTGGTGCACCAGTTGAGTAACAGACTGTGAATGCAGACAAAGGGCCAGACAGAATTGCTGCTTATATAAATCGTAGCAGCCCCACTGAAGATCACCTCACAGCAGCCCTCTGATCAGACCATGTGAATGCGAGGGATTTCCATCCCTTCTGACCACAAGGGACAGCAGAAGACCAATATTACAATATTGCACTGAGTCCCTCTCAGGGGAAGAAACTTACAGACCATTTGTGAGCAGATCTAAGATTAAGACCACGGACTCCTTCAACTCGCATGTCTTTCTGAAGTGCAGCAGGGCTTGGTCTCAGCACTGATGACTGAAAGTTACTCTGAATTGCTTACGACACTGATGCTGAAATCACAGGTGAAATCCTAGCCTTACATAAGTTAGTGAGGCTTAGATTTCAGCCCCACAGCTGCAGCTACAGCTGGTGAGTGTTGCCTCCAAACAGGCTGTAAAAGATGCAAGGAAGGAGGGAGGAAGAAAGGGAGCTTGGAAGAGAAATTTTGGGATAGGTCACACAGGGTGTTGAAGCTGGAATACATACTCTTTCATTTCTAAGCCCACACCCAGTGAGGGGATGGAGTCCTATACTCATCTTTATTCATCTTCATAACTAGGCAGTTATGGATTTAGTCCACACAAGCTTGCATTCACACCTTCCTCTTAGAGGTTTGTGTCATTTCCAAATCAGTGGGTGCCCAAAGCCTTTAAGAACAGCAAAGCGGTTTTTAAAAGTACTTTCCACCATCCAAACTTTAAATTACTTTTACTTTATTCCATCTTCTGTCTCTTCAAATGGTTACCCAGTAAGGTCTTTGAAACATTTTTCACAGCTGCTAAGACAGTTCTGCCAAAGTCAGCAGCACTGGGGAATGCTCCTGCAGACTGGTCACAGCTCTTGCTCCTGCCCTCCCATCCCTTTCCCGGTACGTGTAGTGCATTGTCAGCTATGGTTCTGCAGCACTGCACCACTTTAGCATTAGGATTTGGATCCTCTTCCAAATGTCAGAGATATTTTCTTCATCATTAAGCCCTGTAGGTTACAGGTAATGTCCGGTTATCATTACTAGCATTCCCAATTACTGTGTTTTGATGAAGGAAGATGGAGAGGTTGAATAGTGCCTTCCACCTTCTGCTTTCTTTCATAATGAAAAGAGGACTCATTTCCTATTGCCTCAAGGTACTGCTGGAAAGTGCGTGGTCCTTCGAACACTGGATAATTGGGACCTTCTGACCTTTATGTAAGACTTATTTACATGAAGCCCTGAGTCTCACTTTTTCTGTCATTAGGAGAAAAGCTTTTTCCTTTACATCTCTGGGCCCTGTCCAGGTTTCCATAGTTCTTTTCCTGACTACTCTGCAGCCCTGCAAAGGGCACGTGTCCAACGTGGGCTCCTGGCTGCCAGGACCTGAGATTTTCAGCTCTTTTTCAGTCTCCCATGCTGATAGTGATGTAGCTAAGGACACAGAAAGAAAAAAAAGAAACGTTTCCACAGATCACATTCACTTTTGGTGACCATAAGGCCAAGAATCTTTAAATGGTACAGGCCATTAGAGCTACAGGTTATGAAAAGGGACCCTTTGGCAGGGAATACAGAACTAGGAAGAATGTCACAGTTCTAGTAACTTGCAAAAGCAAACCAGACTCCCCTTCAGAGAACAGTTAAGCACACAATAGCTGCACTCTCCATCATTCAGGTTTCCCCCATACATTATTATTAAGTGTCTCCTCTATTTTCTGCCTGAAAGACATTCAACACCATCAGAGAGGAAAGCTAGGGAATGAGGAAGCCCTCCTTTAAGTCAAACTTGCAGCATGAATGTAGTCTCGAGAAATAAGTTGTGGCTAGAGACCTGAGCTTGCATAAATTGATCTTTCACAGGTCTATTGGAGGTCCAGAACTGGCGGTGGAACCTATCCCACAGAGCTGATGCCAGTGGCTTGACTTGTAAGCCTCCTGTCACTGCCTACATTTTCTTTGGTTCTCTTGGCCACTGCCCAATCTCACAGACCATCATATAGCTGAATAAAATATTTGCGCAGTGCCTTTATGAAGAGGAGAACTCCCAAGTCCACAACAGACCTGGATATCACTGCAGTCAACAGTGCTCATCGGTCAGCTGTCTTCATAAAGCAAAGATGCTGGTGTGCATAAGGACTGGGATGAGGCACAAAACAGAGGAAATATTGCCTTTCTGGAAACGTGTATACAAGTGCAGCCTTTTCTGAACTAACGTGTACAGTGTTTGTCACCCCATCTCATAAAGGACATTTTCAGATTCAAAGGGAGTTGCAGAGAAAAGCAACAAAGATGCTAAAAAGCATGGGAATCATTTAATATAAAAAAATCAATTGAAAGCATTGCGTGTCTTTTCTTCAGGAAAGAGATGAATAGCAAGGGCTATGGGACTATGCCCCCTTTGCATATGTGTATACTATATGATGCTATATACAACAATCAATGGCATAAAGTAGGGCTATCAGAAGCTTTTGCTCTTTCTGTGACATGACACAAGTAAAGAAAAATATTTAAGGAAATGGTGGCCAATTCATTGCTGAACTGTCCAGCCATTGTACAGCTAGTTGGAGTTGGGGAAGCTGTTGACACTTAGTCAATCGGATATTGTATTTTTATATATATAAAGCCACACTTATAATTAGTATCAAAAGAGAAAATACACCATGCTTTAACTGTTAAACCAAATCCTAAGCAGCAGAGGACAGGAATGACTCCTAGCAGTAGAGAGGTAGTTTACCCCAAATCTGCCCGTAGCAATATTCGGTGCCAGACACTGAGAGAACTATAATAAATGGATATTAGGTCTAACCTGGCTTGGCAATTTCTGTGTTCCTCTACCAATTATTTGCATGGACCTTTGGGAGTACAGAGTCACCTTGCCAGAGTCCATGGAGCTGCCACAGAGATTGGAAGTGATCGCTGCACTGCCAGTGATAATCCAGTATTAATGCACCTATTAGAGCAGCTCTCGAGGAATGTCTAACTAATCTGATCGTGCTGACCTGCTGAACTTTCCCAATCCCTTTCCTCTGCACATGGCAGTCAGCTGTACCACAGAGTCAGTACTGCTGCCTTTAAAGTACTGCTCCTCAGAGCTGTAAATCCCAGCTGATACTCTGCAAGCTTATATTTATCTGAAAAGTTCAGCCTACTTGATCCTAGTGTAAAGAGGTGACACTGGTGGTGCAGGGCACTGTTGGCAGCTACAGCAAACAGCTGCCACTTACGTTTCATTGTCTGCCTGTCTATTCTGTCGACTGGTCTGCTATTGGAGCCCTTCTCAGCAGAAAATTTGGTTATCATTTATGGCAGAAAGCCTTCTTCTCATATGGGGATTTCAGAGCATTTTCTGAAGACGATCTGAGTGGAGTTGTAGTGGGTCACTGTGGAAAATACTGCAATGAGGAGACAGTGATTTCGAGCAAAATCTAGATGGAGTTTAACCATCAGCCTTGACAGTAGAGAGCTGTGTGTTAGTGTGAGCAACCACTATACAACATGAGCGCATACTGTGCATTAGTATGCACTGCCTTAAACAATACCACCTGTATTGTACTGCTTGTAAGAGCTCCTTCATATGGAATCACAGAATCACAGAATAGTCAGGGTTGGAAGGGACCTCTGGAGATCATCTAGTCCAACCCCCCCGCCAGAGCAGGGTCACCTACAACAGGTTGGAGATGTATAAGAGTGTAATGCTCTCACCAAACCTTGGTATACCATCTAGAAAGCTCAGTATTGCACAGGTTCCAGACCAACAGCTTTGTTCAGCTGGAAGAATACTATGAAGATGCGAAGAAGAGTGAGGCTGTCCAACCTCCCCATGAACAGGAACTCTGTGCAGCATGCCATGATCAACGGGGAGGGGCTCAGCCCATACTGCAACAGCTGTGGTTCCCAACATCCCAAGGGATAAAAGATTGCTGTCACCTTTCCTTTAATTTCCATCCTTCACAAAATAAACAGTTAACCAGCCTTGAGTGTCCATGCATTTCTTACTGAGGTCCCAAAAGAACTGGAACGCCCCTGATGCAAAACAGTGGTTAACCTGCTGTCCTCAGGAGGCCTTTTCCAGTGTCAGCCCACACTTTGTCATCAGTAAATATGCTTAGTGCCACCTAAGATTTCATTTAAAGAGGCCAGGTCCTCTTTCACCACTAGCCCACTAGCGCAGTTCCCAGCTACGTTGGGCAAGCTGCATCTCATTAGAGGCATCTCAGACCTGAGGCACACATGGGACCAGAGACAGTATTTCACTGCAACAGAGGAGGAAATCCTGCACCTGTAGCAGGTAGTATGTAGGTTTCCTGTTCTCTGGAAAATTGTGCCATTCTGCTTTCCTTACCCTGTCCCTCACATGGCTATTTGCACCAATGCAAAGCAGGCTGTGAAATACATATGCAGTGCTTATACCTGTGTAGACACAATGCAAAGATTAAAAATTTCGGAGCAGTTGAGGACTAGGTACATACGTGACACCTTTCAGCATGTTGCAGGTAACCTAAATTGCATTTATATTCTTACTTTGTTGCTGGAGTAGTACTACAGACAAGAAAATGCTGGCACACTTGCTTAGGGTTGTTCCCTCTGGGGCAGTCATGGGAAGACTACTGTATTTGCATTGCTTTCCTCGGCTGCCAGGTGTAGCTGCAGAGATAAGCTCCTGTGAAACAGGAAAGACAGTGAGGGTGTTCTGCCTCATGCCAGCTACCCATGGGCCAAGACTAAAATTCCAGTTATACAACTGCAATCCTCTTGCGTAGCGCAGGCTATACCTTCTAGCTGGTACATGACAATAGACAGTCTCCCTTTCCAAATCTTGATATAGCCAATCCTCCCTAGGTGAAGCAAGTATTGTCCTTCCATCAATATGCTGACTGAACTGAAAACAAAGAACTGATTCAACTTTAAACCATGAAAAAGGATCTATAGGGACTTGCTCCCTCTGAGGCAGTGAAGAGAAGATGGTGCCTCCCAGTGCTCCTTGCTTGCAGGATACAGGGCCCTGGGGGAACTGCTGGCCTGCTTACATGCAAAGCAATTGTCATCTGGATGATTTTTCATTTCAGCTGTGAAACTGCTCCATTGTAAAGCTATTTCATCAAGTAGGAGAAAGCATTCTTCATTTCCCAACAAAAGAAGATCCATTTGTTTCCTTAGGCACAATTTACTCTTTCAGATTTCTGGCCTTTGTTGTATTCTTACATGACAATGTGAGAGTGCTTTTGATGTGAGAGCTAGCCAAATTTGGAGGTGAGACTTGAAAACCCGGGAAAGTACAAAGAGAATCTAACATTGTGTGACATTCACCTCCTCTCCTCCCTGTAAGGCACACAGTAGCCCATCATTTTCTATAGTCTTCTGTGCTGGATGCTGATCTCACTTCAAAGCTGCACTAATGTAGACTCTTTCCAATAACTTTGATGGAGACTCTCTGGATTTAAGCCAATGCAACCTAGATTAGAATAAGTCTCACCTTCTTATCCATATGTAATGTATAAATTCCCTCCTACCATTTTTGAATTTTGTCCTGTTGAGTAGGCTGGCATCTAAGGGAGCCTCTTGAAGGGTTACACCAAAGAGGTAAAAGTTGCATCGTAACAAGAAAGCCTATAAACAGAAGTCTTGGCATGAATGCTCAGATAAGACAATACTTTCTTGGTGTGCAAGTCACCCACCAAAAGACGTGAAGAGAAGTAAGAGATTGACTTTCTTACATCAGTCCCTCATTGCCACTGCACAAAGCCCACTGACTCATTTCATGCCTTACTCAGGTTGGAATTCATCTACTTTTTCCATCTACTTTTTGATACATTGAGGATTGCTTAGAAACTGCCCTAATGTACAACTGGGAATGCCTGGGGTTCCAGATCAACTAATATTGGATACAGGCAGTTGTTTGAAGCCATTTCCTAAGCCATTACCACCAGACAGCTAAAGTATGGGGACAAAACCAAGGACAGCTAAGGGCTGTCAGGAGAATTAGCGACTGGTGTGAAGAATCACCTGGCCTCTCCCCCACTCCAGAAACACTTCTCTTTATCTGGTTAGTTACTCCTTTTCCCTCTTCCTGTCTTTTTTGTCCTGCCCTTAGATGAAGGCAAAAATATCTTCTGGATATAAATGAAATGCCTCTGCCTTTTGCCTGTGTTTGCACCATGGAAGAAAACCACAGATAACACGATACAGCCATTGTAGTAAAATTCAGGGCAGATGAACATCGCCACACAAAAGTAGCACAGTCGGCACGCCTCACGGTAGTAGCAGCCAAGCGTGCCATGGCAACCAGCCAACTGATGACACTGGCTAGGAGCCAATTTGATTTATTTTTGGCAGCCTGACACCACGTACTACTGTGCCAGTCTTCGATCACAGAAACGATATGAGATGACCTTTGAAAGCCAAGGGGATGACTTTTGGGAGAAGGGGACTGATGAAGCTGAAAGAGGATCTGTCCCCAGGCTGGAGGAGTACTGGAGTGGCAGATGTTTGGTAGCCCTCTTTCTCTCATGAATGACCAAACCATCGCAGCCATGCCAGCAACCACCAGTGATGACTGGGAGAAAGGTCGAGACATGGCAAATGTCTTTAAGTCTATGGAAAGAGTAAGTACCAAGAGACAGACAGAGAGGTTTAAAGAGATGAGAGGGAGTAATAGGATAAAGATAGGAAAAAGAAAACGTAGCCTTTCTGTCTGTGGGAACTTTTATACTGTGATGATGCTCTTTTGTGGAATATTCTTTAAGGAGAAAGCAGCTTCTTACTATTCTGGACATTGTGCTATAGAGTGTATTGTAGAATACAACTCAGCACCCTCAGAGAGATGGACAAGAAGGCCTATTTAACCTTTTTTTCATTTCTTTCTTTGGATGGCTCTGGGGGCACTTACCCAGCTGTTCGAGTTTGTGACTGGAAGGCTGATATCATACTGGAATAGGAATTTAGCAAAAAATCTATATTCATTAACATTTTAAAAAGACTATCAGTTTGACTGGGGCCACACACCTTCCATGTTTGCTTTCTGCAAACATTGGTACGCTTGAGTATTACTGCATGCATATTGAATAAGTATAAATAAATGCACATACTGGCCTTGAACACTCAAACAATCACTGAAAACTCATTTTTTAAATATATATTTGATTGCATATTTTCCAATTTACTCTGTTGCCTAGATATTTACATAAGTAACAGTATCATGTGCAAATGCATATTAAACCATACATTTAAATGGCCACTTCAAAATATGTGGCCATGAATGGTTGGCCACTTCAAATGATGTTAAAGCCAACAAGAGCATGGGGTAGATATCTGCAAATAATTTAGAACGCTGCATAGAAATAAACAATTCTTTGATGACTGGTGGCTCAAATCAGGTAAAATTAAGCAAATGAAATAACCTGCTACTATGAATTTCCTACCTCTATCCATTACATCAGATTTATCTGAATAAAAATAGAACATTAATTCAAAGCAGAATCACTATTCCTGTTTAGGAATAAGGCATCCCAAGTCTTAAATATTAGTTAATTAGCACTCGTTATCCTGTGTACAGAGGACCACAAAACACTGATTCACTCTGTCCTGGTTTTGCCATTGATGTCTATACCTTTGCCGCAGTATAAAAACAATGCAAGTACAGCATGCAACATAGCAAATTAGATTTCAAAAATCACGACATTTATTTTGCCACTCAACTCATCTCACAAAGTAAGAACAAAGACCTGAACAACAAAACCCCAACTTGAATGATGCAATTTCAAGGCGTACCAGCAACCCTTTGTTGTTGTGTACATTCAGTTTAGACTCATGCTCTTGAAGGCTACTCCCGTTACCCATACCTTAAATCATAAATGTTATGCATGACATCCTCTCCCAGTACTTATCTGCCATTTGGATATCTGTTCTTTCCTACTGTCCACTTTGTTGAGCAGGAACAGAGTTGCCTGAAGCTCTGAGTTAGCTATGAAGCTTGGACATCTAATTAGAGTAGGAATTGTAATTTGTGGAAGAGAAGTAATGGACCAAATGAAACATCAGCAAGTGCAACACTGGGTGCTGAGGCTCTGTAACATTTACATCAGTATCAAGGTGATACACCACATTTTTGCCCCAACAAGCTAAAGAATGCAGATTGCCCCATACAACTGAATGTCTCGTGAATGTGGAAGCCACTTATGATTGGCACTGCCTCTTGATTGAGTTTCACATGGTGCTTACCTCTGATGTTATCTTTTTTTTTAAATTTATGTTCTCTTTCTTTGATAACATAAGGAAGGTAAAGAACAAGAGCAAAATTATCCTCAGGTCTTTGATGCATTTTCTGCCCAGATCAGTATCACAATTAAAAAATGGCCATTCTTTATGGTTTGGAAACACTATGTCTCTGTCAAAAATGCTCGCTTTTGCCTCTCAAAACTTTTCACCTCTTCCCAGGGGAACTAGTTAAGCAGAGTTGCACTCAGTCAAGGGCAAAGAATTGAAAACACATCCTAGAGTGACTGCTTGCATTCAACCTTCTCTTCTGTCCTCACTCACTGAGCTGTCAGGGTCTTTAATCTTCCCTTTCCATACCTGATCCTCTTACCATGTGGGTCTGACTCAGCTGACACATCTAAAAGCTTCATGCAATTATGGGTGTCATGGGCTACTCCAAGTACAGAGGCTCAGAAGTATTGGTGTGAATGAAACTATAAGCAATGCTGATAACAAGATGTTCCTGACCAGGATGTGTTTGTACCAGGAATCTCATCCATTTACAAGCAGATGGAAAAAAAGATCCTTTTGGTTCCTTCTTGACCATCCCACCAGCAAGGCTAAATGGCCTCCTGCTATATGAGAGTGCTTTTGCCTTGCGTGATTTTCAATTCAAGTTGGCAGCCTCCAGTGAGCTGGTATCAGCTCGGGCTGTTTTGCTGCCCCACTGGAGCTACCTGTGCTAGTGTAACTGGGAAGGTTCATCTCCCCCTTTAGCATATGCAGAGCTTGAGGAGCTCTCCCAGGCTCTTTCAAGCCTCGTAGCTGGCTGACATTTTCCCACCACCGTGGAAAAAAGGGCTGGATGGCACCTCCACTTAGAGGAGCAGGAGCCTTGAGAGGAGGTGCAGTATTTCCAAAAGCTGCTGGGAAGCAGGGAAGAGGCTGTTAAGCAAGAACATGCAACTCCCCCCATCCCTAAACCCAGCAAGGGGATTCCCTTGTCAACCCTCAGTCTGACATCGCACCAGCCCTTGCTGGCCAACCTCAGATGCGTCCCCAAGAGACCAAGGCAGGCATCCATTTCTGGAGAGGCCCATTCCCTAGTGGGGCATTCACTCACCTGTCTTCTCTTCGGTTTGGCTGCTCTCCACTGTCTCCATTTGGGGTTGCGCTGTTGCCTTGGCAGTAGCATCCTCTGCGGCAGGGGTGGTGGTGGCAGTGGTGTCAGCAGCAGGCACGTCGGCTTGTTTAGGCTCCTCTTTGTCTTGGGCTTCATCAGCCTTCAAGGACGGCGAGTTATCAGTGGAAGCTTTAGTGGCACTTTCCGTTTCGGCGGCGGCGGCAGCAGCGGGCTTTTCCTCCGAGGAGGCAGCAGGAGTGGCAGCCTGTGGGGCTGGCTGCTCTGAGCCCGTGTCGGTGGCTCCATCCCCTTTTTTCTCCTCTGCTGGCGCGCTGCTGTCTTTGCTGCCCTCCTCCAGCTGGGCACTGTCAGTGGCGGCCGATTCTGTGGCAGTGGGAGCCTCGCTCTCTTTGTTCTCAGCCGCTCCACCAGCAGGGCCTTCCTCCTTCTTGTCGGCGGCATCAGTCTCAGATGCCGGGGCATCTCCCTTCTTCTCCCCCTTGAGCTTTTTCCTTGTTATGTGTCCGCGGAAGCTGGCCTGGATTTTGGTGGCTGCCTTATGAGCTTTATCTTCTGGTTTGATGCCATCTTGCTCGATCTTTTGGTCCCCGTCCTCATTTTTTTCAACCTTTAAAGAAGAACAAGGGAGGAGGGCAGAGAAGAAAACAGGGAGATAAGTTAAGATTTGTCCAAGTGTGGTCCAGGCTCTGGTTTTATTGGGAATGTCCCACTGTCCCCTCCTGCTAGCCCGTGACAAGTTTCAAAACAGCCTTTCCATTTGGTATGGGTTTCAAACCAGGTGGCTCTAATTTCATCCTAGGGCTGGACAGACACAGGGGGGTTGTAAAAGGAATTTAAAGCACCTCATCATCTCTGTCAGCAATGCTGAAAGCACCTTGGCTGCGTGGAAAGGTTTGCACCAGCTGGGTTGTCTCTATTCCCATGATTTATTTTCCCATCCGTTTTGAAAAATACCAATTTTTCCCCCTACTCATTTTCAAAACACTCTCCCGAGAGGGATTTTCACAGTCTTTGCAAATCCACCTGTGCCTTTAAGTCTTTGTTTCTTTTTTAATGACACCTTGTTTCACAGGTGTGTGACTCTAATGACACCAAGCATCCTTTATATCTTTTTGGCTCAGGATTGCCAACAGAGAATAGCATTGCTGCCCGCCCCACCGCAGATGCACGCTGTCAGACATAGACAGATATTCACGGGATACACTCCCCACAAACGCCCTGCCTGCCAGCGCTCCAAGCGCTTTGCCTCCGCTCCCCACTCATGGTTTCAATGAAGGAATAATAGGCAGATAGATATCAGTCTTTGCAATTTCAGCATATTATTATTATTTCTCTGACTGTTGGGGGGAATTCAGCCCTGCAACAAAGAACTGGCATTCCCCATGTTTTTTAGACGTAAGCCACGCATTAAAATCATAAATGGGACCAAAACAGAGCCTGTGCCTTATGCTGGTCTGCTGCAGACAGGTAATGCTCAGCTTGTAAACCCCCAGTGAATCTACAGGACATACCATGCTTCACCCCAATAATTTAGCAGTTCTTGGGCAAGTAGCAGCTCAGCTGCATATTGATGAAAGGACACTGTTCTATTAATATTCCCGCTGGGAAGCATTCAAAAAAGCTACTCGGAAGCAGAGCCACTGGCCTCTCTGCTGTCTGCACCTGTTTTCCAACACTGGCTCAGGTCACAAAAGAAAAAAAATGAGCTTCCCTGGGTGGGAAGAGGAAACCACTCCTTAGACCACTGCAACAGAGAGGTGCCATCTGGGGAAAGGCCCAGGACCAGAAGAGCAGAGAGAGGGGATGGCCTATAAATACGTTCAAAAAGAGTGCAGCAGGAAAAAGGGAGGAGAAGCCACTGCAACATGCACATGTGGCACTGGAAACGCCATGCCTGTGAAGAGGGGGAGACAGCACTGGCCATGCTGGCAGCTGTCACTGGGAAATGGTCTAGAAGTGATCATTTCCACAGCGTGAGACAGGTCAGGCACACGCCTGTGAGCGAAGCCGTGCCAGTGAACCAAAGGCTTGGCCATTGGCGTGCCAGAGGTGGTACCCACCATCTCCCCCTGGGTCCCCAGTGAGCACAGGAACCCCCACCCTGGCACTGGTGCCCACTTAGGATCATTCCCCAGGTAAATAGGGGTGAGGTATGGTGGGCTTGAGTGGGTATGGTGGCCAAGGAACGAGTAGCCCCACATCATCAAGGAAAAGAGCCACTCCAGCCAGCTGTGCAGGGGTGAGGATGGGTCTGTACACAGCAGGAAATAAGTCTGGGAGTGAGAGTAGGCACCAGGATGCTTATGTAGGGGGTGACTGAAAAAGCCTGTGAATGAATATGCAACTGATATTAATACACAGAATTCAGCACAAGGAGTTTTCGCGCTCCTGACCATGCCCACGGACAAAACGGTTGTTGTCCCTATCACAGGGGCACAGCTGAGCAGTTAGCTCTACACTTCCCAAGTGCGTTAAGTGACGTGGTATGGAAAGTGGGCTTTCGTGTTCATCTCAGCTTGTCAGAGAGCAGCTGATGGTTACGGGTAATGACGAAGCAGACGTTAGCATGCTGTAACCGTTCATGTATGTCTTTTGCTTGCATAGCTAACCCTGCACTGTGTTATTCAGCGTCTGGGGTAAGCTTCAGCCTATTTCAGCACAAGGCGATGGAAATAAATCGGAAGTATCTTTAAACTAGCATGTTCACAGAACAGCTGTGATCCAGCCAGGGTAGTGCAGAGGTCTGCACAGCCTCATCCCTCCTGCTCCTTCGGCAAGTTTTGCAGCTTGCAGTAAGTCCTGCGTTGCTGTGGCAACATAACTACTAATACCTGGACTAGCTGGTTTAAGGAGAGCTTGAGTATGGTTGCATTACACCGTAGCCACAGCAATGTGAAGACAGACTAGGTACTCCTTTATAGCACTGTATAAGACTTAGATGCCCTAGCTTTGACTTTCTCTCCCTAAGGACTGTGGCCAATTTCAAACAGCAGCAGGCTCGGGAGATTGGAAAGACAATTTAGACATAACTCCGAGACCCTAAAGGTCCAGTCCCGTATTCCTGATTCCTGCAAAACCATTCGTGAATGTAACAAAATTGCTAATCCCTGGACAAAGATGAAAACCATTGACTGAAGGGAGATCTCCCTTGCCACTGGCCTTGCTGCTTTCACATCCCACGTACCTCCTGCACCAACCAGGACAGCTATTATGAAGTGTGGCCTGCTGCATGCGTGCCTCTCCGACTCCAGAGGGGTTACCCTGTTAGCTGGGCTATGTAGCCCTGTGAAGGCATATCTCCTTCCCGCTGCTAGCAGGAGGCCAGGGCGCAGCGAGCCGCAGGGTTGGCTCTCCTGCTGTTCTGACAGATGAACTCGTGGGGAGCTGCGACTGTCAGGCAGCCCTTTACCTGGCAGGGAATGGGAGGGCACTTTTTCTCCCCAGGGAGGTCAGGCTGAAACCTCTCACCCGCACCTACTGCATTACAGACCTAAAAGGCTCCTTTGCTAGCCCGATGACATCATTGTCCTCTTATCCCAGTTGGGATTACATCAGTTTGAGCCCTTGCCAGACAGCAAGGTTTGCAACTGCAAAATGTATTTCCAACAGGGTGCTTTCAGCATAATTTCAGATATAAAAGACAAGAAACACAAGGCTGGGGCAGAGGTGGAGTTTAAGGTCATGGATGAAAGAAAAGTACTAATAGTTTGTATGTGCCAACTGTGGCCCTCAGGAATCCCATTTCTATTCAGTCCTTCCCCACTGAAGCATCCCAGGCATTTGAAATTACTTATTTTCAGGCTACTGGCCTGCAGCTGCTTCTGGGGTAGAGCACAGTATCCATCTAGTATGTGTGTCGTGTTGTATAACAATGGGTTGGGTGAGAAACAGATTGTTTGAAACTTCTGTTCACACAAAAAAAGACAAGGGCACTTCATCTGTAGATTACGCACACAGCAGATAAACCTTAATTAAGGAAGCTGCTCAAAAATAACCTGTATACAGTGAAGCTCCTGGAAAGCAATTTATCTTCCTTGGAAAGCTAAAAGGGTGAGTCAGCCCTGCCAGGATGTATTCAAAAGCATCTCAGTGGAAAACAAGAAATCTATCTGTCTTATCTATCTGCCACGCATGTATGACATCTTGGTTATAGTACTGTGGCTTCTGGAATAAAATGACTATTTTTACCAGTGTTTGTACAGAGTCAGGTCTGGTAAGGACAGGTTTCATATATTAGTATTCCATCACACACCCCCTTCATTTCCAAATTTATGTGTAAAGTAAACTCATACTTAACATTGACTTATTCGTGATATTGTAAGTGTGCATGCAACGTGTTGTCATTTTACACAGAGCAAATGGCCTCTGTTTCATTTAGTGTGAAACAAATCATAGATCCTTCAATGGCAGAAGGACTTGAAATTGCTGAGGCTGGTGGATACACAGCTATACGGATGTATAAAAGGACATACATAGTCAAACACGTCCAATATTTTATTTGAACCATCCCCACATACCCACTGAAGCCAGTGTGCAAAGCTTTGCCTTTATGAAACACACTATTAAGCCTTTATGTCTCTACCCACACAGCACACAACATCTTTCCAGTCCTAGAGGGATGATCCTCTCACCATCTCCATCTGCTTGTCTGCCACACGTCCAGGTTTCTAGGACATCCCTTCCCAGGCAGACTGTTCCTGTAAGTAAGACTTTCCTTGCTGTCACATAGCTGAAAGAGTAGGAGATGAGAAATGAATGTTTACGACACAGGTGGGGCAGAGGTTAGTTCTTAGGCACCAGGCATGTGGAAATTGCATGGAGCCGTGACCCCAAGAAGACTTCTAACCTCTGTCCCCCTTTCCACCTTCCATCTCTAAACCCACAGCTTACAGAGGGATCAAAATATGGTAAAGAATGAAGAAAGCGTTACTATAACCTCCAAGCCCTTCTAAATGTCCCACATGCTGCTACAGCAGGGAAGGTGAAATGGAGAAACTAGATGTTTTCCAGATGTTGCACTTGTTCCCAGCCACATGTAGGCAAAGAGCAAGAAAGGAGGGGACTGAGCGCTCTGGTCCTTGTTTGCTGTTCGTCCACTTGTCTCTCGTGGTGCACCTCATTGCCTGGCCTTGGAAAAATAATCATATAATTTTGTATTTTGGATGCTGGGGTGGAGAGATCAAGAAAGAACTTACTGTTCCATTAAAAGGTTTTTCAATATTATAGAGTCTCCTCTGCCCCCTCTGTAGCATTCCCTTTCCTAGCGTTTCTTTGTCCATCAATATATAGTATGTGTCAGCCTCCTTAATGTTCATCCCAGGATCAAGCTGCTATACACTCAGTCATCACCCTGGTATCCCGCTCTTTTCTGTCCTTAGATAAGAGCTATTCTTTAATGTGACACCAAATCCCAGAGCCTTTGATTAACATTGCTGTCTCCTGGTGTTCTGAAACCCATGTGCCAGCAGTCCAGATTTACACAGCTTTCACCAGGGAAGGCATCAATACTGACCAAAGCCTGGACATATGTAGGACCAGTGACAGTTACCAATAACTTGCTTCACAACCCAAGGGAAATATGGTACACAACTATTAAGAAAAAAAAACCAACCCGTGTTCTCTGTGCAAAGATATAGGGACCCCAAGTCATTCCTTTCTCATGACACCTGCGCTAAGGTACGCCTGGAAATCTTTCCTTCAGTTAGCTAGGTGAAGTAGTGCTGAATCAATTAATCGCCTGTGGTACTTGTGGGGTTAAGGTGCATCTCAGCCCATGCTCTGATCTTGACTAGAGCACAATGTATGTTCCTACTGATGTTATTCAAGGTCACTTGGGCCCAGACTCACAAATTTAGGCAGCTGGCTCCCATTGATTTAAGAGGATTGAGTCACCTCAATGCTTTTGTGGGCCTGGCTCTACATGACCTGATTTGTCTCAGAGACGGCATTTAAGGAGCAGAATGCATTAAAAAAAGAGACCAGCTGTCTCCCCAGAAGGAGTGAAGCATGGACGCATGAGAGAGAGAAAAGACTTTCACGCCTTGTGAAGTGAGGAAGCAATTTAGCACAGAGAACAGCTTTTTTTAACCCAGTTAAATGGTGTGAAGACACCTGGCTGGAGGATGACATCTCTCAGCACAACCTGTCTGCAAGGCGAGGAAACAAACAGAGTTCCTTTTTTTCCCAGGATAACTATGGTGATGGTGGGTAGAACACCCTTGAGAGAGAAAAGGTTAATTCATCTCTCTGAAGGCTTAAGCAGGATGGTTCCCCAGGGTATAACTAGCAGAGTTTCAGCTCTCTAGTTTCAAATCCTCTAACAATGGAGTCCCCATCCTTTACAAGATCCTCTCGCAGGTAGGAAATTTCCCCTCTATTTTACAGGGCCTGGGATGGAATAAGCTAATGATGCTCAGGAAGATGGATGGATGGATGGATGGATGGATGGATGGATGGATGGATGGATGGATGTTATTCACTTGTGTACAGTGACTGTGAAGAGAGGTAGAAAGTAATCTAAGCTAGACCTATTTAGATATTTTCAGTGTGCCTTCTCAAGAAATCCATTATACTCTCCTCACCTGTTTTGTGACTCTCCCTTCTGTTTGTCACTCTGCTTCTGTTAAGCTGGTGGTCAACCATGGTGTCATCTACCACCCTGAAGCTCCTATAGATACAGGGTTTAAATGGAAAAAGGCACTCAGTACTGCCTATGCTGCCTTTACAGGCTGGGTGAAAGAAAGAAGAGCCTTGCGGCTGAAGCTGATGCAAAGTGGCTGATGACCAGGACTCACATTTCTGGAGCAGAGCAGCTCGTGGATGTCACTGGGGAAAAGCACTTGCCTTGCATTTCATCTGGGCTCTGTAGAGAACGTCGGTGGTTGTGGGGCACAGGATGCATTCACTCATTTTTCAATTCAAAGCACCCAATGTCTCAGAGACAGGACTGGGTTGTAGCTTGCCAAGGTGGTGCGTTCATAGTTAATGTCAAGGGCAGGGGTATATCCTGGGATACTGCCTGAGTGCGTCACAGAATCACAGAATCACAGAATAGTCAGGGTTGGAAGGGACCTCTGGAGATCATCTAGTCCACCCCCCCCGCCAGAGCAGGGTCACCTACAACAGGTTGCACAGGACAGCGTCCAGGCGGGGTTTCAATGTTTTCAGAGTGGGAGACTCCACAACCTCTCTGGGCAGCCTGTTCCAGTGCTCCACCACCCTCAAAGTAAAGAAGTTCCTCCTCATGTTAAGATGGAACTTCCTATGTTCAAGTTTGTGCCCATTACCCCTCGTCCTATCAATGGGCACCACTGAAAAAAAGACTGCTCCCATCCCCCTGGCATCCTCCCTTCAAGTATTTGAAAGCATTAACAAGATCCCCCCTCAATCTTCTTTTCTCCAGACTAAAGAGACCCAAATCCCTCAGCCTCTCCTCAACACATTTGAGGGCACAAGGTCTATGTGGACTGCATTAAAGGCATTGCGTGTTTGGCACGATCAACATCTATGCTCTTGCTTCAGGTTGGATCCTGGCACATACTGTGCTGTCAGTTGTGCCTAGTCTCCTTTTGGAGGGAAATATTTGTGTCGCTCCAGAAGGAGCCAGCCAGCAGGCGTTCAGATCAAGGGACCAAAGCCTGGAAATGAAGCAGGAAGGTATCCAAGCTGACTGTGCGAATCCACTCCCAAAACAGACCATGTTGAAAAAATTAATCAAAAGTACCAGGTGAAAAATTTCCCTTGAAGTACGCTTTGATTAGAAAAGCCCATTCAAAGACTATGTGATTTCTGCTGCAGATGGGCTTAGACAGAAATGCAAGCTTGGATGTCACTGGACTAAAGAGAAATTTCATCCAGGCTCAAACTATGTGGTTTGTGTGGTCTGTTCGGAGCAGTTCAGGCAAAGATGGTTGCTGCTATGTGACTTACTTTCAAGTAACACCTTCAAACTCTGAATTCCATGGTGTGCTGACCACAAGCAGGTAATGAAACCTTAAATTATCGATCTCCCTCCCTCCCCACCTTTTCTCTCTCTTTTTTTTTTTCCTTGCTTGCGTAGTTTGGGACTCCACAAAAATTTTCAGGGAATTGTTACTAACCTCTGGTGGCTCAGAGTGCCTGCCCCCATGAGGGCTTGACACATCTGCTTCGGCTCTAGCTGCAGCCAAGGACCAGAGGCTAATTTACAGCTCAGACTTGCTTTCCTGAGATCTGGTGCAGGCAGCTGCTGAGCCTCCCCAGAGTCCAGGGTTATGCGAGGTCTCTAGAGCCATTTCCACAAGAAGCAGCAGCTTGTGTCCTGCAGCTCCTACCCCATTCCTTCCATGGGAACACAGGGCTGCACCCAGCTCTGGTGATGGGAAGTATCCCTACTTCTCCCCAACCTAAGCAAACTGCAGGCAGGGATACTACAAGCCCTTCCACTGCTGGTCTCTGAGGTTACCTTGACCTTTCCTGGTTGCACCTACAAACTGTGAGGAATTTCATGCTGGGACCATCAGTCCGTGGGCAACTAGACTGAGGCCCCGTCACTACCTCAGCAGCCGCCTGCGCACCTTGCTGGTTTGTTCAGGGTTTTTGCAGCCACCAGAATAACAGTGAAAGGCTCAAGCCCCAAGTCCATCCAGTCTCTGAACCTTCTTTTTAACTTGCCTGTTAATCTTGAATCTCCTCTGGTACCTCCTTCCGACAGTGACTGCCAACACCATGAAATCTCTCAACCTAGTGATGAGAGAGCGCTAAGTATCAAGTAGATCCCTCCCTGCTTGATGGTAAGCTCAGGGCTGTATTTGTTCTTCTATTACTATTATTTTTATTTTTTTTAGTTTATGTCACTGGAAATGGGGGCAATAATCTTCTGAGAAGGCATTTGCAAGTTCCTTAAGTCAAACAAACAACCCCAGTAAATAGGGAAAGCAAGGCACGGACTAATTCCCAATGGCTTGGGAAGGTGCTTGGAGGGTGGGCTCTGCTATTGCAGCCGCAGCCTTCTCCCCCAGCACAGCCCCAGGCTTTGCCACTGCAGGGGTGGGCAGGGAAGGGGAGGTGTGAGGCTGAAACCCAGGGTGGGTAGAAGGGGCACTGCAAGGACCTGGTCTGGTAAGGTGGAAAGCTGAGGGAGGGAGAAGACAGAGCCCAAGGCAGAGAAGGAAAAGAATGGGAGTAGAGGAGAGGGAAGAACAAAGGAACCAAATGGAGACGAGAAAAGTAAAGGCAGAGAGAGAAGTAAAACCTGTCCAAAGCCAAGGCACTGAATGGAAGAGAAGCAAATAAATAAGAGGCACAATGACAGAGATGTGATACAGAGGAAGGGAGAGTGCAAGGGAAAGAGGGAAAAAATCACTGATCCACATCTGAAGGGCATGCCAGTGGGAAATACCAAGAAAAAACAGGCAGCTGGTCAGCCGAGCAGGGTCTCCTGGAGCAGATCTGCATGACTGACTGTGCCACAGCTTAAAGAGGTGTTGGCAGTGCTCTCTCTGGCCCATGCCACCTCACTGCACAACCCTGGCTGTCATTTCCACAAGCACTGGGCTAGCAGAGGTCCCGAGGACCCTGCATCAGCCTTCCGACAGCGCCTTGCTGGGGAGCTGGCCCTGTCAGAAAGCAGGTTGATTTGGATGTGGGTGAGTTAATGTGTGACAGCTCTGGGCTGAGCCTTTCCTGCTCCTTCCCCATCCTGGACAGTGGAGGGGGGAAGCAAGATGGAGCAGCTTCACCGAGGCAGCAGGGAGACATGAGAGAGGAAATCCAGGTGGGGAATGAAGGGTGAAACCCTGTAGCTGCTCCCTGTGCCCACAGCCGCACACAGCAGTTGAACTTCAGCGGGGACAGGGGTGCATATCTCACCCAAAATGACAGGGTGACCTGAAGAAGGTAGCAACCAGGATTCTTGATCAGGATCTGGCAAGGACAGTAAAGTCAGCACTGCCTTTCTTGCTGTTCATTATCCTCCTAGCCAGACCTTTGTCTTTTGTTTTTCCCATCTCCTGAAAGAGAGCCTATCCCACAGCACCACCTTTACCCAACAGCTTCCCCATTCCCCAGGGAGCAGAGTACAATCTTCCAAATCATCAGAGCTGCCCCCAGAAGAACCCAAGTAACCAGAGTTGCAGGTCTACGTAATTTGATAAACTGGCTCTAAAGCAGCTCCTCCTAAGATATCCTGTCTCTTAACCTGTTCAGCTTTTTTTCCAAATAGACCAATCCCACATCCCCACTGCAGAGCTGAACTGTGTGTGTACCAGGATCTTGTGTCCCCAAAGAGCAGAAATCCATAGCAAAGACTTCTACTTATGGGTATAGGCTCCATCAGCTGGCTTTTTTTCAGCTTCTGGTTCTGATGGGTTCAACGGATCTCAGTGGCATGGCCTCTCCTTACCAGCCAGGATTGGCTCTGCTAGCTCTGCTTCTTGCTCCGTGGGATTGCCTGACCCTGTTAACACCAGCCCCAGCTCCACTAGGACAGGGTGTCAGCCTTGCTGCTGGAGGCAGAGAATGATGGTGTTGAGTGCTGGCTCTGATCTTCACGGAAGCTCAGTTTATTGATTTGTCTTGTGGATCTTCATGCTCATTTGGGCTTGACTGACCCAGAGATTGCCCTCACGCATCCACACGTACTTTTTCCTCTGGCTTGCCCTGGCCATGCTCTCCACCCACTTTTACTTCAGTGGTACCATTGGTGCTGATGTTTGCTCCACAGATCTGCATGGGGGCTGATGCAGCTTTCACAACAGTATGTGTATGAACTCACCACAAGCAATGGGTAAGACATGGACCCCTCTTACGGATCTGAATTCTTCATAGCAGCAGCGTGTCTCGGATGCCAGAGACCTTATAGAAAACCTTCTGTTAAACCACTCTTGGCCTACATTTTTATGTGTTTAAAGTACAAGCAGAGAGAGGAGAGCAATCCTGTACCTCCTCCCTCTTTAGTCACTGGTTCAGGTGAAACCGGGAAGAGTTAAACCTACTCTTAAGATATCAAATACAGGAGGCAGGTCACTGGTCCCACTGTGAGCTCCTAGATACTGCTGACTTACAGCAAAGTGTGAGAAGACCTAGACCATCTCTATTGCTCCTTTCCTGAAGTTTGTACAGCTTACTAACAAACAGTTGTACCAAGATCTTATTGGAAGTTCAATGACAAATGCTATGTTGGATGGTGAAAGTGGAGTGTAATTTCATTGATTTCAATGGTATTTTCAATAGGGATAATTTTTACAAGACCTCTGTGGTTTGCTGCTCCAAACAGCTTGCGAGAGGAGACAAGTGTTATGTTCCAGTAGGACTCTGAATCTAATTGAATTAGTATTTGTAGTGTTGAAAGAGCCTCAAATGCATGGTGTTGTAGCAAGGTGTAAAGCATTGTGCAATATTTAAGCTGTGGTCTTATCTGTTCCCTCCTGCCAGTGCAGGATGAGAACATCCTGAAAGGAGGCATAAGTGTCTGTCAGAACTTGAAAAGGTCTCCAGAGGGGACCTGTATGACACAGCCTCTTTTACCCAAGAACTGGGCTTGACTGCCTGAAACCGTGCAGTTTGTGTAACTTCAGTGCTCTCCAAGGTCCATAAAACTGATGAGGTGGGCCTGTGATTGCAGCTGTCACTCCTGAGTGGCACAGTGCCGAAGGCATAATGTTGTGCCATACCCCTCTCCCATCCTTCAAGTAGGGTTGTCACCAGAGCACAGACATGGCTTTGATTGGAAAGATCCTTTGGGGCCACAGGCAGCTGAACACGAGACCCAGTAGCCTCAGGGCTTAATCACTTATTCTAGAGACTGGCACTGAGCTATGGGAAATGCACATGTGGCTTCAAGCCATTTTATTTCCTACTTTGCTCCTCTACTGTATACAGCCCTATTGAAAAAGGGAGAAGGGGGAGGCAAGCCTGCAGTGCATGCTGCGATAGACCCTTTGTGGCCGCTGTTAAGTTAGTGCTATAAAGACCTCCAGCCAAAAGGAACACGTTGAATAGATGTGCTAGGGAAAAAAGCCACAAGTCTTTGGATTTGCCACTTACAAAGGCTAGTATATCATAGCCACATTTAAGTAGTCACCCAGAACTTCTCCTAAGCTTCCTGCTGTAGGAGAGCTGCTCTTTCTTTCCATTTTTGCACTCCCTGGGCTTCCCATCCTTAAGTTATTAAAAAAGGGCTTCAATAAGCTTTAAACATCTTGGTCTTAAAGTCTTCTGGCTTTTTTCCATTCTTCAGTCAGGAAGCATGGCAGTAGTCTCAAAGCACTGCGCATTGTAATGTGCTTTGCTCAGGCACAGCATTTAGATCACTGTATCTGGTGCATCAGTAGCACAACCGTACTGTACATCCAGCCACCCCTGGAGCCCTCCCACTGGAGGGTTTTACTCAGTGGCCACTGTGGCAGAGAAGTTGAGGGAAAAGTGGCCCCTGGTGAGGAAAAGGGGATGGCTGGGCAGGAAGGGTGCACAAAGCTCCTTCCACTTCTCTTGGCTTTCCTCCAAATGTGATATGGAAAGAGAGTTTTTATCCTGAGAAGGACTTCTGAGTTGCTGGAACGGGAACCTTCTCCCCTCAGAATCCCATGCAAAGCCAGACAGAAAGCACTGAGAAGTACACACGGACAATCCAACACCAGAAAATGTGCAGTGTTTCCTCTTCTGCTAGTAAGGGCCAGTTCACACTGCATAGCTTTGTCACACACTGAAGAGCAAATAATTAGGAATTTCCAGGGTCCTCTAGGCCGTCCCTGTGCACTGCAGCAGGACTGATTCTCTTCATCTTTGACCCACCCTGCAAGAGCAGTGCTTTTTACCAGTCCTTGGACGTTTACCCAAAAGATGATTCTCTGTGTTCCTCTGGCAACATATTCCTTTGGTAAATTAAAGAGATCCTCCCAGAGTTTCAGCCAGCCCCCTGTGTCTTGTCCGTGTTGAGAATAGCTTGTTTCTGCTTTCTTAGTAACACTGCTTTGTGTATCAACGGCTCTCACCTGTCACACCACCGTGCCAGATCACTCTTCCTAGCCCTCTTAAGCCTTACTTAGAGATCTTACTTTGGTTACTGAATTCACATTTGTTCTACTGAGAAATGACTAAAATATCTCCCCAGCTTTAATGAGTAATGAAACACTATACTCACAAAAATAATAATTAGCAATATAGCTAAAAATAAATCAATGTGTGGATCAGACTCCCAAAGGCAGTAGGAAGAGCTGCAGCCATGAACATAGATGGTGCTGAAAATAGCTAAGCACTTAGGGAAGAAAAAGAAGGGAAAAAAAAAAAGCTTAGGGGAACTTATGAATGGCCGAGTGTCCTATAGATAGATAGCAATCCACGCAGATTGTTAAACGCAGTCCTGAGTCTGACTGCTCCATTTCCTGTCAGCCTCCCCCAAAAGCCATTCAGTGCATTTAGGAGTTTTCTGAGGATGTCAAGAAGTTGGGTAGCTGGAGCAGGTTAGGATAAGTAAGGTGGAGTGGAAGGATGTCAAATACTTTTCAAAGGTTCTCCAAGAGTTTTCATCCAGGCTCCTATTGTACTAAGGGCAAGCTTCCAGATAAAGGAAGAGGTGCCCACTGTGAGAAGAGCCAAATGCAAGAGGATTTATGATGACAACAACCATTATTATTTCTATATCTTTGGGATATAACTCTCTTGTGGTGCCAGGAAAGGAAGCAATGAAACAAGCAACAGGAATCAAGACGATGGGAGTGTGCTGACACAAGAAACAATGCGGGCAGCACACAGGTTTATAGAGGAAAAACAATTCAGATACCATAGGAACCAGCTTACTTTCTTCTAGCACCACCTAAAATATAGAGCCATTTCATGGCAGAAAAACATAATTCCTGCTTCTTTGGGAAGTCACAGGACAAGGCTGGTTCTTGCCAGTCCAATTTATTGACCCACTAACAATAACAATACTAAGTCCTTCATAAGACACATCATTGGAGTTAGGCAAATTGTAGGTCTGCTCAAATGAAGCAAAGATTATGGTATGCAAATGTCTACGTTACGTGGCCAAGTTATGTCATTAGTTGTACTCTGCTTTTCAGATGAACTGACCCCTCATCCATGAAAATAGACACAAATCACGCAAATTCCATTATAGTGAATTATTACCTATCTAAAATTTTAGCCCAGGAGTGTGGCTTTTTCTTTCTTTTTTTTTTCTGGTAACTCTTTCTTTTTTTCTCCTTCCCAGTCAGAGAGAGAAAATCATATTGTATAACTCTCACAAACTGCCTGTCACAAACACACACACACAAATATAGTGGAGTGAGTGAGTAATTTGCAAGAAATCCACCGCCTGAAGTCAGTTTGCATAACCAATTCACTAAATCCTGCTGAAATGAAAGCAGAAATGAAGCCTAGATACAGAATATTTTCAATCAGATTAAATTCAACAAGAGTCATTTGATCCCTTCCAGAAAGAATGAGTTACAAATGCACACTTTCTGTACTCTTTCAAAACAGGCACTAATTCAAGGGTTTGGGATCTGCCTAATCCTTAGTAATATCTGAGAGTACTCAGTGTAGAATCGGAGCACCTATTAGGGCTTTCAGGTAACTAATATTTTGATCTCAGTGCAAAGCAGAGGAAAAAAGTTTCCACCTGTATTTTGTTTTGGTTGCAGAAGCAATTATTTTGAAGCCTGAAGAAAATATAACACATCCCCAGAAGATGCCTGCTTTCCAGATTGTACTCTCACAGCACTTTACAAACATTCATGAATTATTAACATTTTAGTATACATTCTTATGCTTTAGCTCTAGTGGGTAAGCATAAACTTGATTGAAAGAAGAATTAAAGGGCCAGGTTTTAAGGAATGAATGGTGGGATCTTGACAAATGGCTACTTGTCTTAATCCTATTGAAAACAGTGCGAATTGGGCACCAAGGCTCTTTGAAAATCCTGCTAGTCTCTTGCCTATATAAATCTTATTTGTTAGGACAGTTCTGTAAATTACCTGATACTAACCTGCCACTGTTTGGAACTAGGCTTGTAAATATCTGCTGAAAGATTGCAAAGTAAAACAAAGGAGCTTAAAGATGACTTAAAGCGTTAGTAGGAAATCTGGATATTTGAAGCTTAGGAAACTCAGGAGTATAAAGGGATTACACTAAAATCTTGGTCCTATTTTTTTGCAGCTGGAAGCTGGAAAGTTAAAATGCAGGAGGCAGAGGCTTGGCAAAGGAGAACAGAGGATCTCAGGGTTAGGGCAGCCGCCAGACGGCTGTCCTACAGCACTGCCCTACCTTTGCTGCTGAATTTCTCTATTATCCTGGCCCAAACTTTTCATGGGGTGATTCCTAGTAGCATGTTCTGCATCTCTGAGTAGCTGGCTTCAGACACCTTGAGTCTGACTTGGAGCAGCGCTGAGCACTCAGAGCTGCAGCTGACAGTAATGGGAGATCTTTTCAGACACGTGCAATTGAAAATAAATACTAATAAAAGTCAGGTCTTCTTTTTCTCAAATTCTGGAAAGAATACAGAGAAACTGTCCAAGCAGCTAGGGACCACATTAGGCAAGCTAAAGCCCAGATACAATTAAATCTGGCCAGGGACATCAAAGGCTACAAGAAAAGCTTCTGTAAGTATGTCAGTGACAAAAGGAAGACTAAGAAAGATGTGGGCCCTCTCCAGAAGGGCTTTGCTTGCGCAAAGCATTTGACACTGTCCCGTGTGACATCCTGGTCTCTCAATTGGTGAGACAGGGATTTGATAGATGGACCTCTCGGTGGATAAGGAACTGGCTGGAGGGCTGCACTCAAAGGGTTGCAGTCAACAGCTCAATGTCCAAGTGGAAACCAGTGAAGAGTGGTGGTCCTCAGGGGCTAGTACTGGGACTGGTGCTGTTTAACATCTCTGTCAGTGCCATGGACAGTGGGATTGAGTGCACCCTCAGCAAGTTTGCCAATGACACCAAGCTGTGTGGAGCAGTTGACATGCTGGAGGGAAGCAATGCCATCCAGAGGGACCTGGACAGGCTTGAGAGGTGGGCCCATGACAACCTCATGAAGTTCAACAAGGCCAAATGCAAGGTCCTGCACCCGGATCGCGGCAATCCCAAGCACAAATACAGGCTAGGCAGAGAATGGATTGAGAACAGCCCTGAGGAGAAGGACTTGGAGGTATTGGTGAATGAGAAGCTCAATGTGCGCTGGCAATGCGCGCTCGCAGCCCAGAAGGCCAACTGTATCCTGGGCTGTATCAAAAGAAGTGTGGTCAGCAGGTCAAGAGAAGTGATTCTTCTTCTCTACTCCACTCTCGTGAGACCACACCTAGAGTACTGCATCCAGCTTTGGAGTCCTCAGCACAAGAAGGACATGGACCTGTTGGAGAGGGTCCAGAGGAGGGCCATAAATATGATAAGAGGGTTAGAGCACCTCTCCTTTGAAGACAGGCTGAGACAGTTGGGGTTGTTCAGCCTGGAGAAGGGAAGGCTCCGGGGAGACCTTATAGCAGCTTTCCAGTACCGGAAGGGGGCCTACAGGAAAGCTGGAGAGGGACTTTTTACAAGGGCATGTAGTGATAAGATGAGGGGTAATGGCTTCAGAATGCAAGAGGGTAGATTTAGATTAGATATCAGGAAGAAACTTTTCACTGTGAGGGTGGTAAGGCACTGGAACAGGTTGCCCAGAGAAGCTGTTGAGGTCCCATCCCTGGAAGTGTTCAAGGCCAGGCTGGATGGGGCTTTGAGCAACCTGGTCTGGTGGGAGGTGTCCCTGCCCATGGTAGGGGTGTTGGAACTAGATGATCTTTAAGGTCCTTTCCAACCTAAACTATTCTATGATTCTATGAAATTCAGCACATAAAATTAGGGAGCCCTGCTGACCAAACTCTCTCTTTGTGCCTCAGTTGTCCATCTGCATAAATGGAGTATAAATGCTGAGTTGTCTCATGTGGCTGTTGCAAAGATTTACTACGTAATGTTAGGGATGTGCTCAGAATCACAAGACAGCCCAGGAGAAAATTAGTATTTCTCATTTCAGAGCAGAGTTTGAATAGTATTTATTGAACAAAGCTGTGGGGTCACACGCTGACTTATTATGAGAGAACAAAATATTGAAAGACTGCTCATTAAGTGAGCACTGTCCATTCTGTGACCTGAATGCTGTAGGAATCCCTGGAAAGAAAAATAAGATGGGTTGCCGTTACTAGAACTGTACTGAAGTAAATTCACGAAAGAAGACCATGCTGAGGTTGCACAGGCAACTGCATTTCCAATATTGGCTAATTTTTTAATACCTGGCTTAGCAGCCTTAATAACTTTATTCTAACATAGTTTCTCTGTGGTCTTTTTTCACAAATATACTAGCTCATGTTGCAGCTGAACCCTCAATTTCCACTCCTAGTAATGCAGGACAATTCAGCTTTTACCCAGGCTTCACTTTCTAAAATGCAGTTGACTAAATCATGGGAGCTCAAACCTCTTGGCCTCATGATCCTCTTAAGAAAAACACCTTCCAAGTTGGAAGGCTATCCAAGTGATGTCAAACCCCTACCCAGTACCTTAGGCGAGGTGAAGGATTTTTCAAGAAGTAGCTCCCAGGCAGAAAACAGCCATGGTCCCAGCACCCAGTGTGGGATGGGGTGAGGCTGGGTGCCCAGCTGAGTCCCAGAGCTTGCAGGGAGCTATTGGCCTCAGAAGCTCCTGAGAGCTTCCTCCCACATGAAGATACTAATAAAAAAGTCATCCTAACATCAGTAGTATGCTGTCAGTAATATGACGTATCTCCGTTGTGAGAGTCATACTTCAGTCGCTTAGTATCTGCCTGTGGCTTAAAAGCCACCAGTTGGCCATCCTTGAATTAAGTGAGGCAGGATTATCCATGGAAAATGAAACATTTTTCTTAGCAAAAAATAAATTAATAGAAAGTAAGTCTTATCGGGCAATTTAATGAGTGCACAACTACTGCATCTGGGAAAAGCCCCCTAAAGATTTAATCATTTAATATGTACAAAAAGCTACTGAGAATTACTTTGTTCAAAGGATCAGTTACATCTTTGCCTACTTTTCAGCAACTCAGTGGCTACCCTGCAACATCAGAGCTGGAATAGCAGGGTAGCTGCAGGGCAGAAGCACAGGGTGTTGATACAAGTGGAGCAAAGGAATGACAGAAACCCTGTTCAGCATTTTCCTGTGCTCTGTTAAACTGAGTGCTATTTTATTGCCACTGGCAGCAAACTGACCACATGTTTATACCACAGTACTTGAAACTTGTGTTTTTTAAAAGCTGTGCCCATCTCCAATTCTGATTAGCTTCTCCAGGCATTTCTCTGCTGCTCAGAGTTTTCACAAACAAATTTCCAAACAGCAGAATCACTCTGTATGGTACCCCTCAGAGGTACCCGGCATACTCTGTTGTCTGCTGTGCCTGACAGCAGGAAAAGCTTAGAGGCAAGTACCCAAGACACAAGTTGAAAAATTACAGGCTGGGGGTATCAGCATCGATGATACCATACTGTGTGAAGCTGAGATGCAACGAATCGTATGTGAAGGATGGAAGTGAATGGGGCTGGATATAAGGAGGCAGAGCAATGAGGAGCACATTTTGCTCTCTGCAGGGACAAGTCAGAACCACAGAAGAGAAAGAGAAGAAAGTAAGCCCTGCCAGTGGGGCCACCTACTGCACTTTGCGAGACAGGAAGATTGATCTTAGCTTGGTAAGGCCCCTACAGTTCTGGAGTGGGTGCTCACAAGTTGCAGTATTATTTGCTGTGGTCAGTGCTCCTCCTTCTACGCGGAGAAGAAGCCAGTGGAGCCACACGATTGTAGATGCTTCAAAAAAAAAATATCTCCTGACCTAGCCCAGTACCTTTTCTGCCTCCCCCTTAATTTCTGTGCTGTGGCAGTGTACACTTCTTCTGTGAGAAAGCCAGAAGCAGGGGTTGTCCCAGGGGTAGGCTGAAACCCCATCTGATTTGGGAGCAGTAGGGATTACAAAATCCCCAGCAGCTCACAAATGCTAACACAAGACCTACATTTCCACTACCTCCTTGGCAAGCATGCATCCCATTTTTGGCCCAGAGAGACAACCACACAATCACTTTGCAATAAGGTCTCTTTCTTCCCTACACTGATGGCCTCTCCACTTCCATTTTTAACTGGCAGAGGAACAAGTGTCCTTCCTCTAGACCTGCCAACAGACCTTCTCTTTTGGCCACCTACACTGCCTCCATGAAGAATCTCTCTAGATGACTCCACCTTGACCATCAACTCTGCATCAGCCCTGACAGCCAGAGGTTTAACTTCAAAGCAGCAGGAGAAGGGTCTCTTAAGCTGCCATGGAGGGAAATCTCAGAAGAAGGTCCTTAAAATAGGAGACAGGGTATCCTCATAAGTCATAGGCTTCAATCCATAACCAGAGACTAGATCTGGCATGTTTACAGTGTCATGCCATGCTGGCACGTCTCAGGACAACAGACACAGGCACAACTTTTGTTCCATGCTTACAGAGTGCCAATGAGTTGCCTTTTTTCCCAAGACTTCTGAATTTCTCTACTGGGATTTCTGTATTTCCATTTCAGTCTCTGCTAAGAAAAACTCTCCCTTGAGCATGTTAGGCTGCTTTGTACCCCTCTGGGAGAAGTAAAATTTCTTCTGGAGGTAACTCATGGACATAGGCGCATAGTAGGTAACACATCGGTTCATCAGCAGCCAGCATATGTAGCAGTGGTGGGAATAATTGACACCTGTGCCTGGCCAGAAAATTGTGTCCCATCTTATGCACCAGAGATTTGAGGAAGTCAATACAGACATTCGAAGTCTCCACAATAACAACTGTATTCAGACTACGGAGAAATCCGAGGCAGGCTCTCATTAATAAAAGTGTATGACTGTGTATCACCAAGGTTCTTGCCTCTTCTCAAGCTAGCTGTTGAGCCCAGTTTGAAGGCTCTAACCTCCTTCTTAAGCTTGTCCTGGTTTGGAGCTTACATTCCAGACAGACTGCCTCTCCTGGTGGGGCACAACCTCCCCACCTGGAGATCCTCCAAGGCAGCAACCGAGAGCCTGAACTTCATGAGAACAGCACCAGGACCTGTGATACAGTAGACCTGCTTGCTTCCTCAACTCTTCAGCTCAGCCCTTCCTCAGGAGATCCTCCCATGGAGTTCCGTAGACAGATACATGCCCCACTCCCACAGCCACAAATATAAAGCGACTGGCAAATAAAGCAAACAATTTGCCTTACTCAAGCTACTTCGTCCAGGTGAGGAGAAGGGTGGGGAAGAAGACAGGAACAAATCCATACTTTTTCTGTCATTTCTAGATTAACTCATGCAAGGTATGTGAATACTAGTTTAAAAGCTGTTGGCTGTATATAAACAGGCAGAATGACTTCAGCAGATAATTCCACTTTCTTCTGTGCCTCAGTTTCCTCACATACAAAGGGGGGAATAACAAGAGTGCTCCAGACTTGATTTGTTAGGGATCTAAGCTGACATCTTCTGACACCAGTGAAAAGTGTAGTACTTGTTTCAGTGATAACACATTTGGCCCATTTTTGCCCAATTATTTTGCAACCCATCGTTCACAGGCACAAGTACAAAGTAGTGTGACTCATATATTACATAAAAAGCCATTCTTACAAGCATGGTAAAGGCCGAAGCAGAAAATTTAAAATGAAGACTACCTCTGAAACCTCACTTTGACTCCCTTATGCATATGCCTTATAATAGACTTTATCATAACTTTTTTTTTCTTGCAAGTCTCCCCCACCTCAGCTACTACAAAGGACAAACAGAACTCACTGAGTGGGTAGCAATTCAGTATTTTCCCGTTATCCTAATTTCAGGCATGGCAAAGTGCCTTATTTGCCATACATCATTCAAACCCATCATTGAATGCAGAATACTAATTTCCTCCTGGTCTTCTGTGGTGCTATTTTGCCATAATATCCCAGTGCTTTCTGAGCATTAATGGATGTTCTCCCAGAGAGGTAGGTGGGGTTGTTATCTCTATTTTACAGACAGTGAGATCAGACACAAAGAGGCTAGGTCAAAATGGCCAGAGCACCCACTAATTTGGGGTCCCTAATTTGCGATGCCTTGGATTAGCATTTCCCCAGCTCTGTGCATGTTGGGAGCAGAAACCCATACAATACCAGCTCTGCACTTCTGCAAGTCAGACCCCAGGTGTCTCAGACTGAGAACCCAGAAAATGAGAGCACACCAATTAGTGGCCACCCATGGAAAACCTCATTTATATGGCTTTTTCATATCACATAGGAACTCGTGGCAAAAGGCAGGAAAAAGCATAATTCTTCAGGGCAGTATTCAATTGCCAAAACATGAGACTATTCTTCTGTTTTTGAACAGCCCCCTGCCCAGTTCAATACATAACCTTCATCACTGGCAGTAAATGAAATAGCAGACCTATAGAAAACACCTTCATTTATGGCAAAACTCATTCAGTCCCTAAGTATGTTCCATTCTGTGCACTGAATGAGACAGAGATCCTATTGGAAAAAAAACATACCAGTATTTGATCTTATAATTAAGGACCACATAATTATGCCTACACATGAGAGAAGACAAATTAAAGATGGATAGGCAACCCTTTTAATTAAGTCTCTATATTCTAAGTGTTTGACTTTGAAAACTCAATGTATGCTTAACAAAAGTGTTTAATCTCATTTTAAAATGTAAACTAAAAAGGAAGAAAATAGGAAATTTCATCATTTGAAATCATAACAGCATTTTCTTTCCCTTACATTATAAAGACACAACTGTTGCTTATTAAATGGTTGCAAAACTCTTTACGCTGCCAAAGCTTTATTCCTCTAATCTCAACAGATAGAGTCAAATAACAAATTAAAAAAACACAGTGTCTATTTGAAGAAGACCCCTACCAAGAAAATTCTTATCCAAACAGGGAAAGCTCAGCAAAATTTCACGTAGTTGGAAAGATTGTCTCTGACTATTACAGCCGATCTCATCCCCCAAAAGCTGGGTAATCCTGACTATAGGCAGGGTGTCTTGTTCCTCCTCCTGTGTTGTGTAAAGGCTTCGGAATAACTGAAGAAAGGATATCTTCCTGAGGGTTGTATGGACTCAGCACGTGATAATGGAAGATACCACAGGTCAGCTTTAGTTCTTTTATATTCTTAGGCAGCAGTAGCTCTTCTGCTGCATGAGAATATTATCCAGTGAATGTGAATATTATATCTCAGCATGATTTATTCAGTATTCCCAGCAACCGCTGGGACACATCATGATGGGAGCAGAGGGGATTAAGCACTGAAGGTGAGTGCTAGTAGGGGTACAGCACTCCAGTTGGGAATTTCTGAGTGACTGCCATATAAATGCTTTGAGACAATTCATGTCAGGCAGGTAGAAAAAGCCACGAACTGATAAATCTTGTAATAATTCTCTCCTGAGGATGATGAAAAGGGAACCTCAGTGTGGAGTTCCAGCAGATGTCCGTGTTCAGAAGATACATGTTGGAGATAAGTCTAGGATGAAGGTGAGGCACCTT
Source organism: Ibidorhyncha struthersii (assembly GCA_013398815.1). Lineage (NCBI taxonomy): Eukaryota > Metazoa > Chordata > Aves > Charadriiformes > Charadriidae > Ibidorhyncha > Ibidorhyncha struthersii. The sequence goes on from VZSZ01003982.1 coordinate 82,841, forward strand.
GCAGAAACCAAAGTCTTAAGTTCACTAGAAAATACGGGGAGAACTAGGCACTTCAGTATCACAATACACCAAATAAATGCGTTTTGAACCTGCCTATAGCAATTGCTGAAGACAGAGTGACATCTAAACTGTCTGGATTTAGACATCTTGTCCTGGTTATCAGGGAGGCATCTTCTGGTTTGGATTCCAAGCCCTGAACCCCTGCCCAGAAAGAAATCACAACTATAGTTCCCCTCTGACAGCATGCAGTAGATGGGTATTTATCTAGTATCTCAGTGGAGAGATTAGCTTCCCTAAATTATGGGAGATGTTGATTCAACTCTCTACTGTACCTGAAAAGATCTCAAGTCTTACCATCCTCCTACAGAAGACTGTTTAGAGTAAGCTGCTCCTAGCTTTTCCTGCTTAAGCTTTTAGGTTTTTTTTTCATGGAAGAATTGAATAAACTTGAGGCCAGAGACTGAGAGAGCACAGAAGTAAACACAGCTTTATAGCCTACTGGTTAAGCACTCTTCTGCAAGAGGACAGATTGGGTGCAGTTCCTGCTTCAGTGAATATGTGATACTAATCATACAAAATAGTGTTGAGAGAGCACAAGAGACCATTTGGTCCATCCTCTGGTCCAGAAGTACCTCCTACAGCGCTTCAATGACTGGAGCTGCCATAGTTTTCCCAGACAATATATTCCAGTGCATGGACTCTTCCGAAAGTCTAATCTGAATCACTCTGATGGGCCATTAAAGACCATTACTTCTTGTTTTATCCACCCTGGATGGGAAGAACAGATTATTCCCCTTTTCTTGCACTCACCAGACTAGCATCCTGACCCCTCTCAGCATTATTCCTTTTAGGTTAAATAACCCTAATTATTTCAGTCTTTCCTCACAAATTTGATTTCTCTTGACCTCCAGCAAGTTTCACCATCCCAGTCTGCACCCTCTCTCACTGGACCACACTCTTAGAGTTCATTACAGGACTAAGGCATGACATTTCAGCTGAGACTTACATGTGCTCATCAGAGCTGAAGGCTGACTAGATAGATGTGTCTTACAGCCTTTGTACAGCCTGGTAAGATGATGTTTTCCTTTTTGACAACAGAGTGATGTTCTAGGCCAACAATGAACCTGTGGTCCTCTAGAGACCCTGTCTCCCCTCCTGAAGGATAGCTAGCCGGCCTGCTGGCTCCCATGGACAGCTGGCTGCAATTTATTCATCATTCCCATGGAGACCACTCGACATTTCCTCTGACGCTGTTCCGACTAGGTCCTTGGTTTGACAAGTTTGTCTTGAATTCCAGTAATTTCCACTAGCCTATACCTGGTTCATGCCATCTGCAGATTTTAAAAAACACTTCCTCTAGACAGTCATCCAGGTTGAAATTAAAATATTAAGTACAATCTATTTAATGAAAACATGAAGCACTAACAGGCCACAGCTCAAGCTTGTGGCAACTGCCCGGATAGAGCCTTCTGTTTCAACAGGAAATCTGTGAGAATTGCTGCTGTAACGTTTTTCTTTGGACCGTGTTTCTTTGCTTCACTTATGATAAAAGCCTGTGAGATAATGTCAAAATCCTCACAAATGACAAGGTATGACAACTACTTCCTCTGTATCCACAAGGCTTGTTATAGAAGAAAGCTAAATTAGTTTGACGTGATCTATTCCTGACAGATCTGTGCTGGCTCCTAATAATCTCCTTTATTTCCACCATTTTTTTTTTCCAGGAATGAAGTTAAACTGAGTAGTCTGTAATTTCTTATCTTCTCCTCATTCTTTTTCAGCCTTCTGACACCTCGTCCAGCCCTCATGGGTCTTCAAAGCATTCAAAGCCCATGGTTCAGAGATTGTTTCCATCTGCTGTGTAAATAAGCCAGGATGATTTGAAACAATCATCTCACATCAGTACAGCCTGACTTGTTCTGTCCTCTTCCTAGATCCTGAGCTTCCTCCTTTATGGCTCCTATTAATTCTTTTAGCTATCAACATGCAAAATGGGCATAAAATGCTTTGGCTGTATTGACAATATATGAGACAAAGCTTTAACCAAAGCTATTCCCTCCCCTCCATGAGTATGATAAACACTAAGGTAGAGAGTCAGGATAATATTCTTTCACTCTCTTGCTCTGGCCCAATTAATATTTTATTTGTCTGTGCAAAATAGATCAGCTTCTCCAGGAAGCACTGGTCCCAGTGTATTCTATAGCCTAATAGCATATTCTCCTGGGAGGCGGGGGTACAGCTCTACTCAGGCAGAGATGGTATATTCACCACATCTCTGGGTAAATACTTTAATCGAAGTGTTTCTGGATAAAAGGAAGGTAGTACATTCCCTTTCTCTTGGGTGCATTCTGTGCAGACACTTGGCCCTTGTGCTCTGACAAACTTACCTATTTTGGCTGTGTAGGGAAAGCAACTGGAAGAATACTTGGTTTGTAGATCTCACTGTAGCTTAGCTGTTAAGTAGGCATTGAGCTGGTTATTGCTTATAAAACTAAGGATCATCTAGGCATGCCAGTAACCAGCCTTTAAATGTTTATGGGACTTCACAGGTGTAAGTGTAATTATCTTGGGACTTTAGGCACCTCCACAATTAGAAAGGAAGGAAGCTTTAAAGTTCTACAGCCTCTAACAGACACCTCTATGAAGGTAGTCCAACTTACCACAGTCTCTTATTTCTCCGTTCAGAACAATGGTAAAATACTGTAATACGTTTCAAACTCCTCTAGTCAGCCACACCCTAATTAAAAAGTAATAAAATTCTACAAGATAAGGCATTGTCTTATGGTATCTCTTCCTGCATTGTGGAAACATATGACTCAAAGGAAGAAAATGAAGAACATAAGCAAGAAGTAACTGAACTTTAAAGGAAGATTTGCTAAAAGTTCCTATAAGCCGTTAGGGTTCATTTTTCACTAATTTGTCAATTCTTCTGTCTTCCATAGAGTCTTGCACACTGGCATCATAATGGAGGGCTCTTTTTGCTGCATATCTAGTTTTACCATACAAGAGGGAGCTTCAGGTATTGATTCACATATTAACTTTGCTAACTATCCTCTGGAAGTTATCCAACTTCTGTTTACTTCATGGACGCTTCAATTGGCTTTAGTTCTTCAGTTATTTTGGGGGAAGATCTTTTTTCCTTGCTCCATTCGTCTTTTCCTTAGGATTTAATCTCTTCTATCTGGTATCTGACTGGAATTTAGGATACAAGGGAAAGGCCGTTTGCCAGATCCTGTGCTGTAGGTGGGACTGTTTGCATCCTTATCATGCTTTTGACTGCAGTTTTAACAGTCAACATTAAACATCAATTTTCTGTTGCGGGTGTCTGTCCTCAAAACTCTATATAGGGCTTGGAGTTCCTCTGGGTCTTCCACTGAAAATGCAAACAGCAGGAAGGGTTAAAACCACTGTTTTTCATCTCTGATCAGGCAAAGTCTCCATTCTGACAGATTCAAACTCAGCCTGTGCAACCCAGGTCTTTGCAAGCTGCCAGCCTGACTACCCCAACATATACAAGCTAAGAATTAAAATCTTGACCCTACAAAAGGTGTCCCCAGTTCTAAGGAACACAAGCGCCACTCCGGTGCAGCTCTCCAATCTACAGTGAAGTGTCCCTGCTGAGGATAAACTTTTGGTCCAGCTTCTAAAAGCCCCTTTGCCTCAGTTCCCCATCATTCCAGTTCCCCGTTGTTCCAGTACCGCCTCCCAGCCACACCACGCTTCTCAGGCACAGGTTAGCCAGTGATGCCCTCCTCGTGTTTTCTCAGCAGGTGATTTCCAGCAGTGGACTTCACTCTTACACAAAACTAAATGGCTGCAAATTTTACTGTCAGCAAATCAGCAAGCGCTACTTGTTTCTTTATGTCTACCCTTCCAAATCTAATGATTTCTGTTAAATTATTTATAAATCCACCACTGAATACCTTACTCTTAAAGCTGTGGGCAGACAGAAGAAGGAATCGTACAAGGACAACAATGGTCAGTTCAAAACCGCTGTGGTTTACATCCTGCTGGTTTCAATTTGAACTAACATAAGTGACTGGCATCTTGTGCAAAAGGGCAAAGCACAGTACCGTGCAGCCCCAACCTGTCCACCCTTGAATACTTAACACTGTAGATTTAAAAGGTCATTGGATACTATTAATAAAATAAATGGATTAGACTCCATTCAATAGTCTGATGAACTGGATGCCAATTGATAATAGTCTTAACAATTACAAGAGTAATCAAAACTGTAAATTATTCTGGATATCACCAGTTATTAGAAATCATCCCAATTCATAAAAAAACTGAAGTTCCTGAGACCACAGTTTCACTCCTACGCAATTGTGAGAAGAATGGAATAAAACTGCCTTCAGAGCTAGGTTCAGACCCAAACACACTCCTCTGCACCCCTAAATTTTAGGGGGAATCAAACCAAATGAGTAGGATTCATTTAGAGCCCGTTAGCTTTACTAATTACCAGGCCTTACAGAAAGGTGTCTCCTACATACAGAATGTTTAAATACTGTTAGATGTCCCAGCTTTCTATAAATAGAGATATTACTGTGATTATGCCTGGAATTAATTCAAGAAACTTCAGATGAGTAATGAATGGGACTGACATTTATTGGTTATAATTTAAAAGAATATAAGTACATCCTGGCTTCCCTTTTTATGCATCAAAGCCAACCAACCCTGGTGGGAGGAATGCAGGCCCAGGACAACCTCTCTTGGGTCAACAGGATCACAGCCTGCCACCCAACCGTGCCATTAGTAGCCAAGGGACAAGCCCAGAAGAAGTATGAACCCTCAAGAAAGGAGGAATGGTGATACTAGTTTGTACTGCATGCACTGCTCTGATGGCAGCCATACCCCTCTCCAGCCGCCTGCTGGGGGTGGGCAACTTTTTACCTATGCTAACAGCAATGTGACGAATGAAGATGCACCATTTTGCTGCCTCTGTCTATAGGTGCTCATTTGCAGTAGCTGTGACAGGTGCCCCAAGGGGAGGAGAACTGGGGAAGCTGCAAAAGCAACTGGAAGCACAAAGGAAGAACCCATGTAGTTCTCCCTCCTACCAGCTTCCCTTCTGATACCAGTGCCAGGAAGGGTGAAAGGAGTAAGACCCTGGTGGTAGTGGCTGCTGGTGCCAGCAGGAGTCCCCAGGAAGCACAGCCTAATGGAGGGCTGGTACCCAGCTGGAGGAGAGAAGAAGCAGCAGGAGGACTGCATGGTCAAGGGAGCAGGAAGAAGGCAAAGAGCAGAACAGATGGGGAAAGGAGACAAAATGAATAACAGGTGGAGAGAGCAGAATCAGTGTAACTCCAAAAGCACAAATTCCTTTTGTTATATTAAAAACAAATCACTATTTTCATTACACTATCCCTCCACCCCACACACATACTGTAGGTTGCTATAGGCTGGAGCATTATGATGGTAGGGGAGGAGCTGGCACACTGGTGAATAGCAGTGAGAAAACTAAGTTGTAGCCTTACTCTCAGGGTCTGGCCCATAGTAATAAAGCCTGGGTCTGGGAAGAAAATCAGTGTTTTGTGTTAAAGGAACTCAAGTGACTAATAAACATCCCAGCACTGCAGGAGTGACTGAGGATGAATAGAGCAATACTTTGCCTGTCTAAAGCACCTCTCACCTGAGGGCATCTGAATCCTTTTTTTCCACACACTAATTATTTAGTTTCCAAATTAAAGAAGCATCTTGCAGAGACAGTCATGACAGGCAGAGAAACTGCGCTTAGATCAAGTCAGAAAACAGGTTAATAGCACTGCTAGGAAGAGAAATCAGCTCTCCCGAAACCAATTCCTGTATGCTAACTACTGGCCTGTGATGCTTGCAACCATGAAAAGCCATGGAGTTTTACACACACACTCAGCAGGTGATAGAGAGAGCCCTAAGGAAATATAAACACCTTCTCCACATGAGGCCATCAGAGCTCTGAGGTTACACGTCACCTCCCGGCGAGCTCAGGAGGATCTTGGAAGTACAGATGAAATGAATGTGGATGGATTCCAGACTTTGACTTTGGACTTCAGGCGTTGAATGTGTTTCACCCAGATACCTGCTCTGGTATTCCCACAGCAAGGTATTCTGGTATTTCTACGAGCGAGGCATGTGCCCTTTCCACTGGGCCCTTCTGGATGACCAACCTCCTCTTACCAGCCCAGCATTCCCCAGTGTAGAGCTACTGGGCTATGGTTATTGCCTTACAGCTGGACACTGGGCCTTCAAAACTCTTCAAAAAATGCAGCCAGGTATGGACTGCTGCCAAATCTATCCCTGAGACTTGTCAGACTCACAGCAGATAGGGGAATTGCATAGTGACTTCCAAAGGGCATCAACACAGAGAGCTGCCATCAAAAGGTTTCCCATCCTCAGGTGTCTTTAGTGTGGAACTGTCATCAGAGATATCATTCATTTTCAAATCCAAATAAAGCCATCCCTGTGTAGGGAGGAAGCCCAAAGCAACAGAAGAGATGCAAGCGATTTATGTGCAGGAGGAAGGGACAACGGGGGAGTTGTACAGAGGGAAGGATGCATGGGCCAGCAACATGTGGACCAAGCAAACAGTAGTCAGTAATGCATCACCAGCCTACTGGCAGCATGCAGAGGTCTCAGGCTATATGTACGTGGCCTCAGCCAAAAGCAGAGGCAATCTTCAGGCTATGCCCACTGGTTTACCCGTTCATCCACCAATCCCTCAGCGTATACATGGCTGCTCAGTACAGACTAGGCAGAGCCCACTTATACCCCGTGTCCTCTGCAGGTGGAGCAGACAAGAGTCATTGAGGGGAACACATGGCCTCACAGCATGAGGCCAGCAAACCCAAGCAGGTATACACATCCTTGATTTACGTCATCCAAGACCATCAGCCTGCTTTCATCTTGCAATGGGCAATGGGTTCACCTTCCCATCAGCACAAGAAGGCCCTGCAACATGGCAGCTGCCAGCAGTAGGCAATTCCGGCTCTCTGGGAAATAGGGAGAGGGAAATATAGTGTCTGCGCAGGGTGGCTACTACATCCTGGGATGGCATCACAGAATCCGTGACAGCTGGCCTGAAATGAGAACGTACTTGAGGCAAAACCTCTTTGTACTTTCTCCTTCTAGTCAGTCAAAGCCCCATGACTGGAGGAGGGGTCTCTCTCATCCCCCATCCCCAAGTGATGCCCACTCTCTCTGCATTGCATGGGCAGTCTGGAGCTACATACACTCCATTTTCTTATCCTGAGGCAGGAGCAGCTCTGACATCATTCAGACACCCTCAGCATTGGGCCAGGACAAGCCCTCAGACAACACATGTCAGTTCCTTGGGCCGCACACGTGTACCCAGCCTGGCACGGGAAGACAGAAGATTCAACGCAGCCCTCTCAGCAGGGATGCCTCTATGTACCGGCGCGTACTGCCTGACTGGTTTTTGCTGGGACTTTCATTCAGGAGCAAGTGGCAATAGCCAATTTGGATCAACAGATGGGTTTCTTTCCCACTAAGCATTACCGCTGTCCTTCTTCCCCTAGAAACTCTGCCTGCAATTAGTTCCCTAGAAGGGGGCTTGTCTGTGCCATTAAGAACAGTTACATTACACGATCTAAGAGAAATCAATGTCTCTAATAGTCAGCCAAGGCAGTGGAGGAGGACAGGGCGATGGGAGGGGTGTTTCTCTGGAGACACCCTTCCCGGGAGAAATCTCAGGGGTATCGCCCCAGGAAGAGAAATAGTGAGGACCTGGAGTAATTAAACTTCCATGCAGCAATTGTTTACTGGAAGCAGCAGAGAAACCACTCGGTGTCTCTGAGAAAGGCAGAGGAGGTTGCTGGACTCTGCCCGGGTGCAGATGAAGTGCCTCTGCCCTGAAGTCAATGGTCTGTGGTGATTTACACCAGCCCGGCAAGCGGAGGGAGGAGGGGTGCGGATGGACACCTTTCCTTTAAAATACCCCTTTTCCTCTCTCCACCTCAGTGTTTAAAGGTAAGACCATGCCTTGCAAGTTTTGAAGCATCTGGATCGTGTGGCATAATTAAGTTATTCTAAATGAGGTCTGAGACATTTTAATATCCCGAGGCAAAAAGACCTTAACTCTGCATGCATCTTCATCTCTCTTTTTCTCCATTTCCTCCTTCCTGCACACCTCTGCAGTTCCTGGAATGAGGGGACACCTCCCCGGCTGGCTGTAATTGCTAGAACAGTTCCCTAATGCTTTCTCCTTCTCCAATTGCATTAAACTGCATCTTTAGAGGTACAGCCCTGTTTATTCATGCCGCTCGTGTGGAAGGGGAAAGAAATGCAGACTGCCTCTTCCCCCCTCCCTCCTTTGATTTGATGGGTGTGGCAGGTTTAAACCTTTGCAGCCGCTGGTTCTCCGGCATCGCGTCGGGGTGAGGAGGAGAGGACGGAACGGGAGGGAAGCCGTCGGATATGGCTGGTGATGAATGAGACTCATCTCACCCACAAGTGGGAAACCTGCTCGCGGGTTATTGTTTAATCACTCATGCAATCCAATACCGAGCACATACCCCATAAGGTCCATCTGTTCTAGTATGCGGCGCGTGCAACACTCGCATTTCTAGCTACCTATTGAACGACCCAGCTCTGCGTATTAGCGACTGCATCTCTTGCTGGCAGTAAAGGTTGAGTCCAATTTTTCAGAAATCGCTTGACCCAGCCTTTCAGTTATGCCACCTTTTAGCTGTATATTTTGCGGGCACAGATTCAGAGCTGCAATCAGCTGTAGGCAGAAATGACACCACCAAGCTATCTGCATCTCTCATGGGCGGGCACAGTCAGTCAGATACTTCACTGTTCACATAGGCATCACACCCACAAGAAAGAATAATCTGCAAGGTACGAGTGTGTGAACATATTTCTCTTTGAGGGGTGGGAGGACAGACACATTCAGGTACACCTAGACACAAATGTGAAGAGGTTTCTTCCACGCCCAAGCCTGTAATTTCAGCATTTCGCTCTTTAGCTGCCAGAAAGGCGGGACACCAGGGCTTCCCCTGAAAAATAATTTGAGGAGAGCTGTCTTTATTTTGGGAAGGAAACTCCCGCCTGTGCTGAAGGACCCATTCCATCTTTTTCTCTCTCTAAGAAGTCTGGGTGGGAACAGAGGAAGAGCACGAGCTGAAACCAAGGTCTTTTTCTTCTCCCAATTAAAGCTTCCTCTGGTGTATCAGCTTTGCTGAGCGAACTGCTGTACTGCCAGTTTGGCAATCGTGGTGTGTATTCAGGTGGAGGAGCAGGAGTTGGGCTCTGAGCCCAGGAATAGCCACCGAATACGCACGGGCAGGCACATTCAGGTTGTGTGGCTGCGTAAGGATCAGAAAGCATGTGCGAATGAGTGCATGTGTGCTTGTGCATATGTGCTTGTGCATATATGTGTAGTACAGACGCGAGTGACCGGAGAGTGGAGATGTGTGCCGCACATGCACGCGCAAAGGGGTGTGTACCATGCGGTGGATTAATGTACAGAGTGGGAAGAGAGGACTATGTGCGATCAAGATACCTGCACGCCACGCATTTCTAGATATGTCAGAATACAAAACGACAGGAGTAAACCCATAGAGATGTAAAGAAGAGATACATCAGAATATTATTCAGAAGCTTTAATGCCCAACCTGTGGATGGTATGGGCAAAATTATCCCCCTCCCCCAATAGCTGTCTTCTGACTCCAAAGAATCCCAGAGCTACCTACTTTATTTTAAAATTTGCTGTGCACCTCCGCCCACCGCTCTGTCATGCTGCCTCCCTGTCTGCCTGCCTTCTCCTCCTCTTCTCTTTTCATCCCATATTTGCCAGCTGAACGTGCTCTGCTGGCTGGCTGCAACGTGTGTCGTGTCCCCCCCGCCAAGCCATCACCACCTCCCCCCAGATTTTAGTGAACGTATCATTAATTGCAAAGCATTTGAAAAACCTACATGGGGAAAAACACAGGATGACGCAGGGTCTCTTTCTATCCCGTTCACCTGCCCCTCCCCATTATTCTACAAAATTGCTCCTTCGTTTGGTAACACACACACATCTCCATTCAGAAACACACCTTAACCTGGATTTTCTTTAAACACCGTGCTCTTCTACAGTAACTGGAGCTACTCACATCAGTGCGTTAGGCTATTGCTCTGGAATACTGCAGGGCTATATTGTAAGAGATATATTAGTGTGCACATGCATAAAGAAGTATCCAGTATGGTGCTGTACCTAAGACTGAGTTGAGTTTCATGCTCAGAACAAGGACGAAAGCTCTTTGTCGCTACCTACAAATCCATAATTCAGGGAAGTTTCCAAAATGCCTTACAACGATATGTGGGGGCAGTTCCTGCCTCAAAGTTCCAACTGCATAAATCCAGCACCCTCCCGAGGAAGTCCGAGAGGTTCAGCCAAAATAGGCTCTCTTAATCAGGAGCAGGTTTGGGCTTTCACACGAAATAAAAGGGGGAAGGGTGAGGAGGGAATGACCAAACTAGCTTTTTTCTCAATTTCATTATCATTTTGTACATAAAAAATTTGGCACTGAAAACCAGCCACCACCCAAACCTTCTTATCATCCTGATTCCCTGACAGGAAAAGCCAGGTGGTACCAGTAAGGAGAACGAACTGGTTTCCAACAGGTTCACACTGTAAGCTTCTCTTATCCCACCCGAGTTCGGAGCTAACAGAGGCGTGGTCCTCTGTCTCTTTACCAGCTGGTGCACAGTTGTCTAACTGGTTGTACTATGAAGGGTATTGGAAAGAGGGTGACTCCCCCCTCCCCTGGCTAATGCTTTTGTTATTAATTAATTGCATTTTTCACTATAGCACAGGTTGAAAAAGAAAACAAAAAACCTTCAGGTTCATTCTTGCTCAGATTGTTGTAACACAAAAAAAAAATGAATGCACCTGTCCTCTGAGCCACCTCACAGCACATGATGCACATAAAGCAGCTCCCATTCATCGGAGCCAGGAGCAATAGAGAGCATTCTGACCAGGGATCAAGGCTCACCGGGCATCCTTTCTTTTTTTTTCTTTTTTTCCCATAAGATGAAGAATTGCTTCCTTTATCTCCAAGGTAGAGCCAGATCTCATCACGTTTCCTGCCAGCCGCACCTCCCCACCCCCCCTTCCTCCACACCCTCAGAACCACAGACAGAATATCCTGGGCAATACATCTGCCCACTATTGAAAAATAATAAGAAGAATACAGGGGACATTCTGATAGCTCCCCAAATGTGGACGTAGGCCACCCCCCTTCCCCACAGCACCAGCCCCGGAAAGGCGAAACAGTCATGTTGCAGGGTGTAAAGAGAGCTTTCAGTCGCAAGATGCTGAAGAAC
>VZSZ01003982.1:94776-124336 GCA_013398815.1 Ibidorhyncha struthersii
TTTATGCCTGAAGACAGCGCGGGGCGGGGTGGGCACGGAGGGGAGAAGAGGGAGCCGGGGGTACTGCCATGGCAGGCGGTATATATGCCGTGCACAGGTGACGTACCGTAGGTGGGAGCTGCGAGCTAAACGGCAATCGGAAAATATGTTAAAATGGCTGTTAAAAATCCCCCTCCCCCTCAGCAGCACGCTCGCCAACATATATGTACGGGCCGCCTTCTTCATATGGGCAGGCACGAACCCCGCGGGGTGATGTCCTGCAGCACTGAACGGGACAACTTTCTCCCTTATTCCCTCAGACCTTCCATAGGCACAGAAAATGATACTCCTGCAACAGATTATTATTATTATTACTTAGAATAGCTTAAAAACCTACAGAAAGCATCCCTCTCCCTTCTGTATAGATCTCAATTAATTTCAGCGCCTAAGTAATTTCTACGTCTATTGATCTCTGCCTGCAAATTGCTGTACACTATTACGGGGAAGATGTGCGTGTTCACACACACAGCCACCCCCCCCATCCCCCCCACCCCATGCACGTGTGGGAACAAAAATGTATGGGTTTGCATGCACAGAAGATCATGGCGATGCGTGAGCCTGAGCGAACATTAATGCGCACCCACACCCCCAAGCACACGTCTTGAAAGTTATAACACCCTGTTTTCTCAGAATCTATATGAGCAGGATAGCTCTATCTGTCATCGTGAAAAAAAAATATTCCAGACAACAGCTAAACCAAAGTATGACAATGTTGAGCATGTTAAAAATATAAAGAGACTGCTGGATTTTTAGGATTTCATCTACCAAAATTCAAATTTAGCTTATTTTATTTACTGTGTCTGGGAGGCACAGTCAGATGCTGTTCTTTTTTTTAGCACTAATGTCACTGCATCAACTTCTCTGCCACACCATGGAGTTAATTCTAAATTTTTTTAAGGTAAAACTGCCCGCAAAAGAGAAAAAAAATAGTATTAGATTGTTATTAAGCCCCTTGCTCTTTAAATATGACTAGATATGTTATTAACACAAATATTCACACACACGTGTGTGCTTATACAAATAAATGCATACATATATAGACACAGTTTCCGGAATACCCCTCAGCGCAGACTCCTACATAATCATATTCAGTTGCTATGACATCATTGCAGTTCCCAGTACCCCATATTTTTTTAAGGTAAGTAAACAGCATTTCAAAGAAAATCTATCTAGCTTTCTACGTCTGCATGTAATTTAAGGGAAGTGCCTTTTAGGGTCAAGCAGGTATCAGTGTTAGTCCTAGTTTTACAGTCTAGAAAAGGGTAATAATGATATGATAATGACATTCAGAGAAGATACTAAACTGGGAAGAGTTGCAAACACCAGCTGACACAGAAGTAGACCAATGGATTAAATAACAAAAATCAGATTCAGATTCAGACAACGCATGCAGAGAAAAAGAAGGCAAACTACGCAACCATCAAAGACGACAGGTAAGAAGCGGAGCAGCAGAAAGCAATGGGCATCAAGTTCAAGGAAGGGGTGTCTGTGACATACACCACTGCTGGCAACACTATGCCAAGGCACTGAGGAGCACTGCAATGGCATTTTGGAATATGTCTGTGGGGCTCAAGAGTCTCTGCCCCCACCCCAGGAGTTGCTGGGGGCTCATCTCGACAATGAAGTTAGTGTGTCATGAGCTCGTGGGCACTCGCTAAGCCACACGGCTGCTCCCAGTGCCATTGGGAGATGCGGACTCCTCCGGCCAAGCATGCATGTCCCCATCAGAGAGCATCACCCTGGACTCCCTTTGGTGACAATAAAGAGAAATGGGAACTTCGAGGGTGTGATTCACATCATCCTAAAGCAGGAGCCTAAACTAGGTCAGACGAATCACGCTTCAGAAGTGTTTTAGAAGCTTGTTTTCTTCCCACTGACAAGGCCTTTTTAGGGAACCTCCCTGCTGTAGGAAGCCCTGCCGAGGAAAGCCTTCCCAGCCCCCATCTTTCCCAGACACCCACCTTGGGGAGGAGCATGCTGGCAGCAGAAGGGCTGCATTGCTGCAGCCAGCTAGGGTCAAGCTACCCTTCGGTGCACAGGCGGGGAAGTTGCTCACCAAAGGCAGAGCCACCTCTCCTCATGCCCAGCCCCATGGGCACTCTACGCTCTAGCTCAGTGCAAACCACTTTTGACACATAGACGAAACCCCCTTGATAGGTGTAGAGTATGCGTGCAGAGTTAGCGGTGAGTGGCCCGTCCACTGCAAGTCACATCTGAGTTTCCTCTGAATTAATCTTCCTACGTAGAAGACGCATAAGCTGAGACCCAAATTTTCAAGGCATGTCGGTTCCTAACACCCCTTTCTTTCAAATCAGGACCCTTTAAGTATATCTAAAAGTTGGAATTTACATTCTTTAGCCCATTATATGGTTCGGAAAATCATATCCCAGCATCCCTTGCCCTGCCATTTTGGCTATGTCATCACTTCAACCCATTAAAATAAATTATCTGGTAACACAGAAGGAAAAAAGGACAAACCCACAGCAATGAAAAGGCTGAAGGGAATGAGAGGGAATTAAAAGCACAAACTTCAGCCAGGGTATTAATGAACATGAGAAGCAAAACTCAAGGGAAGGAGTGGAGGTAAATCACCATTTCTTGAAGTCACCAAGTCAAGACGGGATGCTTTCATCCAAATGTCACTTTCGTCTCTTCACTGCACTGCCAACACTGGCTTATTCAGACCTCCTTCAGAGTTTCTGGATAACACCGCATCGTGCAGTGTAGACATGCCTGGAAAGGCCCCTTTGACCTTGGCTTTTGAATCTATACAAATAGAAGGAAGAGCAGTTCCAAAGAATAACGTGAATGGGGGGGCTGGGGAAAGGGGCTGGCAGGAGGGGGTGAACAATCACCATAGTTTTTAAAAGCTTCATCTGTGAGACTTGACAAAATGACAACTAAGGAGGTGGAGAGGTGTGATATTTTCAAAAGCCATAAGCCTCAACAAGGGAAAGGAATAATTTGGAGTGATGCATTAACCCACTGTTTGGCGTATACCGCATGTTTCCTCACTGTGAAGGAGGGTATGGTGCATGTAAAGTAATTACTAAGATGACTCCTGTAATTCAAAGCCATGTCTCTATTTAAAAGGGTCCAGATCATTTCAAAGTAACGAGATGTATTGGTGGTTGCTACAGCATAGGGTGTCTGGACTGAGAGACAAAACGCAGCGCTTTTCCCTGTGCAGTTCTGCTGCAAGGTTTAGCACTGCCTGAAGTTACCCCATCGGCTTGACGTCCACAGTGGTTCAAGGAAAAAGCTGCTAATTTAGGTTCAACAATAACAGCTTAGATTCAGTTTTGGTTTGAAGAACCACCTAGTTTCAACCTGCTCCTGTGACTGTAATCAGGCTGATTTCCTGGCCAGACAAAGTTAAATAAAAACAAGAAGAAGGCAGATAGTTTGCCTAAAAGAGTTGTCCCAGTGGTAAGCGTGCTAAACTGAAGAGGCGTCTCTTTGAGAGAAGTACTGTGAAAGTCCCGTTACTAGGGATATTTAAAGCTTCAGTAAAAACAGCACTGAAGTGAGCGACTTGCTTTCATTGGGAGATAGACTGGGTTTTCTCTTTATTCATATGTTCCACATATAGTGGTAGCCTCGCCTTTTGTTAGCCAACTTTCATGCTGAAGGGAAAAAAGCCAATTTTATAAAGATTTTTTAGGATCCTCATTTGAATAGGCATTCCTGAAAATCCCACTGTAGGCCCACTTGCATTTTTATTTTCCTCAGTAGCTTTGCAACTCTGGTCTCCTTTGGCCTCACTTTCAGTCATCTATGGCTTAATGACACAAAATAGTGCAGTGCAACACTCCGACCAAACTCCTTTTCTGAATGATTTAGACATAGTCATGAATCTCCTTGGAGGACTACCCATTTTTCAGTATAAGGATCACTTATGTCAATTTACCTTGGATTTCAGTTAATCCTGAATTATTAATAATAGAAATGGAGAGCCTAGTTTATTTTGACCTAAGACTGTCTGTATGCCACAGGCTGAAATACGTGGCTTTAAACCCATGATTTTCAAAAGCCACAATGCCACTTACTCTTGCAGAGAAAGCTTCAGAATACGCCAGTCCAGGAATGCTCTGATTTATTCAGTGCCTTTAATGACTGTTCGGTTGCTCATCCTCCATGACACTGAACACACATGACGAGCACCTGTTGCCATCGTGCTAGTCAAAGAGATATGCACAGGTGCTCTGCATTTATTCCCTGGGATTTCCATTTTTCTTCCCGTGCCTGCACAGCTGGGCTTACAGCACCCAAGACACCTGACTTTGCTATAGGAAACATGGTAAGAAACGGCCTCAATCACTTCCCTGTTTTCATCATTCTTAGAAAATACGTGTTTTCTGTAAAATGTGTGGTGTATACAAACTGGAATATCTGGGTGGGAAGAAGGGTAGAAAGATTTTTTAACATGCAAAAAGAACGGTCTGTACAACCCCCAGGTCAATGTTAATTATTCTTGAGCTTCAGAATCATCAAAAATGCAAACGCAACAGTTAAATCCCAGCACAGCTTAGTGCTGAAGACCGTAACTCTTCAAGAAAATGAAATCTCATCTGCTTGTCTGTCAAGAAGAAAAATGTCATCACAGGAAGCATTCAGCCTATCAGCTATTGTTCTCAGTGTAGTTATAGTCTGCCATGGGGGAATGTGATACTTTACAAACCAAACTAAATATGAGACAGGATGACCCAGGAAGTCTCCAAGGACCCTTCAATATGTGCTGTTGGGTATACGCAGTGGTCCCTTCTGCTGTAACACAGGCTCACGGAAGCAAGCTTTGAACGAGAATCAGTGGTAACCAGGAGCTCAACACGGGCCAATTTACTTTGCTTCTCAGGCTGGCTCCATCATTTACTCTGAGTCCTGCAGTGCCACAGCAAGTTGCTGTCAGCATCCAGGCTGGCCACCTTGCAGTGCCACATGGGGAAAGCCTACGCTGCTCCATGCTGTGGAGTGTGATGGGACTGGGGCGGTGACAAACGCTAGGGCATGCACACAAACTTCAGGGCACGATTTGGAGAAGAAGAGTCCACCTCAGTGCTGTTTCACTCCCCTCCTGGCTTCTTCGGTGATATGCTGCCATTCCCCTAACACTGGAGGGCTGAATGTGGGAGCTGCCCAGTGATACCAGTATGATGACATGACAGTATTATGGTCACATAATTCCTGAGCCTTCTTTGAACCTCCTGGCCCTGCTCCACACCTGCCCACAATGCCCCTCATTCAAGCCAGAGTGGGGATGATGATCTGGCTTCTCCAGCACTGGGAAGGTGGGTGGACAGGGATAGGTTCATCCTCCTTCCTTCCTGTCCCCTCAGCTGATCGGGCTCTTCCTTCTCTCCAGCAAAACAGCTGAGTTGAGCCGAAACAGTCTGCATGCAGGAAGGTACACAAGGGATATCCTGGACCCAGGAAATGGATGAGAAGGAAGAAAAGCTGAAGAAGACCTTCCTATGCCCTTATTTGGCACTGCAGCATCAGCTATGTGGTGAAGTTTCCAGAGATGAAGAACACCCAACAGATCAGACCTGCCCTAGCCTTCAGCCCTTCAGGAAAAAGCATTAAGAATTTCTAACCACGGCCATGCTTCACTCACAGGCATGAGGTGACCAGGCCATGCATTGATCAGGATCACAGAAGCAGACTCCACAAACCACAGAGATGGTTAAAGGACTGTCATGGTTTCATCTGGGATGGAGTTGACTTTCTTGCTGGCAGCTGGTGTGGTGCTGTGTTTTGGATTTGGGATGGGAGTGGTGTTGATGGCACACTGATGGTTTTGGTTGTAGCTAAGCAGTCAAGGACTTTTCTGCTCCTCACACCACCCTGCCAGCTAGTAGGCTGGGAGTGTACAAAAAGCTGGGAGGGGACACAGCCAGGACAGCTGACCCCAACTGACCAAGGGAAGATTCAATGCCATGTGATGTCATGTTCAGGGGGAGAAGAAGGAAGGGGTGGTGCGTGCGGAGTTATGGCATGTTGTCTTCCCAAGTAACATTTATGCGTGATGGAGCCCTGCTTTCCTGGAGATGGCTGAACACCTGCATGCTCATGGGAGGCAGTGAATTAATTCCTTGTTTTGCTTTGCTTGTGTGCAGTTTTTTCTTTACTTATTAAACTGTCTTTATCTCAACCCACAATTTTTCGTTATTTTTTCCTGTTCTTCTCCCGGTCCCACTGAAGAGGGGGGAGAAGTGAGCGAGTGGCTGCATGGTCCTAGTTGCCAGCTGGCGTTAAACCACAGCAAGGACATCGGAGGAATGTATTGGAGAAGTGTGAGGTGGTGGAGTGAGCTGACAAGACCCTTTCACTAATCCAGAGCTGTACATGGGGGAGTTAGAACAGCAAAAATCTACCAGGAATTAAATGGGCAGGAAAACAGTAAACATCCACCTGCCTTAAAGCTCCAAAAAGCATCTCTCTTTGCCTTGGCGTCATTTAGATGAGCCACAAGATACCCATTGAGAGGAAAGAGGAAAACCCACATCCCTCAGTCCATCAGGCAGGCATGGCAATAGGGAAAAGGTTGTTCCCTTGCAGTGGGATCCTCAACACAAGACTCACCGCATCCAATTAAAGTGGAAAAGCATCCAAAAGCAGAGCATCCAAAAGCTATCCAAAATGCAGAGCACAGGGCTTGGGCAGACAACAGGTCTGTAGTTTGGTCTCACCATGGCCAAAATCTTGTTACAGTTCCCTTTAAGTAGAATCCTGCTAGAAGTGGGAGATGGACCCACAGTGATTATGATGCAATCCAGTATCTGAACTGGAGGGAGGGACTGCAACACTCTTACAAGCTAAAAAGTGCTTTATTTGGTCCATAAAATCATCAATACTGGAGAATGGAAATTCATAGTTAAGATTCCTATAGCTCTGATTGTCATCACCTCCGTCCAGCAGCATCAGAGCTGTGCTTTGGTGGGTAAGTGCATTAAAAAAGAGCTCTCCTACATTGCCAGAGCCACACTACACCCAGCTTTCATAATAGCACCCTGGTACAGCAACTACTATTTCTTTTCCAAGACCCCACTGTTAGTCAAAGGAATTCACCTTGGAGGGCAGGAAACACAGATGGAATTTTATTAAGAGTCCAGGACTGTGCAGGCAGGAATCCAAACCTGCTGCCCCGTGCATGGAAATTGCGTTGCAGCAAAAGGCACTGTTTTAGCTCAGCTCCACAGGATACAGAGCTGTGTTTCTGGAGCATGTTTTTCTGGAGGTTTAGAAGCCAGTCCAAGCATAACCGTGAATTTTCTTACTGTGTAAATCTGGGGGATTAGCTCCTTCCCCAAGTGGTTCTGGTGGCAAGGAGAAAGAGGACCTTTCTGGGGAGGAGCAGCCTAATCCCTCCAGGCTGTTATACAGCCCCCCTCACTACCTGACAGAACTGTATTGTACAACGCAAATGGCATATACCATGGATGCCTGGCACTGTGACATGCTAGAGAGGCCAGTCCTGCTTCATGCCTGCTGCATCCCTTTATTTGCCCTACAACCTGCATGCACAATGCACCCAGTTTGTCTCATCCTCCTGGTGTAGTTGGCACCCACAGCTGCCAGTCCCCTCTGTCCAGTAGACGAGGCATAACCTGACACAAGCAGAAGCCAGAGAGTTTCTGAGCCTGAAGAAGGCAGCGGGAAGAAGCAGGGGAGGCAACGAGGACCCACAGCCAAGCGCACGGGGAGCTTTATGCCTACTTAGGTAATGGCACAGGAGATGCAGTGCTCAGTGGAGGTGGAAAAGTCTCCTTCAGCTCGAGGGAGAAAGGAGAAAAAGTCATTCATTTACTGCCTATGTCAGAGAAGACAAGTATGCTGATCTTGATGGTCTTCCCATGTGTGTTCATCTCAGTAGGGTCAAGTTAAAATTTTCTGAATATTGTATGCTATAAAACGTGAAGTGTAATTCTTCCTTGTTACCATAATTTATTCAGCCAGAGAGGAGGAAAAAGAAGTTCATTCTCTGTTTGTTATGAAAGCTAAGCTCAAGTATGAACAATGTTCCATAGTAAATGATGGAGAGTTTGACAATCTTATCTGTATCGTATGATCATATATTGAAAGGTTCTATTGTTAAGAATAGATACAAGAGAATACAATTTCAGCTGCTTCCTCATTTTAGAGTTCTTTTCAAGTCAGGGATCTGTGTTTTCTCAGCGTAGCTTTTTGCATGCTATTTCCTTGAGTACTTTCTAAAATGGAAATACATCTTTGAATGTTAGAAAAGCAAACTATACATGTCCATCTTTCTCAAAGTTAGTCACAGTAAAAAGATAAGAATGGCATGGCCCTTCTGTTCAAGAACAGTCCTGAGTTCTGCCTAGAACTTTAAATGTCGTTAATTTCCTTCTTAAGAATAAAAGCTAAAAAAAAAAAAACAAAAAACAAAAAAACAAACAAAAAAACAGAGAAAACAAGTCACTGAGTCCTCAGGCAACACCAAGCACAAAGAGCTAACAACCTGACAGTGCCAGGTAATCTCCGTATTACACGATACACGCCAGACCCCCCCTACTTAGCTGTTAGCCACTAATATTGAATAGAGAGCAGCGTGGTCATTTTCATTCTTGCTTCAAGCTCACTAGTTACCAAGCCATGGCTTGAGGCACTGTGACGCCCTCAAGGTCTTCCAGCATTTCCTACAACCACTGGGAATTAATAGGCTAAAACTGAGCCCAACAGGGAGAGGAAAGTTGCTGAAACACAGTGCTCATTTAGTATTGTTGCTTGGAAGCCAGTGGAGGTTATTAATTCTTAGCTCTTTGGTGAATATTGCCTCCTTTGTATGTTTAGTCATCCAAGAAGTCAAAATGGTCTCCCAAGGGATGTTGAGCTACTGTGTCTGACTTAATTTTGATCATACTGTGCCCACTGAAAATGGGACTTTGCTGCATCTGCCTTTTTACTATCTCATCAAACTCCTGCAGGATCTTGTTAGATCTTCTTCACACGCAGTCCAAACTCACTGGCCCGAAATTTGCCTTGTTATTTCCCAGGACATCTATGGGTGCTTTCTGTGTAAGTACACCGGTGTCACACCCCAGGAAAATTAAAGGATCGTTTTGTACTTTGAAAACTTTAGTCATGCTCAGCATTAGAGTACAGCTCTATTCCTCTGCACACAAAAAATTTAGGAAGCATTTGTTCTTAAAACTGGTCTTAAATCCTATCTTACTGTCAGTTCCTTCAACTTTCTATTGCACAAGACCTTCTGTCTGTCTTGTAGCAGTGAGGTCATCTACATATCGAAGTTGTTTGTGCTGGACATGTCATTTCACCTAATCCTGAGAATTTCACAACAGTTTTTACAAAGGCATTATTAAAAGGCATACGAGATGGTAAATCTATGTGGCCTCTCCTGCAATGTTATTAAGTGGAACAGAAATTCTGCTGTGTAGTCACACTCTGCTTTTTGAACCACAAAAGCAAAATTGCCCTAGCTTAATAATTTTACTGAAGATTTAAAACAATTTCATTATACCCAGTGCAATCTTGTGTTTTTGTAAAATCTATCCAAGCATTCTAATCATAATCTCATGTCTTTTTTTTTTTTTAATCTGATTTGGTAGTAAATTATTGGATCTGCTGTGAATTCTGTCTTTCTAAGATCCTTATTCCCTCTTCCTAGGGGTTAAGTCTACAGAAGGATCAAAGCTAGGATTCCTTAGGCTGCCAAAAAGATGCCTTCATAAACACTAGTTCACAAGTCTTTTTCAAAGTTGGATGCAGATCCACTTCCTTTCAGTTTTCTTTGCAACATCCTACTGAACCAGATCCACTCACTTTATGCTTGACTTTGAGCACACCTCTTGCTCTCCTCCATCACCCAGTCAGGGACCTAATAGGCTCTGTTGCTATCTTCTGGTCCCAGTGTTCGACTGCTCTTAAGTAAAGCTTAAAGTAAAGCAACACCACCTCCTGAAACAAACTGACGTTTTCATAGATTTTAGGAAACAATTCTTTAACAGGGAGATGTATAAAGCTGAGCAACAAACAACCCTTTCTCAATGTATATACACTTATGCCCTTGCAACAGCATTATCTATTTTCCTAAGGCTCAGCCCTAGAGTTCTTATTATTTTAAAGATATATACATTAGCTGCAGTGTTTAGAAAGCACTTGTTCCTTTCTTTTATAATTTCAAATAGTTCCATACCTGTTTTTCACTGCAGTGAGATATTTACTGCTCCTAACATGCTTTGGGACCTTGATAAATTTACTTCAGTTTCTCAATTACCACATTTCTAAAGAAGAAAAAAAATTCCTCACCCATCTTTCTTTAAGTCCCTTTGAAATACATCATAGTTCATCTTTATTATTAGTCACTGTTGAACATATCCACAGTTAAGGTAATTAACATTACCGTGTGTGATGAAGACACTTTTTGAAATGTCTCAAATTTAAGTCTTTTGAAATCACATGACGCAAAACTCTTTTTCTTATTCTATGACACCGTGGCACACGGTATCCCCAAATTTACCCCATGTTCTTAAAATTTCCTCTCTTCTATACTTTCTGTAAATTCTCCCTGACACAGCCATCCCCCTGAACCTACATGGTCCCCTCATTTGACTGCTGTAGCCCCTGATAACTTTTTCTGACCTAGCTGTAAGGGAAGAAACAGCACATGCCATGGTTCCCTTAGAAGTAAGTGTCTGCTGATTAGTCAGACACTCACTACCTCAGAAAGTATCCGAGCTGCACACTGTTAGAGGCTGGAAGAGTGTCTGAGGGAAGCATCTTTGCTGTTTCTTTTATTGCTGCTGCCCGTCCCCGGTTTAGGCTCCTGTATAAAGCAAGCAGACTAAATGGACCTTTAGTCTAGCCGAGGATGGTCAGTCTCAAGATGCCAAACAGATAATGCCTGAGTTTCCCTGCCTCTCCTTCACTAACTTCAGTCTTTCTCTGTCCTCTACCCAGAGATGGTATTAATGAAACTCCTAGAGACTGAACTGTCTTTGTGGCCACCACTACTTTGTTGAACATGGGTGGGATGAGATAGTGAGTTGAAGTCTCCTCATTACAGGGACAGACCAACATTCTGAGCCAGCGGAACCACCAGCATATTGGGTAGGTTTCTTTGCACTTTTAATAGAACTTGCTCCAAAGGGAGGTTTCCAAATCGTTGAATACAGTGTTTCAGACCCATCAGAAGCTACTCCTACATCAGCTGGCTGCAAACATATTTCTGCTGCAACTTCTGGACTTCCCAACTGTTGTTGGGCAGCAGTATTTAACCAAATGCTGTGGTGTAGGGCTCATTTAGCCAATGATGTGTGTGATGCCTGTGGTGCCAAAGAACCGCTTTGAGCTGCAGCAGTGTTAGGGCTAACAACACTCTTCTAGGCTTTCCTACTCAGCAGGGAGCAGTCGCACAGCCATCCAAGGAAATTACAGGCTTATCATTCCTCATTCAAGCATCAGCACAGTCATTCAGCAGAATCTCCATGTCCCTACAGCAAGACCATAGGAAAATAGTGTTTTGAACTGTACTGTGTATTTGTGCTTCACCTTATTTATTGCCCCTGCTCAGTAACTTTGCTGCATGGTTATTCAACAGGTGCCCTTTGAACAAGGAGCATTGGCACAGAGAGGACTGGAAGACAGGCAGTAGAAAAGAGCAGCCTAGGAAGCAGCTGTGCAAGGTTTATTATAAAGGGCAGCTAACTGATTCATCAGTGCCCTCCCCAGCAAACCATGCCATATAAATGCTATTCTGAAATTAGCCCCGTGGAATAAGAAGGATTTGTTGGCAATGGTGTGCATGCCTGAAGTGTGAATATGTAACGTCTTTTCTCACTAAAGGAAGATGGGGGGGGGGGTCCCGCAACTGCATGGTGCGTGGTTTCAACTCAATTTATAATGTGTGCCCCAAGGCCATTTTCGCAGCCAATTCTAATTTAAGAGATTTAGCAGGATTTTCATTCTCTAGCATTGGACCAGTATTCTGGCTCTGACACTCACCCAACACTAGATGAAGGTGGCAAAAGGAATAATCTTATAACCCAGCATAATAAGATACTGCAATAGGAAGAGGTAGGCACCGGAGTTGCCTCCTTTTGTAGGTCTTGCAAGGAAAAACAGCAAATCTGCCAGGCTACAGATTGCTGTGTTAGCATGCAGTGAGGTTGAAAGAGCATATGGCAGAAAAGGCTGCCCGGCTGCAGTGCACCTATTGCCAGCCCCGTCATTCAGGGCTGTGGAGACGAGATAAAGGTTTATTTTAGTGCCCTGACAGCTGACAGGAACTTGTCACGTTGCAGAAGCTGCTGAATCTCAGTCAGGGGAAGGAGGGGAAGGGGAGAGAAATCAAAAGCAATCGCATACTCAGTGCACGCTTGTCTAATCTCCTGGGGGCAAGAGGTAGGGTGAGGTCTCTCATGTATTCTGTGCATACAGCACCTAGAACGAAGCGGTGCTAACAAATATAAGAAGTAAGACAGCAGAAGAGGGTGCCAAAAGAATCTGGACTGAACTTTATTTCACGATGTACCTCCTTTTCAAATGATGGAGGGAAAGCTATTCCTGTTGGGTATGAGGAAAGCTGCTCTGGAATTTCCCTGTGACTTCCCAAAATGGAGAAGAAACTGAGGTGGCAGGATCATCCTCGCAGTGTTCCTGCTAAGTGTAGGGCCCATTCCCACAGCTCCAGAGGCGGGAGATGGGGAAGAGTGGAAGGAAGAAGAGATTTTTTTCTTTAGGGAAAATTTTGACTCTTACTACAAAATCAGTAGTAATTCTTGGGCTGGAAACATAAACACTGCAATGTTTTAATTAGATTTTTCTGCAGAGAGCAGATACTTTCTGTTAGTGCATATAGGAAAAAATAAAAAGAAAAAAAATCCTATAGAACAGTTTTGCCTAAATTTTTGAGCTCATCTTCCTCTCTATTTAGTTTTAGTCACATGATTTTAGACACATTCCCTCTACCGAGTCTTCCAGCAACAGCTTCCCCTACCTTTGCTGTTGATTCCAGGTAACTTATCACATAGGTTTTAAGCTGGGGGCACTGCTGTGTCACTTCCACTTCCAGTAAACATGCAGCCTTTTTCCCTGTCAAAGTTAGTAGAAGTGTCTCTTGTACGGTGTTCTGCATCTTGTCAAATCACACCCATGGGCTGCTAGCTCCTTGAGGCAGGAGACCTCCTTTAGACAACATTAGATACAATGCTGAGCGTACTGCTGGAGCTAGACAGATGTGTCAGCTCCTTTCATCTGTTAATACAAGTGCAAATAAAAGGAAAAATCTGACCTGGATTTCAGTGGCAGTCAGGAATAAACTCTGGATTCATATCCAACAAGCAAGGCATTTGAATCAGATTTATATGCCTGCCTTGGAACATAATGTCCCTAAAAACAGAACCTGGATTCACTCCTTCTCATTGACATAATGTGTCAATGACACATCTTCTTAATGTGCCTCTGGTGTCTGATTGTTCCTCGTATTTCCTCTGGCTTCACACAATAAAACACCTTTTGAACAAGCACCTTGCCATCTTGGAAGCTGAATAAACTGAGTCTGTGCCTGAATTGCTGAAGAAGTGTAGGAAAGAAGACAAAAGAGATCTGCCAGCATGGCTGGAAGATGAGCTTATCTTGCCTTGGCTGGGTTCACTTTGGTTTCCTTTTCCAGCTTCTTTCCGTCAATCGCCATACTAATGTATCCCCAAGGGTGCTGATCCCAGAACAATATGCTGCAAAGATGATTACAGTCTAAAAAAGAAAAGAAAACCCTGTCACCGTGGATGTTATGGGTTTCGGCTTTTCACATTTAATCCTTTAATTGATCTTTCTGGCAAGAAGAATTTGATACTTGGCTTTACTGCTGCATGGATGAGCCCTATTGCAAATCCCACTGGGATGAAGTTACAGTCATTTGGCAGAAAGAAGATCCTTAGCAACCTCTCAAAAACCTACCCAGAGGGTTCCTTGTTGACATCACATTCTCTGTGTGATGTCATAAAGCCTCCTAGAAAACAAAAAAAAAAAGCAGTAGAACCTCTGGATATTTGATGAGACTGTGGCTAGCCCTTACTCTGCTATTGTATGTATCAAGACCTAAGTCAAAGGAGAGTTTGGTTCTCGGCTTGCAGCACTGATGAACACAAAATACAGAATAACAAGGTTGAACAGGCTGTATGCACAATACAAACAAATATTGTAAAGATATTAAGTGTGCAGGAGAAGAGTGAGAGAGCATGTTATACCGAGGCATTTGGGGAGGTCAAGTCTAAGATGTCTTCACAACTTACTATTGCTTTATGAACAGTTCTATAGGCTACATGCGTGCTGTTGCGCAGACCCAAACAAGGGCTAAGCAATCTGAGCAACAGTCTCTTTGGAGGAGACAGTTTTGTCTTAGGGGAGTATACAAGTAAGTCGCCTTGGAACCTCCCACCTAAACATCTCAATAAAATTTAATCTCCCATGCCCCAGGCCAAGAGCAATAGCAGCTTCTTTGCGTTCCAAATGAGCAGCCCTTGAGGTATGAAAGAGAGAAATGACTTCATTTAGAATAAGATGAAATACAGGAGGTCTCATTCACAGTCTTATTCATTAATGACTGGTAACTCTTTCTGCTCTAAGAGAAGGGGAAAGAGTTCAGTCATTGCAATGAGTGATGCTCCAAGATAGGAGCATATTTTCTTCTAAGTTAAGAAGTTCCTGAATTCAAACCTGAGGATTTGGCCCTAAAAGCCCTCCTCAAGTAAGGCAATTTGTCCTGATGTAACTAATGAGGCTTCTGGATCTTATGACCCATCGTCATAGTGTATGTGCAATGAAAAGAGAGCAGATTAACACCTATGAAGTTAAAAATAAAAGCGTCACCTCCGAGGCTGGGCCTATTGTACTTATTGCAAGGGGTGGGGTAGGGTTGGTAGAGCTGTGCGTCCATCGTGGATGTCACCATGGCACACCCACGCCAACATCTCCACGGAGACACAGCACATTTCTAGCTCCTGCATCACCAACTTGTTGCCAAGGAAACAAGAGGATGCAAAAAAAAAAGAAGAAAAAAATCTCAATGACATTCAATTTTGAGACAGTCAAGAAAACCCTGAAAGGGATTTTAAAAGTGCCTGAGAAGGAAATGGAAATTGGGCTTCTAATTACAGATTCTCAACCAACTCCTTTTTATTCCCCGGTTATTCTGTCTGCTCACGTCACTGTCTTCCTGCCATTCTCTGTCTTCAGAGGTACGAATGCCAGACATCACTGAAAAGAGAATCAGAAAGAGCTTTCCTGGAGTGAAGGAGAGGAGGAAGGGAGAGCGGGGGAGAAGGTTACTCTGTACAAGTAACAGTGGAGATTCCGTAACTCAGAGAAAGGTGGTGGACAGAAGTTGCAGAAAGGGAAATGTGGAAGAAAGAGTGGGAGTGAAGGTTTCTGTGAGAAGGAGATATGTGCAGTTGGCAGGTGTGGGTGTACACATGCATATCTACACCCAAATGCATGTGTCTTTTTATATATGCAGCTGAGAAGGCACATGTGTATACAAAGGTGTATCTAAATCCACCCTGGATAGTCAAAAACCTGAGTTGTGCACCCACCCCACCCCCAATCATTAAGTTAATCAAGCAATTAAACATGAAAAAGTTTTTCTTTTCATTTTGTTTCTTTTGATCCATTATACCACTACATTTACAAGCTTTCTCCCCAGCCAGAAAAGCTACAAATTTGCATTCTTTTTAAAATGACAGCCAGCATTTTCATGCAGCCACCTGACTCTAGGAGCTCTGGCTTTGCAGGAAAGTAGCCAATATAAGGAGAATCGCAAGAAGTTGCTGAGAGTTGGCAAGCCTGGCAGTGCACGTAAATGCGAGAGCACACAAGAAAACCCACAGATGCAGCCGCTACAAAGTGCATGAGCGTGTACAAAGGGGAGGATTTGTTGAGTGATCCTATGCAGAGAGACATGGCCACCAAGACAAGGTGTACAGCTGTTGTCAAAGCATAGCAGAGCCAGATTCCACCGGCTCTGAAAACAGAGTGGTCCAGAATTAGGCATACTAGCTATCTTGGGGAATGAGCATAGAGAAGATTAACTGTTTGAGTCAATGTCTGCCTATCATCTTACTTAAGCACGGGAGACAGGGAAGGTTTCATCATATGATAGCACGAAGTGGCACGGATGTTTAATGGCTATCCTGCACGGCTAGTGGTATGGCTTGCATTGGGGTTAGAGCTGAAACAGAAGAGAGAGCTCTGTCTTCACTTTCTTCTCTTCAGTATTCACAGAGTTGCACTCTTCACGCCTTGAGCCTGTCATCAAGCTTGCAGCCAGAGGTGAGATGGCTGTAAGCCAAAAAGGCAAACTTACAGACAGAAGTTAACTATTGCTGAATCGCAATGAGGGCCTTATCGAATGACACTGAGGGATCCCCATTCATACCAAAGGAGTTCATACAGGCTGAATACGCACCGAATTAATGATTTACGGCTTTTGACAGTAAAAGGCTGCTTGGACTCCATCCCAGGTAGAGAAGAACCAGTGCTGGCCAAACAAGAATATCCTTTTGTGCCCCCTACCAACTTCTCCCTGTCCCTTGCACATGCCTTGCAAGACTGAGAAGTCTCTACCCATTTTGAGGAAGATTTTCTTCCCCTTGCTAGCCAAGTGCTTCTCTCCAAACCTGTGTGGTGACAGTCCTAGCAGTCCAACAGCTTTTCCTAAGGTTGCTGTGACATGGAAGTGATGGGCATATGAATCACAGTTGTGGAGAGCACCAGCCTACGTGCAGATGCTGCATTCACATTAGCAGAAGCAAGTCCTGGCCATCCAGCCCCCTCACTGCTTACTGCATGAGGTAATTTGGAGTATCCAGGCTCCTCACAGACTGTAAGCAGGAGAGGACAGGGAGACCACCTCTCACATGTACGCAGCAATATGAAACCACAGGAACCCAAGCGGCCTAAATCACCTAAATGATGAAGCCACGGTCAGACTAAAACATTTCAAGCAGTTGTCAGTTGTCCACTTCAACTTTGCTCCTGAGTAAGGTGACAATAGCTAGAGTGACTAAAGTGAAGGTCATGGAAAGCGGTCTCTGTTTTGTTTGCCCCAGTGCCACGCTGCCTGCAGACTCAGCCCTTGCCCATGGAAGCAGAACGCAGTGTGGGCACATCTGAAGAGGCCATCTCACCCCAGTAGAGCTGTAAAGACAGGGGTGCCTAGCGCTGAGAGCTAAATACGGGTAAGCTATAGGGAAGCAGAGGCACTGCTGTCAAGATGCAGGGGAGGTCTAAGTCAGGGAGAAGACAGCAGAAGTCTTTTATTCTCTTTTCAACACATAAAAAGGGAGTATCTTAATTCTCCATCATATGGGTCAGTTATACTTTTTCTCTAACGTATCCAAAATGTTACCTTTTCTCAACACAGATAAAAACACCATTCAGGTGACTACTTTTAGCAGGCAATTCAGATTCACAAATTACCCGTAAAAAAGGATATAATGCATTCTTTTAAAAAAATGTACGTTTATATCACAACTTCCAGCTTCTGAATCACCAGTACGTGTTCATGTTTCCTGGAGGGAAGGATGTTTTCCTGGTAACTTACTGTTTTGAATGAATTTATCATGAAGTACCCAACAAAGTCATTAAAATTTGCTTTGGGCAAAATACAAGTTCTGATAGTTTTTGATTTCCCTGTTTGCTCCAAGTGCTGTTCATCAATGAAATGAACACTTATTCCAATTGACTCTTTTTTTCAGGGGGGGAATTTTATAAGTCGTATTTCCCTAGATATAGTTTTGCATCTTCAACAAATATTTTACTAGCAATTTTTGAAAGCTTAAGTGCTTTGAGTGAGAAAGTATAAAGAAGCTCTAGGAAATTCCAGAATTTTGGAAAAATGTTTCTAATACACTGACAGTGGTTTATTTTGTAAATAAAACTGAAACAGAGTTTACAAATTATCTAAAACACATACAGACACATGCGTATATATAAAAATACATGCTGTGTTATTTTTATATTTACATTTTCGTTTTGTGAAATAGACATACATTGTGACTTTATCTTTCTCCAAGGACACACGGTATGACCTTCTCTTTAACATACACAGGCTCTGTTCATATGTATACATACAGATGCATACATACTATAACACATTGCATCCCTAAAATGCACATACACGGTAATCTCGCCCTCTAAACACACACAAACAAATCTGCTTTTCAGCATAAGCACAGCTACACGCACACCTGTACAATGAAATCTTTCTAACACAGACGCCCTGAAAACACAATTTTATCTCTCTAATACATAGTGTCATTCCTTTTTTTAACACAATGTAATCTCCCTCTCGTTCACTTTCTTTCATACACACAGACACACAAACAGACACATACAGTGTAATCTTATCTCTCTCAGATTCAACTACAGTATCTACATTATTTTCAAAATCGCATAAACACTTTCTGCCTGACATTTTCATTTGTAGACTCCATCACTCACAACTACACAAATGCTTGCAGAGATGTGAGGATGCAGAGGGAAGTCCTTGATCACACAAACGCCTGCGTGCTCAGGTAAAGAGGCCTTTTCTGGCAAGACTTTTTTTTACAATGGAGAAGATGTTATAAGCAATGTTTTCACTTTGGATGCAGTATTAGTTACACAGTGCTGCTTCTTATGATATTACACCACCAACAAATAATAAGACTTAAACAGCTTGATAAAAAAAATGTCTGCTAGATCATAAAACCAGATTATTTCTGTATTGCTACCATTGTCAAACACTTCATTGATAAGTTGCATGATACGTGCCGCAAGCAAATTACAATATACAGTTACACCGATATTTCCTGTGACATATAATATGCTGTAGGCCCTGAGATTTCAAAAGAAAAAAAGAAAGATGTATAGAGGAGGTTCCACCTCCACTTAAGCTATTATTTCTACAACAAAAGTCTACGCTTAAATCACTTGTATTAGCAGGATTGTTCTAATGGGAATATTAGATGAGTGTCTGCCTCTGCGAGCTTCTTTACACAATGGAGAGTGGTAATAGTAAGAATTAAAGGATGCAACACACAGCGCTCTTTTGCACGTCATTGATTCGGAGCCAGGGTAGTTAGCTGATAGTTTTGGGGGGACCTCTGCAAAAGTGGGTTTCATCTCCTCACTCTGATTTCAGGTACCCAAATTACTCCGTAACAGAAGCAAATATCAAAATGAAAAGGAACTGGAGTTGATCGGTGATGTTACAGACCAGTTAAAGGGGAAGCTTTTGTAGGACCGTGTTGGGCTACAAGGATTTTTACTAACTCCACAGAGGAGGCTTCATAGAAAAACTGCAGACGAAAAGGTTATTTAAAAAAAAATCTCAGGAAACCATCTTCAAAGGTATTGCCTTAGGTCTAAATAAGCACCCTTGGCTAAACACAACTAGGGTCACTAACAGGCAGTAACTTGCTACAGTCCCTGGGAAAATGCTAGTTTTCGGTCGTAAGAGGGATTTTGCTTAAGAATTTGAGTCAAAGGATCAATACAGCTTTAAGAGCACCTCCTTCGAGACATGGGAAAGGGAATACCTTTTCGAAGCCCAAACTCAGAAAAAAATTTGATCCACTGAGGGACTGGAAAAACAAAAGCAGCTGTCATACTACCAGCAGGAACTAAAAGAAAGGTTTTCCTTTTATGGCCTATGATACTGCTCTGATTAACAATATCTTGCTTTGAGAACACTGTCTGTTACCTGTATCAGTGCAAGGCCACGCAGCTCCCAACAAAAAGACTGCTGAACCAGGACCAACTGGGATCATGGGCAACTGGAGTTGATGAAGGCAAAGAATAGGAGAGACACCGTATCCCATCTTAGAGGCGTGAAAGCCTGGAGCCTGAAGATCTGCTCTCAGACGGTGTGAGGGTGGAAGTGTGGTACCACTGGCTACGACACCCGTAGACAGCTCAGGTGCATTGTCAGCAGCACTGAACAGGTCACGGGAAACTTCCATGCCCAGCGGTATTGTGGCCTTGTTATATATACAGGCTATAATCCCACTGAAGTCCAAAGCAGTGGTTTCCTGACGCTGCCAGCCCAGCCTTCGGCTACCACACAAATACCTAAAGCCAAGCACATGACAAAATTAGGCTACTTCTAACCACTTTTGACAAGATAGAAATTGACTCTAATCTACTGCAGGAAACACCTATCACCACAGACCTTGCAAAATCCATACAGTGAGTGTTAATGTCATCCTCTTTCCATCCACAGAATTGATAAAGTGGGAGCAGATGCACTGCAAACTTCCCACACACACCACATACCCTCATATGCCTCTTCCCCTCTTGCCCCTTCCCCTCTTGCCCCTTGGAATAGATGCCAGCTGTCCACAATCCCATCTGCAAGGCCATTCACAGCACTGGCACACTGTGTTTCATTAGAGGACAAGACAGCATTCACAAGCAGGACCAATTCTCACTCTACCCCCGAGGTAAGAAAGCATCACTAAGCCCCTTTCTACAGTAAGAAACACACTGCAGTTGCTTGTAGCAACCTCCAGCCTAATACACAACAGGGGCTTCCTGATCCCTTTCCTGAGATATCCGATAGCCACCTAGTCATCTGCTGCATGGGAAACATTCTCTAGAAAACAGACTGGGAGACTAGCTCAGCTGCCCTCAGCAGCTCCAGACTTTTTCCTTCTCCCTGACAACTTCTCCTTGACATCAAATAACCTGACATTAGGGATCCTGATCATTTTGAATGCTTTTTAGATGTCATTCCTGCTTGAGAAAATTTGTTAGTCTTCACGCTGCCCTGTCCTATGAGGACACTGACCTTAAAACCCTACTTGCTAGATGTGAGACAGATTTATTTCTTGGAATCACCTTCGATGCACTTCAGCAAGTCTCTGAGGACCTGCAGGGAAATGTCACCTGTGGGCTAGTCAGCTCACTTGGAAGATTGTCTGCTTAGCATCTACTTGTCATGGTGTCTTGGCCACTAGTTTGTCACTAGGAACAAAACTGTTATTTTGTGTCCTGCTGAACAAATGGGTTTCCACAGGTTGCATGGTCAGTGGTGCTGCTGTCACTGGCATCTCCATCTCAGTCGCTTCCTGACCTTGCCGTTGTTCCTCCAAGCCTGAACAGAGGCCCTGCCGTCAAACTTTCTGGGTAAAGCTCAGTGTGGACTCCTGCAGCTCTTCCATTTTTATCTCTAATGAGATTGACCCACAGAGGCCACTCCATTGAGGATACAGGAGAAAGCCACTAATCAAGCTGACAGAGCCATGTGACAAAGCTTCTTCCACTCTCTCTCTCTCTTCCACACTTTCCCTCTTCTTTTCTTACCATCTAATCAACCTAGTTATCTATCTTTCTGTCACAATAGTAGTTAAGTAGCTCTTCAATATTTCAGAAATAGAAACAATCAAGATCCTCCTTTGTTCTTTTCCTTCCCAGGCTGTAGGAGGAATTGTTCAATTAGTTTTTTAGGTGGCGTGATTTGTTTGCTTGTTTATACACATACATGTGAGTGGGTGTTTTATAGATGTATGTGAAGAGCTCAGTGGGGGAGGGCTAGGCTGAAGAGCCAAGCTGTGTATTTATTACTGAGAGTGAAGACATGCATGACCTTCCATAGCTGATGCAGTACGGACCTCCACAGCATAACACAGCCCCTGTCAGCACTCTGTCTCCTGCTTTTAGCTCAACCTCACCAGCAAATCTGGGCAATCGCCATGGAAGGAAAAGATTTTGTGGGATAAGGAAGAGGAAAGAGCAGTAATTATTTCAGACTTGGCTACTTCAAGATTGCCTGGCCTGGATAAACAAAATAGCTCCCACTACCGCTTGAACATCTAAACATGAGGCAAATGATGTTGTGAGGGTCGGTATCTTTTATTAGGTCAGCTGCTACTGACAGGGAGGAGAAGACACACACAAGCTTCTCTTTGGATTAGAAGCAGCAGTGGAGTGAAACGCTGTGCAGATCTTTGCAGAATCTTTGACATTTTCAGTGCTCCGCGATATGACGGAAGCAATTTCCTGGACAGTTTACTTTTCAAAAAAAACATTTTTACAAAACTTCTCTGAAAAAACATTTGTGCCATAAAGTACAAATATCCTAAAATATTTTGCTCTCATCAATGACAGATACTCCACTGGCTCCTAACAACCACATTTACTGGAACAGCTTTCATCCTTTTAACAGCTCTTCCTTTCTCCATGTACCATATGTTGTGTGTGGATCCTGTAAACAGAGAGAGCCGGAGGCAATGCTGAGGGTCTCCTGCCATTTTTGAAGCTAACTACTACTCAAGGGATAAAATAGTATCAAACATGATGTCAGGAGTTTCGCAGTGGAAGTACATGGCAGAAGTATGTATTTAAGTTGGGAGAAGATATTTCCAGCACTGGATTCATTGGAAGAGTGTTAACTCTATCCAGATTGCATGGCCATTTGGAGACTTCACATAACGCTGGGATGACTGTTTTCAGATTTTAGAGTAAATGGTGCAAAGGGAAAATTAAAAAAAAAGTGTCCTCGTTCACTCCAAGGCAGTCTCTGTCTTAAGTTTGTCCAACTGAACACCAGTCTTTCAGCATCAATTTCCAACAGGTTTGTCTGTTACATTGCTAGTAGTAGAGTAGTAGAGTCATTGCTCCAAAGACCTTCCTCAACCATATGTGTACATGGGAGCTGGGACCAAGGGGAGAGGTGAAGGTGAGGTGCTAGGTACTGGAAGAACCCCGCAGTCCTGCAATGCTCATTTTGCAAGCATCTTGAAAAAAAAAAAAGAAAGACAGGAGAATTGCACCCAGCTGGATTAACATTCAAGGTGCCTATGAGACAAAAAGACTTCCTCTTTAAAAGCAGCAGCTGACTTAGGGAGCCCTAAACTTCAGAAAGCAGAAGGGAAGAAAACGGGCACTTCAGCTGTAGCGCGGCTGCAATGAACCATACTCAGAAGTCATTATAGAGTCTCAGCATCAGGATGTCAATGGCAAGTCATTGCACCTCCATGTGTGGCTTAAAAATCATGCTGTTCAGAAAAAACAAACCATATAATATGGGTTCTTTTTATTTTCTCTCTGGGTTTTGAGTCCTCAGATTTCATCTGGTCCATTTTTTTAGCATTGTTAGCAACCGTGAAGACTAGAAGCACAGATTTGCAAAAATGAAATCTTTTATTATCATGTATTTTCATGATTCCGGTGTCCAGGGATTTTAAGAAACACCTGAAGTATCACTCAATGCACAGTGGTGACATTGCCATTCCCAGTAGAGGTCTGGTATGGTCTTTGTGTTAATGCGTCAGGACACTTTCCCTTCCATATGCCATGACCTTTCCTTAAAGCTACGGATTTCTGGAACTGCTGAGCTACTTCTCTGCGATGTGTATGCAACATCAGATCTGAAACCATGTCAAAACTTCCTCCTACAAGGTAGACCAAAAGTGATAGAAAAGCAGCAGGAGTTGCACGCAGCATTCATTTCAAATATAGGCATTTAAGCCAGCACTGGAGGGAATACATCCCAAATTACACATGCCAGTGGATGTCTACCAGCCCTTTCCAAGGAAAGTAACACTCCCTTGGGGAGAAGGCTCCCTCTTTCACTTTCTCTTTCTCCCCCTGTTCTGCTTCACCAAGAGAAAAGGCTGCATCTTTCACCAAGCAGAGTCAAGCCTGCAAATCCCTTGGCAGACGGCAGACAGATTTCTCTGTTTGCGGGCCCTTATGTGACCAATTCACATAGTACAAACAAATGATGATGCAGATGTTAAAGATGGCAAGACATTACAGTGTAAACAAAGGCTCTTATAGGATCCTGACAGCGCCATCACTTAGATCACTGCATACTGAAAGCAGGAGTGAGATCAGAACGCCTCTGTTCTCATCCCACTTGGACGCCCAGGTAAGATGGTTCATGCGTACATGAGATCTGTACGGCGCATCAAAGCCTTTCCTCTGAGTACCCAGCACTGGCACAGAGACCAAAAAGCTGGGAGAACTTAAGGCTGTGCAGTCCTGGCAGCATCACCAACATTCACATGGAAATTTGAGCTTGCAAAAGCAAGCAATGAGAGACCATGAGGCAGTGGGTCTCGAAAAGCACACCTGTCCAGCTCCCTGCACGTTTTGCAGGGCAGGCAGAAAATCAGAAACCAGACGATCAACAGCACGGTGGAGCAGTGCACGCACCCCCCACTCCCCTTCTCTTCCCCAGGCGGCAAGCGAAGGAGGGCGAGTGCTAGGAAGAAGGCAGGCTGGCTCCCCGATGTGAGAGCCCTGCTCATAAAACTCAGCTAAGTGGATTACAGATGAGCTCATTCCCAGCGGTGGGTCACATTCCATTAGAGGCAGGCTCGATGCCAGGCGGACTCAGCGCTGCTCGGATGGCAGCATGGTCCACCCCACCGCTTACCGTCTCTGCCTCTGATCTCACCACACCTTGCAGGATTTCCTACCCCGTGCCCCGCCACTGCATGGCAGGCTCATTGCTCATCCCTGCTCACTCTCCCGGTGGGATAATGAGGGCCAGCGTTAGGTCATGGGGAGAGACAGGGATGGACAAGCTCTCTGAAACGCTGTGGTCTTGGGCAACAATATCAGAAAGGAAAAGCATAGGGAGAAAGAGTGAAGGGGAGCAATGGGAAGATGAGCAGAAAGGAAGGTTCTGTGGAAAACGATGGCAGAACTCAGGCTGCGGCAGGGAAGGATGGAAACAGCCAGCCCCATAATCTGGATCAGTGGTATTTTACGTGAAAGTGAGAGCAATCAGAGCTCTCAGCTCACTAATCCCAAAGGCTTTTTCACAGCATAGGTATAAGATTACAACATCGTCTGCCGTACAAATGTATATATACCACCTACAGGCACTGCACTCAGCACTCATAAATGTGTGTGTGTCTGTATATGGGAAACAAAGAGTGTGTCTGAGGTAGATTTGTGTGTGGGAATGACTGTGTTTGGAAAAGAAAGTGGGGAGGGAGAAGAGAAGGTGAATGAACCCGTGAAGGGTGAGCTTGTGTGGGCGTGAGGGCAAGAGAAAGCTGGATGAATGAGTGTGTGGGTGTGTAATATATGGGCTAGAGTAAGTCAAATGTTATAAGCACCTGCAGGCATTTTGCCAGATTTGAGACCTATTTTGACTTGCTTTGTGCATCCCACTTTGCTTTTCACTGTTTGCAAACGTTCCTGGCAGCTCAGCTTAATTTGTACAAATAGCAACCAACCGAGAGCGAGCCAAATATGTTGGGAAATAGGTTGAGGAAGACACAATTTTTTGTGCAGATCGAAGCAGCAGGGGCTTTGTACCATCTGGAACTTATGTACCAAGTCCCAGGCAAAGGCCTACAAGGGAGATCAATCTAGCTACCTCCCCACCATTTGCCATCCCACGTGAGGAACAAATACTTCAGACCAGTTGCAGAGTGAGATATGCCGCCTGGACAATGATCCTCATAGGGCATGGGACCCACACAGCGCAGGCATCTGCTGTCCTGGCACCAGAGACCTCAGTATCCACAACCTCAGAGAAAGCTTTCTGCCTTATCTCAGAACGACCGAGGGGAAGACAGCAGCCTTATGTTTCATTCCCTTGTGTCTGACGAGGGAATTCAGTTTGGCAGTGTGAGGCAGCAGGTTTCCTATTTGCTTTACCACCAGTTTACCAGGCAATTTTGGACAACTCCCCTCACCTTCTACACATTTTTGTTCCCTAAGATATAAAAAACTAGCAGTCATGACACAGACAGGAGATCTTTTGATGAAAAGCGCTAGGTAAGACTCAGGTGATATTATTCTCTTGCACTAGCTGAGGGTGATTGCCAAATCTCCCTTGCATTCATTGGCAGCAGTATCCAGCCCTTAAGCTCTGAAGAAGTCCAAGCCTGAATTGCAGGAGCTCCAGCTCTAGGCTCTCCAATTCTGCTGGTCCCTTCAGTGGATCATGACCCAGGTTCTGTCTGTCTGTCTCAGGACTTCCAGCATAATGAATAGAGCCTATCCTAGGTGGCAAGGGATCTCACAGTCCCTTTGGCATGTCCCAGATTGTGCTTGCTACTCTGTCCTTGGCAATGTCACCACCTGGCTGTATGTTGAGTGCACTGAAGTCCAGAATAGTTGGGACACAAACGTACTGTGGCCACACCCCACCATGGTGCCAGAAGAACTTAGGGTCATATATAGCTGCCAAAAAGTCTGACCCCTTGTCTTTGATTCTGCTCTTCCCTTCCTTTCTGACCGGCTTTTCTTTATCAGCATCACCCTTTCTGTTACCCTGACCCAAAGGTTTGCTCCGGCAAGTGCTGCGTGCACTGTGCCGAGCTGCCTCACCCTGTCTTACTGCTGGTTCCTGTAATGGCTGACAGCACAGTGCTATATCCTCTTGTCTGTGTGCATGAATTAGCTAGCCAGCCCTTTCATTTCACCTTCAACAGAAACAGAGTGACCTGCCTATGCAAATAGCCCCCTCTCCCTTTAACTAGAGGGAAGACAATATATTGCCTCTCCACGGAACTCAAGAAAGAGAACAAACAGAGATGCTATCAGGGTGCCAAAGCACTATGTATGAAAAAAGTCTTTTTCACCCTTATAGTATATCAGGTGCTGCCCCAAGAGCTGTTACTGAACCACAGCCAGAAATGGTGTGGTTCTATCCAGTGTGTTTTTCTCCCGCCCCCTCTCCCCCCTCTGGCACTCTTCACTCCACGAGTGTATTTCATTCAATGAAATGGTTTAAGGCACTGCCTGCAAGGAGGATCTTTTGTGAAATACCACGGCTCTCCCTTCTAAACCTTCCAGCTGAATGAGAATAACTGCTGCGGTTGCCACGGCACAGGCTACACAAAAATGATGCTTGTGTTTAATTACACTGAGTGGCTGAGGCCACTGCCTTACTTTGCTCTGGGATATGTTCTTCTGAAAAGCAGCCAGGTAATTCTGCTGCTGCTGCCATTCCCACAGTGTCCTGGGAAGGGAGGAGGGCTGACGGGGAGGGGGGCTTTCTGCAAGGTTTAGCTATGGCGATTGTATCTGAGCTGGGGGGTCTCAAAGGATGTGGCTACACCAAGCAGAGGCTCCCCAAGGCAGTGCCAGAGGTGGCTGGTGGATTCTTAGGAGTGTAGGTAAATTCAGTTTTGATGTGGGGATTTCAGTTTGACTATTCCTGTGCAAGAGGAAGAAAGCGCAAGAAAAAGGATTGGGAAGGTAAAGCAGGCAGAAAGGAAACGGGGTGGGCATCCCTCAAGACTCCAGAAAGAAGAGAACAGAGGCAACAAAGATGTTTCTGAGAGGCCAGTACGCTCAGCCTTCAATGTCGTTTTACACAACTCAGCCCTTCCCTGAGCGATGTCGCCAGCCTGGCTTCGGCAGAGCTGACAGCAGGGTTGGAGGTATTTCAGTACACTTTCTAGCGACTGCCTACTTTGCTTGGAGTTGGTCATGGGTAGTTGTGCCCCAAATAACTCCAGAGTTGGCAACAACACGTGTTTCGAGACCCAATGAATTCTGCTCAGAAATGGGGGAGATTAACCTTAATGTCATGCTATGCTAATACAGCTAATTTCCTCCGAGGGCTCACGTCTCTGCATGGATAAGTACAGATATAGCAGCTCATCCGGTGCATGCTCAAGTACTCACGGTACAGCACTGCCTTACCCACCTGAACATACTTTGGGTAGCATGAGTGGTGTTTTCACCTCCCTCATGGGCATTCTCTTCTGCGGTGCAAGCAGTTCTTGGACTCAAAGCCCCTTTCATCTTCAACAAAATCCTCTCAAAATGCCTCAGGAACCTGCCACTACTTCCATCAGCCAAGCTTCATTCATGGTGACCCTAAGGAGACCTGGATAAGGAAGAATCCACTGAGTTTCTTTTTTTTTTCCGCTCCCTGGTTCAGAGCCTTTGAGTTCCCAGGTATGAGAACCAGTGAATGAGTCTCTTAGACCATGTTTAGAGCTACTCTCTTCTTAGCTAGACGTGCAGTAATAGAGGAATTTGCCAGTGGATCAAGGACGTTTGCTGTCGCCCTTCTTGGAAGCCATCAATGATTAGGGGTTTTAGAGAGTTTTTTTCCAGGGTTCTGGGGTGAATACTTAGGACTTCCTGAAGAGGACCAAAGTTTGTACAGAGCAGTAGTAACTTATTATCAGATTAAGGCATGCTGCTGGTAAAAAAACAAACCAAATTACAAAAAAAAAAAAAANAAGCTCTCGGTACACCTGGAGATGGATAGATGCCCCTCCTGCCGTGTCACACTCCCTGCTGCTGCCTTTGTTTTTGCAAGGGTCTTTTTGGAAGAGCCAGCAATGGACACCAGTGCACACTCATGGTGTCCTTCATACAGCCGTGAGGTGGGCACCAGCCTGATTCCAGTCAATTCACTTAATGGTCATAGATACAGTTGTAAGACAGACTGTGATCCGTGGCTTCAAAAGGTAAAGACAGCTGCATTTAACCCACTGGCCTCACGCGGCAGATCCCCGGGACTGGCGCTTTCCACTCCCAGGAAGACGCAGCATTGCTCGGTCACCATGGCGACAAGCACTTTTCTACGAGGTAACCACCATGCTGAACTCTGGAACTCACTCCTGGGTGAAGACCAAGTCCATGTATCTACACTTGAGGTTTGTTTTGCCTCCACAGCCCACCTGTGCCTCTGCTGACCACCCCAAGCTCCGCTCTTCGCCGAGCACCTTCCCGCACCCTGTAACCCAGCACTGGAGTGTTGCCGAGAGGACCACAGACACCATCAGGTCTCCCACCAGAGGCTGTAGCTAGGCTGACCTGCTAAATATGTTACAGGGAGAACGGCCGGCAGCTTTCCCAAGCCTGCTGAAGGAGAGCTCCTCAGAGGACGCAGCCACAGAGCTGCCACACTGAGCAGTCACCAGCCCAGGCCTCCATGAAAGCCAGGGCTGCCGAGAGCCGGCCGTAGTGCCATCGCCATTCTTCTGTTCCTCCCCGGCACCTCCATTCAACTCCGATCCCCTCCAACAATGAACTGTTACCTCTCATATATGCGTATTTTTAATATCTGGTGTTCTTTATTTGGGATCTTAATGGATGGGGAGCGAAGTTCTTACCTTTCAAAATTCTTTTTAAGCCACTCTTATTTTGAACCATGAGACTGAATGAAATACGATTGACATTTATAGTTTCCAAAATCCCAGCAGTACCGTAAGTAAAAATGTGTAGTAAGTTTTGGTAGTTGAATTATTAATTAACTAACTATGCTGCCTAATTTAAGAAAATACAGGAAAACTCTTTTATGCCGTTCCTATTCATATCCCAATTTGAACCTAAAGTGAAGGAGGTGTTAAACTAAAATCACATCTCTTTTTTTAAAGACAGTCATGATTTGGTAATACATACTACTATATTGTCTCCAATGTTTGTTCAACTGGATATTGATTATTATGTAGGCATTACAAGTTTTAGAGAGCTACCATATACCTATAAGGACTCCAGCACAGAACCAGATGAGCCTCTGAAATGTTTCCTCATCATTTCAGCTTGTCTGAAGGGATTTCATTGAATCTAT
>VZSZ01003982.1:124520-235205 GCA_013398815.1 Ibidorhyncha struthersii
CCCCCTCGCGTCCCTGCAGACATTCCCCCCCTTCCCTCCCCCGCCGGAATCACCATGGAAACCAGCCCCGAGCAGCTGCCGGCTGCGCCCCGGCCGCCGCGGCGTCGCCGGGGAAGGCGGTGGCGGGCAGCGACGGCCGCAACGGCGGCGCGACCCTGGCCCCCGGGAGGCCATTTTCGTCCCCGCGCGGGGACCCTGCGTGGCTGCGGGCGCCGGGCGGCCGGGCCCTTCCTCGGGGAGGAGGGGGCGACCCGGCGTGTCCCGCCGCTGCACCGGGGGAGCGGCGGCTGGGGCACGGAGGGCGGTTGGGGCCACCACCCTGGCCCGGTCACCCTGGCGGTGCTCAGCAGCCAGCAGCGGGGTTGGGAAGGACGGTCGTGTCCCAGGGTTTTCCACCCTTGCGGGGTTGCCTCCCCCGCCCCTTCCCTGTTCAAGCCCTGAAAATGGCGGTTGGAGGTAAGGTGGAGGCGCCGGGGGCAGGCAGCGCCTCTGCTCGCCCTCGAGTGGGATGCGGAGCCGAGCTACGGGCTTTGCTTTCCTTTCTGCTCATCTCCAAGGGAGAGATTCTCAGAGGAAAAAGCTTCCCAGAAGCGCCACACGTTGCTACCAGTAGCCTCTGCGACAAATACATGAAAGTAATTGCCGACCCTCGCGGCTCTCCCTTGCCTCTGCACCGTGGAGGTTTATGTTCTGGTGAGGGCTTCCCTTCCCTGGGGAGATAAACCAGGCTTTTCCTCAGGTGTGGCACTGTCCTTCATCCACAGAAAAATCCCGCACCCTTTCACACACATCTCTTTTTTTCCATCAGGTGGAGTTGACCTAACCTATGATACAGACAGGAACATGCGGAGAATGGATTGAGAACAGCCCTGAGAAGAGGCACTTAGGGATGTTGGTGGATGGGAAGCTCAACGTGAGCCGGCAATGTGCACTTGCAGCCCAGAAAGGCAACCGCATCCTGGGCTGCATCAAAAGAAGTGTGGCCGGCACGTTGAGGGAGGTGATTATGCCCCTCTGCTCTGCTCTCGTGAGACCCCACCTGGAACACTGTGTCCAGCTCTGGAGTCCTCAGCACAAGAAGTACATGGACCTGTTGGAGCAGGTCCAGAGGAGGGCCACGCAGATGATCAGAGGGCTTGAGCACCTCTCCTGTGAGGACAGGCTGAGAGAGTTGGGGTTGTTCAGCCTCGAGGAGAGAAGGGTCTGGGGACACCTAATAGCAGCTTTCCAATATCTGAAGGGGACCTACAAGAAAGCTGGAGAGGGACTTTTTACAAGGGCATGTAGTGATAGGACGAGGGGTAATGGCTTCAGACTGGAAGAGGGTAGATTTAGATTAGATATCAGGAAGAAACTTTTCACTGTGAGGGTGGTGAGGCGCTGGAACAGGTTGCCCAGAGAAGTTGTTGAGGCCCTGTCCCTCAGGTTGGATGGGGCTTTGAGCAACTTGGTCTAGTGGGAGGTGTCCCTGCCCATGGCAGCAGGCTTGCAACTAGATGATCTTCAAGGTGCCTTCCAACTCTAGCCATTCTGTGATTCTGTGGGAGTTGCTTTTACTTGGGGTTGTAACACATGCTTTTTGGAGCCAAAGTTGGTGCTAGCCCAGCCAAGCCCCTTCGTACCTCAGCTCCCTTTGCACAGTTCCCATGTGTGCCTCCACAGCTTACAGCTCCCTGTGGAGTGTTGTGCAGCACAAGTGGGAAATGGCTCCAGAAGCCCTCGCAAAATGCACAGGTGTCAGCAGATCCTGTGGGAACAGGTCAGGCTTTGCTTTCATCTGCGTGCCAACCTGGAAAGTTAGCCTGGTGGTGGAAACATATGCCAAAGGATGTCCTGAAAGTAGGTTGAAACAAAATAGGAAATTCAGCTTTGCTGTCTTATTATCCCTAGTGAATCACGTCTTTTTTACGACCCTTATGTCAAATGCACCTCCCTGGCTAGCTAAACATCCTCTCCAGTTTCAGCTCTGAGAGACTCATTACACCTATCCTGCCTGTAAAGTCAAAGTAGGGCCCCAATTTTGGACCTGACCATAACTATTTTGTTCTACCCCCAAATCTATCTTCTCCCCTCATCTTAAGCTCTCCCAGATCTCACCCTTTTCTCACTTATGTCCTTGATTATATGGCTGCTGAAATCTTTCTGCCCAATTTCTCTGCAATATTTCACTGTGTCCCTAACCAGTAATTATACATCAGAGATCAAAAGGAGTGTTTCTCCATACCCATAAGCTGCTTCTGAGATTTTGCCCATGTGCATGACGGCATCCTATTGTCTCTGCTCTTCTGCATCAAACTGATGCCTGTTGACCTCCAGCTTTCCCTCCCTGTGTTTTCCCTCC
This sequence comes from Ibidorhyncha struthersii, assembly GCA_013398815.1. Taxonomy (NCBI): domain Eukaryota; kingdom Metazoa; phylum Chordata; class Aves; order Charadriiformes; family Charadriidae; genus Ibidorhyncha; species Ibidorhyncha struthersii. The sequence goes on from VZSZ01003982.1 coordinate 126,862, forward strand.
AATGGTCTCTGCCTTTTACCCGTCTCCTCCAAAACCGAACAATTTGCAGTTCAGGATCTCCTTTGATATTGTCTTCCCAAACCCTCAAACTGAGGGGTCACTCCCCAATATCATACAGCATAGACACTGCAGCTGCTGTTTGGCTTCACCAGGGAATGTCTCTTCCTCACTGCTGTTAGTTAATTGTAAGATCTGATGTGGTCTAATAGGCATGGCTGTTAGATGCAAGCCCTCTCAGCTGCAAAACACTAGGTACAGTCACTGGCGGCTCTCTATTTTCTGCTCCTCTCATATTTTCTTATTACACTAAGTAAATATGACCCTTCCTTCTTCCTTATTAGAACAACCTATTTACCAGACATTCAAATATATAAGTAGTGAAGGCAGTCGCAATGCTCACTAATGGAGCACTGAGGCTGTAATTTAAATACACACAGACCCTAGGCTATTTAATCCTTGTCATGTGGCATAAGGACAGTTCTCTAACTCCATGGTCCAGAGGAAAGGTATAGATCAGAGGGAGATGAGTGCTAAGAGTGACACTGGACTCCTCAAGTCTGATAGGCATGAAGATTGCTACTGAGGTATAGATAACCATTATTTGATTGTGTCTAATCACGACTGCACCTTTTTCTTTAGAATGAGCTCTTAGGCAAGACATTTATGTTGTTACGACTGTGGTAGCTGAACACAGTCATGAATTGCCGTGGCCAGAAGCAGCTTCAATTGGTGCAGTAGGCATCTAGAAGCCACCGAGCTGTGTAGCGGCTAGCTGTGTAACTAGCTAAGTAACTCATTGCTTCAAGACATTAGACAGCAGGTCTCACTGTCGCCAGAACCTACCGTGGAACTTCATTACTCAGCTGATCAACTATTAGAAGAAAGAAATACAGCTTGAAAAGCAAGACGAGGAATTAGATTGCTGGGGGGTGTGTGTGTGATAAAATCAGGGTTTTTTTTGAGCTCAGAAACCATCATGATGAGGACAATACAGGCAGAGAAAAATTCAACCGGTATTAGATCTAGAATAAGAAAGCGTAAATGAAGGAAGTCCTGTTCTCCATTTCAGCATGCAGTCTTCACAAGTGCGTATGCTAGACCATCTCAGTCCCTGATAGACCTGTTGTGTAACATCCACCATTCCTAAATTTGCACTTCGCAGGGCCTTTAACTGGCTCTCTGTTAGTTCTGAATTCAGAGAAAACAGGGCTCAAAGGGACACCAATACATCTTGTTGTCTGCCTTCCCTGCCACAAGCCAGGATCAGATACCAAGAAATGGCCATACTGATAACCAGTTTTGTTTCCTTCAGTACAAATTTAGTGAAATAGTGGGATATTAATCGAGCCATCGGACAGTCTGGGTGATGGGACAAAACCTTACGAGATGTTTTGTGTGTGTAATGATATACCTTCTCTAGGGACCTGGAGCCTTGCCTATTTTCAGGCTTAGTTTGCCTTCAACTTAATGTAGGGAAGGGAAGTTAAAGGGAAGAGTTTAGCTCTCTGGATGCCCTTCAAAGAGCTTAGCTGTGTTAGCCTGTCACTTATGAGTTAGGAATCCTTCTTCCTTCATACCTGAAGATTAACTTTACCATAAAACAAAACCCCAGTTTTGCTTTGTACAGACTAAATCTGAAGAAGTAAGGTCAGGAAAAGCAATACCTAAATTAAGCCACCTACAGTAACATTACTGTAACATTACCTGGCCTGCACCTATCCTAAATGTATGTAGTTTGAAAGTAGAAAGTATGAAGGGCTCATTCCATTGCTACACTCAGTGGGGTAGGCAGGGAGATCAGAACAGTGCGGAAGGGCTGTGAAGGCCACAAGTTGCTTAATAAGGACATTCTCACAGGAGGGAAGTCTTCCAGAACCATGAAGATCGTGTTGGCTTCAGGGCTTTGGGAGCCAGTCCCTAGAGGGAGGCGAGAGCAAACTAAGGACAGAAGGTGGGTCCATCAGCATCACACCAGCAGCTTCTTGGCATAGTTCAGAATCAGCAGGAACAAAAGTTAACTTAAACCATCTTTAATTAAAACTGTGTTGGATCTTCTGTCTTTTACAGCAAGCACAGTCTCAGCCATAAACAGCTTTCCACTGCAAACACAACACAGACCAGGAACAAAATATACTACAGAGACCAAGTCTCACTTTCAGTGGTGATTCACGGGGCAAACGAGGACAAAATTAATATATGTAGGGGAGAAAAACTGACATTGCTGTGGAAACCATTTCACTTCATGACATTTTAGGTCTAAACTGTAAATTCCTGACAATGAATCAATGTAGTTTTGTGTTATTCTACTCTTGCAGCCAGCCCAGAGCGGGCCGTGATGATGAATACCTTCCAGGCTATCTCCATGCAGCAGAAGCCCCTACTGTTTCAGCCAAAATGCCCGTAGTGACGATATATGCTTTATGTGGTTCAGCTAGGACTGGGAAACTTGATCTCATAAACTTCGTCAGCATGAATTACGTTTTTATTATATTAAATTGTGTCCTGGCATTTGCCCATACACCACATCACAGCCTGAGCAAATGCATAGTACAAGCCCCTCTGCCAGAGCGTGCAGGCATGGGGGCAAAGTTATGGCTGTTGCGAGGCCTCCCATCTCTAAGCCTGTCCAATTTGGTCATGATTGACATCTCAGCTGTCATGTTTCATCAGTGTAAGCACCCCCTCCCCTGCCTCATTCTTCAGCTTTCAGAAGGTAGGCGCTTGGACCTGTGCCTGTTCAGGGGAAGCACCATGACCTACACGTCTGCCCCTGACCTTTAGCCTGATCAATAAAACTACAAATTGGTCTTTTCTTATCCTCGGCACTTCAGTCATAAAATCCCTATTGAGATGGAATGAAACACTGAACTTTATGTCTAGGCGTCATGAACATATTTCGAGGCGGGGGAGAGAGACTGGCAGTATTTCAGCCATCAGATATACAGCCCTCTTTCTCTCGCTCACTCTCTGTGCAGCAATCCTGTGTGTTATATTTGAAACCTGTAGAACATCCTTATTGGTTCTATATTCGCATATTTTCCCAAATACTCCAGAATGGAGAGAACCTCAAGTGTCCCTTAACAACGTTTTTTTTTTTTTTCCACTACACATCCTTCCACCCTTTGGTGAGTCTCCCTTTTTTACGTTGCTGTGTAGAGATGACTGGCTCCGGGTCTCTGGAAAGCCAGTGGCCAGATCCAGATGCCTCCTGAATGTAGTCTCTGGGCTGCAATGAGAGGAAAAGCCACCGACCGAAACTCCTAGAAAAAGGATCTTTTACCTTTGCACGCCAGCAGCTGTGCATATGAGGTACAGATAAGATGCAAATGCTCGTGACTGTGCTTCCGTTAAGACAGACTTATTTTAATACCCAAGCTAGCCTAACACAGTGGAAGATGCAGAAATTGCCCCGTGCCCAATGCAGACGAGAGCTGATTTTCATCCAAGTTTGCTGAAGGAGCTTAAGGCAGTCTCTCGTGTGGCACAGACAGTGCTTTCAGGGAAGAAACGGCTCACACTGTGGTATTCTTCGTGTAAGCTCACCCATAAGCCAGAGACAAGCCTTTCGCCTGCCACGGCCAGCTTGTGCTAGCAGCAGGCAGTGCAGCAGACATTAAACACAGGTAGTGCTGCCCCTCTGCTGCTTCAGTGATTTGTGGGTAGTGGATGCGTTAGGGGGGCACTAGAGGGGGGCACTAGAAGAAACAGCCCATTCTCACAAGGGAAGGAGAGGACAGGAGATGCCAGGGGTGAGACACAAGGACAGCCCATCCTACTGTAGGATGGTGGCACTCCATGAGGCAGAGGGGAGAGGGAGAAGCAATGGGGACAAATCCTCTGCGTGGAGGAAGAGGGGAGGAAGCATGATTTCTCTCAGAGAGCGTTTTGGGAGAGGGCAAACTAAAAACAGTAAGAGTTTAACGCTAAATGGATGTGCTGTTGTTGCTAGCATTCCTGCTATCAGTTGCTTTGTCGCGGTCACTGCAGATGCCTGCCTGCACGGAGACAGGCGGCATGAGCGGACATGGGAGGGCACAACCCGATGCGCTCGTCTTGTTAAGCCCTGCAGCAGTGTCAGCAAACCCGAGCTTTGCATTTGCACTTGTGCAATAAACAGTACTCGGGTTTGAAAAAACATGTAAGGACTCTTCTATTTTTAATACCAAAAGCCTCTATCAGAAAATCAGAAGGGCCTTAACATGGCTAAAAAGGTGCTAAATGTGTTACTTTACACCCATTGCTGAGCAGTGCAGAGGGAGGAAGGAGGCCGTACTGCACAGTTTGTGCACAGCTTGGAAGAGCTATTCCATCGTTTTTACGGTGAAAAAGCTGGTGGAATCACATGACTTCTTCATGCTGGCAAGATAGTTGTGTATTTAGCATGCTCAGCTGCTAGTAAGGTTGGAAAACATACTTTTTACTCAGCTGTGCTGCCACAGAATTGCCCTGAATAACTTCAGGGATTTTAGCTGGTGAAATGAAACATGATCATGAATCAGAGGAAGGAAGAAAATCATAGCAGACTCTCTTTAAATTTGTTTTTGATAGTCAGGCCACTCCTTATGCCAGGAAGGCTTGCCATCATGTCCATCCATCCATAAAAAACAGAAAACCAGATCCAGTCAATAAGGTGGACAAGACGACCAGAAGTCTTTTGGTTCTTGAAAGCCCAAGAGGAGTGGTGTGAAAATAACACCATCTCCTGTGTATGTCTCTGCTGCTGCTGTGTGCTACATAACACTGCTGAGTCTGCAAACATGATTTCCTACACCTCATCTTGGAGGAGAGGCCAGAAATACTGTGCTGGAATCACAGCAGAGCACAGCACATGTTCAAGGCAGGCAGGTGGCAGGTTCAAAGTAGAGCAAAGAAACAGCTCCTTTATGTAATGCACAGTTAAACTCTGGAGTACCTTTTCTCAGGATTTTATGAATGCTGGAAGTTCATATGAGTTTCAAAAGTAATCAAATACAGTCCTGGAAGAAAAAAACATCAGAAGCTACCTGATGCAGCTCTGCTGCTGTATTACACAGGGAGTTCTTAAGCCAAAACTTGCTGGAGGCTGGAAGAGTGAGTACACAGGCCAAGGCTTGCTATATGCTGGCCCTGCTCTATACTCTTACTAGGGCACCACTGTTGGTCTCTATCAGAGGCAGAACTCTACGCAGCATGGTTTCTTCTACTGTAGCTGTGTTTATATATTCTTGCATAACGCAGGCTGAGACTAGAGTCTTCTGGGTTTACACACTTGGCAGGGAAATCCCAACCTTTGGGAAACAGAGACTTTTTCTAAAGAGACTTTTAGTGACATCAGCTTTTAATGACACTGGATGTCTACCTCTCATTGCAGAGATGGCAGTTCCATCTTCACCCACTTACCCTTTATTTCGTTTGCTAGTGTCATAACAGAGATCAGGTCTTTATTATAATGTGCGCTGCAGCACCCTATAAGAACAGAGAGGAGTCGTTCCTCAGAAGATCCAAAAAAAGATAAATAGAAGAGGCACAGCAGAACAGAGAGGGAACACAAGCTGGGGAGAAGTTGGTCCTGTTGGAGCTGCTGGAAAAATAGTTCACATCCCTTTACTCCCAAGTGAAGGCCCACAAACGTCACATGCCGTGTCACCTAATCTAGTCCCAGGCTCATTTTAGGTCCTACCTCAGAAAGCTATTTTTTGCTATTTTCTTCAGTGCTTCCTGATTTCATGGCTGAGTGCCTTTTCCTCTAGTGAAAAGCACCGCTCTCCGATAATGGACAATAGCTCAGCTTTTGGTGGTGGTTATAGCTGTATCACTGTGTCCATCTTCTTCCCTTTTGTGATGCCATTAGGGACCTGAGGAGCTAAATAGTTAGAAGATAATACACCATTAGGGACCAGTTCTAGGAACTTAATGAAATTCAACAAGGGTAAATGTAGGGTACTGCATCTGGGGAGGAATAACCCCATGCATCAGTACAGGTTGGGGGCCGACCTCCTGGAGAGCAGCTCTGTGGAAAGGGACCTGGGAGTCCTGGTGGACAACAGGATGACCATGAGCCAGCAATGTGCCCTGGCGGCCAAGAGGGCCAATGGCATCCTGGGGTGCATCAAAAGGAGTGTGGCCAGCAGGTCGAGGGAGGTCATCCTCCCCCTCTACTCTGCCCTGGTGAGGCCGCATCTGGAATACTGCGTCCAGTTCTGGGCTCCCCAGTTCAAGAAGGACACGGATCTGCTGGAGAGGGTCCAGCAAAGGGCTACAAAGATGATTAGGGGATTGGAACATCTTTCATATGAGGAGAGGCTGAGGGATTTGGATCTCTTTAGTCTGGAGAAAAGAAGATTGAGGGGGGATCTTGTTAATGCTTTCAAATACTTGAAGGGAGGATGCCAGGGGGATGGGAGCAGTCTTTTTTCAGTGGTGCCCATTGATAGGACGAGGGGTAATGGGCACAAACTTGAACATAGGAAGTTCCATCTTAACATGAGGAGGAACTTCTTTACTTTGAGGGTGGTGGAGCACTGGAACAGGCTGCCTAGAGAGGTTGTGGAGTCTCCCACTCTGGAGACATTCAAAACCTGCCTGGACGCTGTCCTGTGCAACCTATTGTAGGTGACCCTGCTCTGGCAGGGGGGTTGGACTAGATGATCTCCAGAGGTCCCCTCCAACCCTGACTATTCTGTGATTCTGTGATTCTGTGAATACATTTGAAGCACACCAGTGTCCACCCACTAGTTTCATCTCTAGTCCATGCCCTGCAAAAGGATTCCATCACTGATGTGACTGAGGCTTGCCCAGGGACAAACTCTGTTGGAAGCAGTGGTACGACTAGACCATGATTTTAGCAGAACCAGGATTTCATACTCCAAGTTCCCAACGTGTTGGCTGGTGTCATATTTCAGCATGTGACTTGAAGTACTCCGTATGACATGAAATACGCTGCATACCAACAGATTTATGTCGGAATTGATCTAGTCATTCTGAGTTCTTTATTCATATGGTTGAGCTGTGCAAGGAATAAACATTTCTGGTACCAAATTTAGAAAGAGTGTATTTTATTGTAGACGAGGAGATATTATCTTCTTTGGTGGCAGTGCTGGGGATTGATGGCAGTTTACAAAATGCAGAAACTGTGTGTGTTAATCCCTGATAGGCTTATCGCTGTACTAAACTGCTTCCATAAATCGTAGGCCTAATGCTGCTTTCAGTTACACCAACACACACCAAGTGACTCCTGGAGGATTTTAAGATATATAAATTAAAGCAGAATTTGATCCTTTTTAGTGTCAGTATTTTTAAATGCTCATCTTTTCAATAGGTGGAACGCATAAACACTCCAGATTGTTACTTACTTGACCAAATTCAGTCTTGCTGGAATGCAACTGATGATACCCACTAAGTATAGCCAAAAGGGGCAGATTCCATAGACCCGTTATGTGGGGTGATTTATGTGGCATTCGTTGTGACTGGGCTTGGGGTGTTTGTCTTGTCTTTACAGTATATTGCTGGTCAACTCATAATGTATGTTAGACTATGGATAAAATGTCAAGTTCACAGAGGAAAAATAAGAACAGAATTTACATTTCATTCGTTTTTTGTTTGTCTCTGCTGTTCTTACACACTTGAATGTCAAAATGCGTTTGTTGTATCCTAATCTACATCAAACTATCCTGCAGGAACATTCATTATTCTTTTATTGTCAGCAAAACACATTGAAACAAGGGTATTAAACATCTGGCCAACATACATTTATGTGGCCCAAATGGCATATTCAAGTTCTAAGTATGTAAGAATTCCTTTGAAAACAAAAGAAGTCTTGCCTCTGATTTGGGAGAGAACCTATCAGATGTGAGCTGTTATAGCTAAAGCAGTGAGACAATGGATAGCTTAAAGCAGTGCCTGAGAAGTTCGAACTCCTGTACTCTACCATTAATCTTATTCTAAGTCTAATGAGGGCACTTAGTCAGAATTAACTAGTTTCTTGCTAAGCCCCAGTGACTGACAAAGAGACACGCTTAGGACTGGAGATAAGGCAAAAACTGAATATTGCCAAAAAGAAGGAAACGCATAACAAGTGAAAGGAGCAGAGACATACAGAAGAGCAGGGACCAGAAAAAAAGTGGAGGTTTGGAAAGGACAGAAAAGACAAAAATAGGTGGCCATAGGAAGTGGGCATGTTTTCACCCCAGTAGAGAGGCCTTTCAGCAGGGGGATGGGGATAGGACCAAAGAAGGAGATGCTATTTGCAGCTCACAGAGGTGTGAGGCTGCCTTGGAGGGAAATTCCCAGGCGTCAGGTCACAGCCCAGGCAGCTCAAGGGTTTTCAGCGTCAGTGAATTTTCCATCATCAGTGTGATGGAAAGGACAGTAGACTTCAGGAGGAGTGTGGGCAAGAGAGGATGGCAGTGGGATTTTCAAATCTATAAGTGCCCATAAATAGGTGATGGGGTCTGTTCCCTCTGCTCCAGTTCTCTCACCTCTGCTTCCCCTGGTGCCCTTTACTCCTTCCTTACTCCCTGGAGTACATGGGCTCCATTTTCAACTTGCATCTTTCCCATAACCCCACAAACCCAAGCATCCTTCTGCCCACACGTCCTTCTTCCATTCTATCTATCATCCATCTACATCCCACCCAACTGTGCACAACAACTCCTCCGGGCAGCAGAGACTGCTGTCATAGGGATGGAGGCACAGGGGCAGAGCTAGGGAGGTGGAAATAGTAGCAGAAGGAGAAGGGGATACAAGTGCAAATGATGACTGCTCTTTGTGTAGAGGACTGCAAAGACAGGGTACAGACTGGGCCTCTTCAGGCTAGGAGAGCCAAGGCACCTAATTATCCTTTATGAGGCTTCACCCTAATACTCTACCCTACTGCATTCTGAAATCACTGTAATATGTCAAGTCACATGGGAATTGGCAGGGGAAGGTCTACTCCTACAAAAAACGTGTGTCTGTGGGGCACGTGAGTATTGGGTCCCTTTAGACGACATCTACTGTGTAGCAGCTGTGCGGGGCTGCAACCTCTCTCCTGCTGTGGGACCCCCAACCCTGGACACAGCTGGCTGGCAGACACGCAGGGTGCCAGAGGGGGACACTGCTTGGAGCGCTGAACAGGCAAGGTAGGAGATGCGGACATGGTGCCAGGTGGTGGGAGGTGGGGTGAAACAGTGGGTGCCTGATGTGTCTCATGCATAAGGTACACCAGCTGGCAGGGCTGCCAAGCCCCTCTCCTTACAGGGATGAGCAAAGCACAGACAAGACACCACTCTGGAAAGAGACAAGACTGAGAGTGAGGTCAGATTCACAACACATCCAGACATACAATTTCCACCATGCAAGACAGCTCTGCACCTTTATTCAACATGATAGTTAAGAAGCTTGGAAATAAACAGGAGGAAAAAAACTATGACCAAGGCACTATCACAGAATTCAAACATCAGTGGCTGCCCGATAAAAAACACTGGCCACTTGTTTTGTTGGATAATGGAGAAAACCTTGTCTTTTTTCTCCTGTTTTAAACTGGAATAACTATACTGTGGGGTCTTGTCAGATACTTTGATCACTTGATGTTATAGGTTTATGTAAGTATGTGCACACTACAAATTTATGTAGTATGCTGCTATATTCTAGAGTAACTGAATTATTGCAGTGTGATGACTTGGGGTCCAATTTTCAAAAGCCCTACAAAATGACTTAAAAATTTGCATCATATTTTCCAGAGTAACTTCAGCACTTATGATGGGAGACGTTTGTGGGTGGTGAGGGAATAGCTGCTATATAAAGTAACACAGGTTTGGTTTCTTTGGGGTGAATTGTAAGCGGAATATAATAATGATAACAACAATAACAGTAACAACAACATCAATAATAATGATAGGTTAGCACTCTTTTAACTGAGCTCTGGTAACTCTACTGCAGTGATGCTGCTGCCCTCAGCTGCCCATCCTCCTCTCTACCAAAGCGTCGCTGCTGCAGAAGCAGGGCTGGCAGAAGGGCACGCGTGCCCGGGTCCTTGGCTGTCCCCACACGCAGCCCACGATGGCTGTGGCTAACACGTGCCGCTGTGAAGTGCAGCAGATGAGCTGTGAGCATAGGTTTCCCCGTTCTGCTCCGGAGGTAACAGCCTCCAGCAGCGAGGTGGGCTGGGCAGCGACGGGGTCAGGAGAGCATCCGACCCATGGAAATCAGAGCTCTTAGTTTTAGCCAGAAGACTGGGGAGCCTTGTGCCGTGTCTGAATGCCTATGTCCCTACCATAGCATTGCCACACTGATGGTGTCTGAGGGGCTTCTCTGTTGGGCGAAACCCAGCGGTTGGTCAGGGGAAATAAGCATTTCCAAAGAAGCAGAACGAGCAACCTTTTGTTAACCAACCTGAAGAACTGGGGAAAGCATAAGAGTTAGGTGCAGCCCCCCCTGTCCCAGGCTGGAACCAGAGGTGGATGCAGAAGTTGCCACCCTGGAGCTGTGCTGTGTCCCACTCTGCCCTGGGGGTTGGCCATCACCCGTGAGCGGGGTCGAGCCCTGCCCACCGCTGTGCCTGCAAAATGTCCACGGCTCTTCCTCTCAGCCGAAAACAGCTGTTGCTAGGGAACTGCTTAAAGTCAAAAAGATAGCCAAGGATGAGAGGAGAGCAGCAGCTGAAGGATGGCAGGCCAGAGGCTGCCGGCTGGGAAGGCGAAGGGAGGAGGGAGGCGAGAGGGTCAGGAGAAAGGAAGGGCCGAAGAGTGTGGGGTGGGAATCGTATCCCGTCTTGCCGCAGAGCAACAATTCCCTGTCGCTTTCAGGACTGCGTTTTCTTAAAATCGCTGAACAGCTTACCTTGATTTATTTTATTTTTTTTAACATGGCTGGGGGGGAGGTAGGATCTTTCTCTTTTCATTTAGTGTGCTTTCACATGATAGTCTACTTAATTTAATTATCAACCCTCCCTCCATCCCTTTCCTTTTGTAATAAAAAATACAACTCTTATTTTTGCTTTCCCTCACTCTTAGAGACTGTTACTCTTTTCCACTGTAGCACTGAAATTGTGGAAGCACCTCATTTTATAAATTCAGATGAATCTAAAACAAGAGGGTTTTTGTCTTTTTGCTCAAAATTTTCCTTTTTTCCTGGAGTTAATTGGGTGCTGACAGGTGATCTCTCTCTGGGAAGCATCAGGGTTATGCAGTTATTCACCATACAGCGTTACCTAAACTCCAGTCAAGATTTGCTTTGTTCGCCTAAGGGCCTTTTTCAAAGCCAGCTGAACCCAGCGGCAGGTTGTCCTCACATAAAACTAGCTGTGGATTAGGCCAGATCAATACAAAACACTGTTAGCCCATAGCTCATATGTGAGATGTGGCTTACATTTGCATCTGGTGGCATTTGACTGCCCACCAAAGTGACTAGCCACCATTAGAGTTATTACAGCTCTCTGCATGGCTCCAAAGCACGGTTCAGACTCTGGCGTGAGGTTCTCTCAAAAGACGCTTCAACGTCTCTGCCACCACACTGTCTATTGTGTGGGCTGGAGTGTGGTAAGTGATGGCATTTGAATTAGAGTGAATTCTAATTGTGGGCAGTACTAATGCTGTCTGAATAGCGAACAAATGTATCTAAATAAAGAATAAGGTTATATAGTTCATTGCCGAACACAAATAGAAGGAAACAAAATATTCTTTGCAATTTAAAAAAATAACATCATGTGGATAAAAGGGTTGGTAACGAGATATATATATAAAGTCATTAAAGAAAATAAAATAAGCTATGTGTGAAGTTTCCAAACTCAACTGTGGTTGCAATACCTTCCAAGGAAAGCCATGGCATATAATAAAAAGCTCTGTTTTATTGGTTTCAAATACTACAATGCATAATTGACTTATGGCAGGGACGGGTGGTGGGGTAGGTAGTATTTCACTTCCAAGCATCTGGTCCAAAATCAGCCTTGGTTAGCAGTGATTGAATGTTATTAGTGTTTGATGGGTCTCTGGCGGAACCTATGAAATGCGTCGGAGGTTTCAGCTCACTTCCTAGTGGACAGGTGCCCATACCACTAAAACCACAGCTCTTTTGGAGCTAGTTGCATTTGCTGTCATTGGCAGTCTCAGGCTGAATGGAGCGTGGAGCAGTCTCCATGCTGATATTTCTTCCTGCAGAGAAGCTGCACTGGTCCTGTGCTGAGGCACAGTAAGGAAAGTACAGGGCTCAGTGGCCTGCTCTTCCTGGGTATTCTGAGGCCAGAGCAAGAAAGCATCTTTCAGCATCTTGGACCAATGGGTATAAAGGAAGATCACTGAGCTTGCAAAAGCCCATTCTTCCCAGAGAGAAACCAGGGAGGATTTAAGCCCTACATTAGTGCTTGGTCTCTTGCTCCCAAATTGTCAGGCTTCGGGAAGGGAAATTCTGTTTGTTGTGATCTTCAGTAATCTCCTCTGCAGGACCAAAGGAGTTGTTATTTTGATGGGGCTCTTCTGTAGTGCTTGAAGTTCTCTGTAGCCAGAGGTATGGTCACCAAGAGGCATGAGTCACCCTAAGGATGCACAGAATAGAATGGCTGGATAGGAACCATGTCATTTTCTGGACTTGGAAAGCTCACTCCATCCTCCCTACTCAGTGACAGGCAAGAGGACTGACCTCTGGAAATAAAGGCTCTTTGGCACATCAGGGTTGGTCTTTAGAGGCTATTCACAGAGCTCCGTAGCTCATGTTTCTTACTGACATTTACGTTTTACATATTGCTTTCACCAAATCGCCCTCCTCCTATCTCTTCTTGGCAGGCTAATAAATCCACCTGGCTTTTGATGGCTGTCTGTCAGGCTGCTTCCCTCAACCATCTTCAGGCCCTGTTCATTCCCCGCAGCGAACAGGCACATCTTCTGCTTTGCTCCTATATTCATTTGCGCTTGGCCTTGCAGTATCTGCCAGGGAGTTCAACATCTGCGTCCGTTGTTATCCTAGCCAGACTGTAATAGGTGGCTTTTTCATTAACCTCTTTGCTGCTGTAGGAGAACTGTATTGCAGACAGGCCTCCCAAAGACAGAAGGTGAGCCATGGTCAGCAAGGTTGGCAAGGAATAATCACCCAGCAGCTACTGTGTAAGAAGCTCAGGAATTCCCTTATTGCCATGAAAATGCTCAGTAACTCATGCACCAGGTGCTGGACAACAACCAAAAGACACTACCCTCCTGATGCTCGATAGGATCTTTTAGTAAGAGAAGAATTTGCACGGAAAGGCAGTTGCATGCCAGACCTGTGACTACAGACTGGCCTTCTCGGTGCGTTCTCCAGCCTCTTCCTGCATCCCAAAGCAGCAAAATCACACCTGTGAAGGAGCCTTCCTATTTCATTAATGACAGAGGCCACAGGGACAAACGAGCTTCCTCACCTAGGCGGGATTCTAAGATGTGTCTCTAATAGATGGGACCAACATCATGTGTAGCCACTTGTGTCTCCCCACTGATTACAGAGGGAGCCTCAATTCATGCTTGTGTACCTGGGTTTTAGTTGGCAAAACGCAGGTGAGACAAACCCCATGCTTAACAGTCTCAAGATGACAACAGGGTGTTTTAAATGGTGGAAGTGCAAGTCATCTGAAGTTACAGTTGCCATCTCACAGCTTCATTATTTCCTGAAGGTAGTGAATATATCTCAATATTATCCCGCAGGTCAAATTTGTCAAATAAGATAAAAGATAAGTTCAACCATAATACGACTTTTTGTGTCCAGAAATAATTCTCTGGGACCACAGAGTTTAAGTAAGCTTTGAATTGGTAAGGAATTGATATTAATTGAGTAGTTGCCTTTGGACTGAGCAGATAGAAAAGTGGAGCTGTAGTTGCTGTCAATAGGAGACAACAGCATGGTCGGTGGGGTGTAATTCAGTAAATGATGAAAGGTTTATGCGAGCTACCCAATAGGCTGAGTAACAAAAGGGTGATGGTTTGATCAGATGTGATTGAGGGGAGAGCTCATGCATCAAGAACAGCATAGTCCTAGCCACAGTGATGGGGACTGGAGAAGGAAGGGGACAGGCCCTGGGGAATGGCAGTGCTGACAAGGCAGTATTTTGTAACAGGGAGGACCAGCAAGGCAGGGCCTCAGCACTGAAGCCAAAACAATTGAGCGTAATTATCTCAGTTGCCTTTCATGTGCAAGAGACTGATACGAGAGGGTATATGAAGAAGTTGTAAGAAAGGCCTTACAAATTCCAAACAGAAATGCCACTTCTTGACATATGGGAAGACAAACTCTGTGTGTCTGCAGAGTCCTCTTCACCCCACACCAGATTTTTCTGTGTCTTTTGAGGAATTCCCATTTCCCCGCATCCAGACATTTGCAGCTGTCATTTTCTTTTCGTCCTCTGTCTAGCCTTTCTTCCATTGTCTGTTCCCCCTCACCTACCCCGTCCAACATGGGTCCTTCTAGCAAGCAGGTTCACGTCATCTAAACCACAGTTTCCCTCCTGTGATGAGAAAGTGGGCAGCTTACCATAAACAGTATCAGAAGCAGCAGGTTTAATTCCCTTATTTCCTTGGAGCAAGTTAGACACCAGGTCTGCAGGCTCCTCTTTTTGGTGGTCTTCATGTTCTAGTATCCATTGAAGCTCTTGGGGAGGAACACCCTGGAAGTACAGCCTGTGGGAATTTCAAACATAAGTATGTTTATTTCAGTCACAATCATGAAAGGCATTTTTGTTTGTTTTTCAATAGAGAACCAGGGCAGGAAAATGCAGGTAGGCCGCAGTGGTGTTAAAAGCTGTGGTGGTACTGTGGCTTGCCACATTAGCAAATGCCACAGTATAATAGGATTGGAGCTCTAAAGCAAAACAGCTGATATTAAGGATCCAATGTCCACTTTTACGCATTTTGGGGGGTTTAAATTGGTCTAGCTGTAGTCTGGCTCTATGGGCTGAATGCCCATTAGCAGTTATGTTTCTGAAACAAGTGTTTTGATTTAAATGGGAAAATAAACTAAATGGGGACAACCAGGAGATTTACTTCAGAAGTACACCTCTGCGCCAAAATAAAATGCTAATTTAGAGACATGATATGTGGCCCTAAGTGTCGCTCCCCTTTTATAAAATACAATTTATAAAATACAAGTTCATTTGCTCCGAGAAAAAAGGTATTATTAACCACAGTCCATTTATTTGCTCAAGTGCAATGCACTAGCAACTGAGGATGAATACTGCGTATTTAGAAACATTAACACTTGGAAAGCATATAGGAATGCCCTAAAAAGGAACATACCCTATGTTAACTCTGTGCTTTAATGATCCACCCACGTCCAAAATGTTGCCTCCCTCTTTTTTAATTCTTCTTTGGCCTCGTGCCACGTCGACTCAAAAAAAGTGTTTTTTCCTTTGGATTATGTGT
This sequence comes from Ibidorhyncha struthersii, assembly GCA_013398815.1. NCBI lineage: Eukaryota > Metazoa > Chordata > Aves > Charadriiformes > Charadriidae > Ibidorhyncha > Ibidorhyncha struthersii. The sequence goes on from VZSZ01003982.1 coordinate 142,194, forward strand.
GGTCGAGAGCCCCTTGCTAAATGCTGAGAACCCTCAACGCCTGCTGACTCTGGTGAAAACTGATGGCACTCGACACTCTATAAAAGAGCACGCAGTCTCCTGCCTGTTAGCAAAGGATGTGGAGGGCAAATGGCTGTGTGGGTGTGAGCACGTCTACAGGGAAAAGAGGAAGCAGCTGTGTGTGAGAAAAAAAGAATGACCAAGGAAAAGAGTTGTGTGTATGTGATAGGGGGAGACTAATACAGTTAAAATTGAAGTGATAAATCATACCTGAGATCCCTCTTGAGACCTATAAATAGGAAACTGAAAAGCATTTCCTTCTATTTATTTTATAAGTGCTATAAACTTTATCAGCTTTTAGTATTGGAGACTCGTGCAATATTTATGGGCTGTTTACTTTAGAAGTTATTCAGAGGTTAGCGTCAGGAGGCTAATGAAAAAGAAAATTGGGATGGGTAAAGGAAAGAGGGCTTTTCCTACAGCCCCGTAGTAACAAATGCATCACATCTGAGTTGCCTGGCCCTCTTCCCAATGTCCTTTGCTCCAGAGATGCTTGTATTTCTCTAGCAGGTACTTACCCTGAGCTTCACAGCTCCACAGGGGATGACAAAGAGCATTTCTTCTTGATCAAAAATGAAGACAAACTTGTTCAGGAATTCCTATGAGGAGACTTGCAGAGTGAAGGAGGAAATTGCACAATAGGACTTGCAAAGAGGAGGTGCCTTGGAGGGTGTTTCAGAGATTTGGACAGGTGAAGGTATGTAAAGGTCCTCTAAATGGACCAGAATGCAAGATCAGCCTCAAGTAGTCTTCAGTTGCAATAAAGAGGAAGGCTGTTGCAGGAATGTGCTTTTACACTGGATAAGCTGTTGTATTTTTGGACTGATTGGTAGGTCTGAACAAAATAAGAATGTCATCATCCCTCACAGAACTTCACACCAAGCACAGTCCAAGTACATTATTTGTTTCTTAATGTCTGGAAATATTATTTCAACTTTCCACACTTAAGCAGTTTCATAGATGCCTTATCTATGCTCTTTTCTTTCAAATGGAGACAACAACTGTTTCAAAGTTGGGTTTTTTTCCAGAGAAAGATAAAATCTCCTCAAATTTATAGCTGGGTGAAAGAGCTTTCCAGAACCTGCTGCTATGTACAATCCTTCTTTTGGAAAAAGTTGCAGACTCTTCACATAAGGAAATGTGAACATACAGAGACTGCTGGGGTCAGTTATATGAAGGAATTCCCCCCAAAAAACTGTGAACACAAGCCAAAATTAAACAACTCTAGAGAGAGCACATCTTACGGGTGGATTGGGAAGCTCAGTCTCAGCTGTAGAAGGCACAGACACCAAAGATGGCATCGGCAAAGCACATGGACACTCCTGCCTGTTTCTTTCTGTACCCAGCCATAGGATGTGCTGCAGGGACACTAACATATCAGTAGCTCAGTCTCTTCACCATATCAAGGAGGAGACCAAGAGATGTCTAACTTAATGTTTGTAAATACCTTAAAAGAAGCACCCAGTGCTTACGGGGTCTTTAGTATGGCAGAGAAAAACAGGCCAACAGCTCATAATGGGAAGCTAAACACAGACAAATTCAAACAAAAAACGAGACCTATTTTTTTTAACAAATATATAAGAATGAAGTACAAAAATATGCTGGCCTTGGCACATTTTTTAAATCCTCAAATCAAGATCAGATGCCTTACTGGATGATACATTATTTTAACTACACACAAGTTATTGGACTCATTACTGAAACAGCTGGATAAATGTCTCTGGCATGTGTCAGATTAGATGATAGTGTATTAGTCCCTTCTGTCCCTAAAACTTTAAGTTTGTGAGCGAAAAAATTACTTACTCCTGTAGATGTAAAACACTGTCTTTATTATATTTGTCTATAAAGACCTTACAAAAAAAAAGCCCAAACCAGCAAACACAAAACCAAACAACCGTTCTATGAAGCGATGTTGTAGGGGGTATGGTTTTTTTGCCTGTGGCCTGCCTGTATATCCTGGGTAAAATTTTGGCCAATGGGAATTACGCCTTGAACTTCAATAAGGATGAGGTTTAAAATGTTGCCTCTGCCAGCAACTGTCCATTACCTTCTGAGAAACTTCTAAATGTTCTTCAAAGAAATTCAGCACTGCTTGTCACCTAGTGTCAGATGGACTAGCAGCAAGTTTTGTTCAAGTCCTTCGAAGAGCCCTGGAACAAATATTCAAGGCTAGTTTTATGGTAACCTGTTTTAAGTGTACTATCTTACAAATTTCTGCTGCTGTTGACCCTGCAGAAAACTCAGACTACATTATTATTAAACCACCATTTTACAGATTAATTTTGATTTACTTGTATGGGACTTATCAAAAGAGCTGGAAGAAAAAAATCTTTAGAGTAAATAAAGCACAATACGTTTCTCCTAGGATTTTATGTCTAGACCAGAAAGTTAGTTATAGAATCACAAAAGAGAGAAAGAGGAGGAAAAGAAGGTGTTGTCAAAGAGTGTAGAGCCAATGTTATACCTAGAAAAGGCTGAAAGAAAAATAATGATGACCCATGGTTCAGCTATTATAAGACAAAGGTTCAGCGAGGGGAAAAGGCCTGAGTTACTGGAAAGAAAATGATTAAATGATCCTGCTCTTTACTGGCCTAAGAAAGATGTAAGTGAATATGTTACTGTTGAAGCCAGATTCAGGATAGAGGAGCAGTCCTTTCTGGCAGACAGTTTTAGCCACAACATAAATACTGATCTGCCAGAAGATTAAATCAATAAAAGACTATGTTTTCATAAGCGTAGTATATGCATGTTATTTAGTGAAACATAATGAAGCAACTCTCTTGCATATTGTGCCTTTAAATTCATAGGAAACTTCTCACCTTTGATGCAAGGAGTGATATGAAGGAGTAAAGATTTCTTTATTTCAGATCCCATGTGAACTAGGGAGACCTGTGCACCTCCAGACTTGGGAGTTGTTCCTCCTGTTTGTTTTCATACTCAGAAGTAAACCATCAGAAGAGAACATACAGGACTTGTACGTTGCCCAGATAAAAACACGATACCAGAGAGGTCTAGCTGGCAGCCTGAAAACCAGAACTAGCCTTCCTTCCAGCCCACCGTGTCTCCACTGAGGAAGTGGGAAACAGCTGCCTGGGCAGCACACTTGGACCTAAGAATCAAACACCTTCCCCCTTGGCTGTGAAAAATTTGGTGGTTAGAGCTGCACATGCAGGAGGGGTTGGTACTGGCATCAAGCCTTCTCCTTAGCTCATCGACTCCTACCAGCAGCCTGGGAGTTCCTCTGAGAGACCATGGAAGATTTCTGTGATCTCACCCTCCCAGCTGTGGAAGTAGGTGCCCAGTTATGCTACAAGCTTTAACAATGTTGAAGAAATCCTGAAAGAAAAAGGCAAAAACCTCCTCCCGCCCCGCCCCCCCCCAAAAAAAAAAACAAAAGGAAAATGAAAGACAAAGACAACTGAGTGAAGACTAATCCAAGACTAATTGAAGACTACCTCTTCAATGGTAGGCTGTATGAGTTTATTTTATCTTAAAAAAAACCCATGAGTGCACTTCTGATCAAGACACATTACAAACAAATATGCTGCTGTTTGTCAGTACACCCAGAGCAGCCATGTACCGTCAGTGTAAAATAACTACTACTTTGGAATAATGCAAGTAGCTCCATATTGAAGCAGAGTTACCCATCCGAATCTTGTAAGTGAATGGAAACTGAGAAGCTTTTTCCACAGCCGGGATACTTTCAAGGGCTCTCTCTAGTGCAGAGTTTCTGATGCTCAAAGGGTTGAGCTCACATCACCGTCCTTTCCTTGTTGAGACACTGAGATGGTCTTTCTTACCCGCCTGGTCAGTGTACAAACCTTGCCTTTGAGACCTGCACTCCTCACAAAAGCAGCCAGTGGGATCAAGAGCAATCTGGAAGAAAAAGCAGGCAAAAGACAGTGGTGAGAGAGAGCAAAAGTAAGTCACTAGACAGCAGGGAGTATTTGGATCCTTTACAACAGGCTACAGCACCTAAGGGAACAAAATGGCCACTGCCCATGAACACAAGCTCCTCAAGTGTCCCTAGAAGGCTGCAGGTGCAGGTCACAGAAAACAATGCCGTGGAGGTCCACTCTGCTGCTCTTTCGAGGTAATCTTTGCTAGCTCAATGGGCAACAAAATCCATCCAGGAAAGGTTTGTCCATTTAAAAAGAAGACAACAATGACTTTCAAGTGCTAGAACGGGACCCGCTGTGATGGGAGAAGTGGCAGTGTGGAGGTGACGATGGCTTTCTCACCAGGTGACAAGACCATAAATGTCAATGGGCATTTCACTAGAGGGAAGGAAGGAATGTACAGAATAATAAAAGGCACAATGCTGACAGCAGCTTCTCCTCAGCAAACATTTCCGGCCCACTCCTCTGTCATACAAGCAAAATTTATTGCCACCACGCAACGCATTAACCCTTAATATATTGGCTAGGGCCCAGGAAATAGCCATTTCTATGCAAGTTATGTCCAGCAATAGAAAGATGAGATTTGGCTGCAGGGAGAAGGCTAGTCATATCCTGCCCATTCTGCCAGAGATCCATCTTGGCCTGCTCACCGAGCATGATCCAGTTTCTCCTGTCCATGCCTATGCTTGTATCCTGCAAACCTAGAACCAGTTCTGTCCTCAGAAATTGTGGTCCTAATCCTCACCACCAGTCCCCCATTGCAGGCTCTGATAACATGCCAGTTCCCCCACCCCCCAGCCCTATTTTTCACCACAGCCTGATACTGGCCCAGGGTGGCCCTCGAGCAATTTCTTAGGCACTGCACTGCAAATGAAGACTCCGAGAGAGGTAATCGGTAAGTAGCCCACAGCAGACCTCGTAGCCTAAAGGCAACCATGCTTTAAGCACGCAATGATCCGCAGACTTGGGAACTCTTGATATTTGGAACAAGAAAATCTTCCCCCACCAGCTTTGCTTTGCATTAATCACAACCACTCCTGTTTTTCTCTATGCCCTTCTAGAAGATCTCCTGGTGCAGGGTATCCGTGGATGTAACAGGGATACCCCCTTTAGAAAACCTATTCCAGTTGGTGTTCTTTGCTTCTTGTTTCCAGCTTCCCCCTCCTCTCCAGGGGCTTATTGTCTCCCCCTCTCCCACTGCTCTGGGGAAATGCTAAAGCTAGCTCCTAATTAACGTGCTTGCAATTCCCCCCTGGAGCAGTGGCGCCAGGGCCTGAAACCATCCTGTGTCTGTGTCCCCCAGAGACAACCCGGCCATGCTCAGACACCTCGGTGCTCGCTCCTCCTGTCACAGGCTTTCCCATATTGGCTCCAGCAGGTTTCTTCTGTGTTTTCTCATCTGTGCTAATCTCTCCCCAGTGCTGCAGGCAGGGGAATGGGGAGGTCACTCCGCAAATGAAGTGAAGATCTCCCTGCCTTTAAAAAAACCCAAAAGAGCCATGGGGGAAAGCGTGAAGGACTGAAGCAAAGATACAGCTCTGCCCTGTGCTGTGTTCGCAGCGACAGCATTTCCATTGCACTTGCTGCTGCCCTTTGCTGAGGCCCAACGCACTGCACAGTGCCTGCCACCAAAATGGCACTCGGCATGTCATCCTCATACTGCCCAGATTAGTGCCTTGCAGGCGCCGTGCCCACGCTCGCACTGTCAGCACGCACACGATGTACGGCCCACCCCACAAAGCAGCACAAATGAAAAACTGGCCCCTGCCCGTCACCATGCAGGTCCTGCCCGCCATGCCCTGCCGCTGAACTGCAGCATCACTTGGCGTTCACGTGCACCGCACCAAACAGGGCCCATGTTGTGTTACTGTGCACATCCCTACTGCGGCCACTGCCCACCGCGCAGGTGGCACGAGTGATAATAGTCTGGCTAGAAATATCCACCTCAAGCGTCCCTTGGAACAGAGGGGCTCGTATTCATCTGGAGAGGACTCCGTAGCTGCCTCATATATCAGCATCTTCTTTCTTAGGTTCAGCCCAGCCGGTGCACCAGAGGTACTGCGGAGTTTAATCACAGTGGGCCCATCTTCATCTGGTGTATGATGCCTTCCTGCCCCTCTTGGGGCTGTTCCTCTGTTCCGTGGGAGCAGGCAGCGCAGAGTGCAGGAGCCAGAGTCGGTTGGCGCACCAGTTCTCTGAACTAAGCAAAACTCAGCTACAGAGAGGCCTTTTCCAGTACATTTCAGAATATATGCCCAGCACATATGTTTTAAAACTTCTGTGGATGTAAACCATCATCAGACATGACTAAATAAGCACAGACTTGGCCAAAATCATGCTTGCATGTGAATGCACATGTAAAACACGTATTCTTCCCATCAGCCACACACACACACACACAAAGTACACATGGATCCAAGTGGAAAAAAAGTGCAGAGACAAAAGTTCTCTGAAGGTACCAAGGTCATGCCTCATAACCACTTGAACGACTTACATGTAGTTATAGAAAATCCAGTGGTAGGAATACTTTTTCTGTAGTAATGTTTTCCAATGAATATGAGTGATCAAAGAACCTTAAGTCTCATTTGTAAAAATAAGGCAGAACTTAGATGGCTGAACCTCCTGCAGAGCCAACTCAAAGCCCTTTGTTGGCATAAATGAAGTTCAATTTTGCCACCTCATGGAGAAGCAACAAGGATGGGCACTCACCACCTGGGGATGGCAAGCAGAGGGCAGAAGAGGAGCTGGGAGAGCTGCCACCCTCAGGGATGCTTGATGATGCTGGAGGTGTGGGAGGAGGACACGGGCAGCAATTACTGCTCCCAAGGAGACAGTGCATGCCCAGGCATAGCCACTGGCTCGCACACGTTGGCCCACATGCTTGGCAGCAGCAGGCAGCTCAGTCTCCACAGCTCTGACACAGAAAAGTAGGTAGAGGAAGAGCGGCTGTTTTGCTGCCACCAGCAGTCTGCTACCCTAGGCAACTGCCTGCTTTAGCCGTGCTTAAAGCTGGCACTAATCACGCTGGCCTCGAAAAAAACTTAGACTCAGGGGACTCGGCTGCTTTGGAAATTGTTAGCCCGTATTTTTCTTTCAGCTGTGACAGACAAGGAGACCACAGGGCAAGGGAACGAGGAAAACTAATATAATGGAAGTTGCCTAAAAATTCGATTCAATATACAAGAAATTGCTATGGGAAGGTAGAAACACCTGCTTAGAGATCCAATGTAGCAACATCAGAAATTTGCTGTCAGGTATTTTAATAGAAAATCTGAATGAAACAAGAAAAATGGATAAAATATTTAATCAAAAATTTCAAGGAAACAAGTTGAAATTTCCTTATTGATTATTGCAACCCAAACTATTTTATCCTATAACCGAAATGGTCTGGTTGACAAGAAAATAAAAATTTTGAGTTCAAAGTGCCATTATGGTGTCTTATGGGAATGACAGTATGAAATGTCTCATGCTCCTCGTTCACATTACCTCCTGGGGTCTTCAGGTGGACCGCCTGTCCTGTGAGACACGCTGGTGTCAATCAGAGAGATTCCATCACCATTGCAGCTGTGTGCTGCAGCCATCACATGCAATGATGTCTGGCAGGGGTGCTTGGCTCTTAAGGGAAATGAGACAGCCTCCTGCTTTCTCACAAAAAGGAAAGTAAATGGAAAAGACAGGTGCAGAGATACGCTGATAGCAACAGGCACGTGAAGATCCTTCCAGTTAAGATCTTTAGAGCTAGAGACTTACATGCCGTTTGCTCTGCTGAGTGAGTTTGCAGCCAAATACTGACCCCACTAGAGGGACCATCAACAGGTCCATGAAAATAACGTAGTGTTAACCAAAAGCCTAAACAATAGCTTATGGTTGGAGTCATTAAAGATAGATAAATGTGACTCTCAACAAACCTTACAAGCCAGGCGTACTTAAGCAACAATTAGTGGTTGTTTCACCCAATAAAGAACCATCAGAATTGACAGGGTTAGATAGAAGTAGTTCTTTCACATGGTGTTTAAATAAATCTTCTAGTTATAAGAACTTGTTCAGGTCAGGAGTAGAAAAGGATTCAGAAAGGGAATAGACAGTTTCACCACTGGTGACAATGCAACATTATAGCCTATCTGTCACTTTTGAATTTCCTTATCTGCTAATGGTTGGGAGTTGGGGAGGTGTCCTTAGAAAAGGTTGCTCACCACTTGCTCTCTTCCTTGTACCCTTCCCCCAGTATTTACAACTGGCCATGCTGAAAACATAAAAATGAACAAGGGGATCTTACTACCAGTGCCAAGGGGTCAGTTTTTAGGTTATGTCCTACCACACAGCAGGACACCAGCACTCAACCACATGTGCTGTCTTACACTAGAGTGAAAATGTCATCCTGCATCAGCTTAGCCAAATGCATCCAACTGCTGGTAAGAAATGAAGTGATGTTCCCAATAATTCCTGTTTCAGCTCTCATCAAGGAATAACTATAATCTGTCCTCAAATCAAAACATAATCTGCTCAACAGGGAGCTAATAAAAGAAATCCAATTCTGAGGGGAAGAATGACAGGGAAATTTTTAGGCACATAAATAATTAATATAAAAAAGATGTTGTTGTTCAAAAATAGCTCAAGCTGCTAATACATAGTTTGGAGTTACTTTCTGGACAACAACCAAAGCAGCTTGTCTAGGAAGGGATTGTAAAACTCATATTTTCATTAAAGTCATGAGTAAGAAAGACTTATGGCAGAGACAGCAGCAGTCTTGTTACCTTCTTCTGTGTGAAGCTGTGCAGAAAAGAAATAGCCACTTAGTTACCGAATAAGTAGTCAAACTAGAACCAAATTTCTTCTCAAAAAATAGTTTTCTTCCTATGCAAAGAATCACTCATCTCAACAACCTACAATCAGAAAAGAAGATAGATTCCATCAGGCATGCTAAAATATCTCCAAGTATGCAATTCCTACTGTTACTGCTCCTCAAAAAACCACACAGATGATTTGTTGCTGGCTGCCCATTGTTGGAGCTACTTTGATTTGCAGATGTTTAAAGCAGAGATATGTCTAATGAAAACAGGCTGACATTCCCAACCCGATGCCTCTATCTCAAGTTTCCATTTAACTCTGATGCAAAACCTTACACGCAGTAAAAGGATTAAATTTCCAATCCCTGTATCAAAGCATATGGGACCAAATAATCCCAAAACTCTTTTCCCCACATTCCCATGCAGAGGGTCATGACCAGCCTATACAGAGAGGACAGAGACGAGCTCAAGGACTAGCCCTACCCTGTTCTCCCTTTGAAAGCACCACCCTCACTGCTAAATTCACCACTGTTTGTTTTTTTTTCCCCCAACAGTATTGACCCACTCAGTCAGTGCAGCAGCATCTTTTGAATGTAAAGCCCTAAGAAGCTGCAGAGTCAACTTCTATTTCACAGCTAAGCAAAGGGACTCAGAAACCATGGTGCCGTGCTCACAGACTGTAGTGGGCACCAACGCCCCAGATACCTTCGGAGCTTGCTGGGATCTGTTTTGGCCCTACACAGCCCATCTTAATCTATCGCTATGGAAACCACCACATTTCTGGGCACAAGGCCACCTTTTCCTGGGACAGTCTGGGTTTTTTTCCAGCTCAAGTAGCAGTGATTATTCCCACAACAAAATCAGGTAATAGCGGTGAAAAACTGGAACAGGTTGCCCAGAGAGGTGGCAGATACCCCATCCCTGGAAACATTCAAGGTCAGGTTGGACGGGGCTCTGAGCAACCTCACCTAGCTGAAGATGTCCCTGCTTATTGCAGGGGGGGTTGGACTAGATGACCTTTAAAGGTTCCTTCCAACCCAAACTGTTCTGTGATTCTATGAATATTCTAAGTAACAACATGCAGACTATATACAGATTCCTCTCTCCTGTATTTCAAGGAAGCCTTCTGAGATTTATTGGCTGTTGTCAAGACAAAGAAGAGTGGGCTTGCTGAGACATTGATGCCGTGTAGGACTATTGACCTTACTATATCTCACCAGATGTGAGACAAGAGGGATATTAAAGATGATAACTTCTAATAGTAGCTACAGGGAAACATACAACAGGATAAAGAATACGCTGTACAGTAATACGCTCCATAGCCATTTTGTCGGCAAGGCTGAGTTTGTCAACATAACAACTGCCTTGCTCACACAGAGACATGCCATATGTTTTTTACAACCAATTATCTTCTCCACAGCTAGAACATGTTCCCCTATTAAGCCAAAACCTGCAACTCCTGGTCTCCATCAAAGTCTCCAAACGTGCAGCGCTCAGACAATTTTGTCCCCCAGAGACAGATATCTTTGCCCAGGGGACTGGAAAAACCCCAAACAGCACCTGTGAAACCCACCAAATCAAACACACCTGAAAGGAGGGAAGGGGAGAAAGCTACCATCTCTCCAGAAAGAACCACTAACAAGAAAAGCAAAGCAAGGCAGCACATTCCCTTCCTGCAGCTTCCAGCCAGAGCGTGCTGTGAGTGCTGTGACAAGGGAGCAGCCACCCAGATGGAGGAGTGGGCTTAGGGTCAAACTCTGCATTACCTGGCACTCCCATGCCATCAGGACTTGCCTGTCCCACTGAGCTACTGGTCAGCTGGAGCCAGAAGCGCTCTCTATCAAGAAATAGCCAGAAGGCTCTTTTTGATTCTCTGTTTTGGAATCAAACCTAATTTTAAAGACTCCAGTTCTGCTGCAAAACTGTTGCTTTCAAGACAGCCACAATTAGGGCTGTGGGCATGGCACAGAAGTACCCAAGATTGAAAGCATTCTGCTTTAGAGAGATAAAGACCTTCCGAACATTAAAAAGCTGCAAACAACTCCTTATTTTGAAACAGGATTGCAGGTTCATTCGCTATCATCATTGAAAGAAAAAGAGACATAAACACACAAATACACACCATGGTTGAGACACAGGGCGAGGAATTAAGTCATTTTCCCTGTATTCTCCACACCTAGTCCCTGAAGCAGTAACAAGCACCCTTGGGATGGCGGTGGTGGTGAAAGGGAATGGTCTCAAGTAGCACTATAACCACAATGTGCTGAAGGGGGCATTGGTGGCTCATATAAGATGAATGCAGGGTGCCGAGCAGACCACACAAGGGCTGATGTGCCACCCAGCACACCACAGAGGAGAGCTTTGTCTGAGCTACCCACTGTAATGACATGTTGCGATTTATTGCAAGTCTTGCATGGCTTGAAAAGACCAGGAATTATGTCACTGAAGTTGACGGGAGTGGCAGCGGCTCCAGGGAGACACAGCAGTGAAATCCTGTTGTCACAGGGTCACCACAGAGAGACATCCAGCATAAACCTTGTGAGTGTGGCTGCCATCTTCTGCACTGCTCTTCTGCAGGCGCCCAGAGGAAAGCAGTTTGCTCCAAAGGGTAAGCAAGGCTGGAGCTAAAAAAGATAGATCCAACTGCTAATAAAAACCAAGCTGAAAGGCCAGGGTGTTCTTTTTGATTTGTATTCTCTCCACTGATCTGTGACCCACTCTGACCTGTCCTTCTGACCCCTCACCTCTGGCAGTCGAGTGGAGAATTAGTCATTCTAAGTAAGGACACAGACCCTGGGGCTGTGGTCCATGCTGGTTTCCTTAGGATCAGGGCACTGCAATTCCCTGCAGCATGTGCTGCAGGTCATGGTGCTCCTCCCGTTGGTCATCCATCTTCCATGTTTTCTCAGCAGTTTACTCATGTCAGAGGTCTTCTTGTCATACAATAGGTATGTAGGTAGGTTGTCCTAAGTTGGCTGCCTGATATTGCCTTATTTTTCCTAATGGGTGGCAGAGATAGCGAGTCAAGCTTTGCAAGTCTGCTTCTCCAGTAACGCTGCTGAAAGTGTGAGACACACCGTCCACGACTCGCTTAGGGTATGCAGAGCTCCAGAAGTTTTGTTCTGTCTTATGACTGAGCCTTGGCTGGACCAAACACAGCTGGGACCATATGACTGACTTCTTACTAAACGAGAAGTTAATCTCATCAGAGGACTCAATCGACAAATGCTGACTGGATTTCCTCAGGGTCTGCCCTGGTCCCATGGGAGGGACAACAGGGACACAGAATTGAAATGGATGGCTCGCTCCCACTGCGGCCTCTCCAGATTTGCAATTCAATTCAATAAAAGATGGAGCAGGCTGATGAGCTGCCTTTGAAAGGGTCAGAGGGTTCAGAAGCAGCAGGAGGGAAATGGAGGTAGGGTACAAGCAGGAGAAGAACCAACATTATTCTTCTTCATTCCGGAGTGAATGCTTTGCTCCTGGGGCAGGAGAAAGAGCACCTCTCTGACTGAATTACCAGCAGGACCAGAAGAATAAGCAAGCACTGGATGGCTGATACCCATACCATTTAGCAGGCATACATGTGACTCAAACTGGGGGGAGCAGCAGCTTATGGTCAGAAAACCTTTGCCCAGGGTACTGAAAACAACTTTTTTCACTTGTGTCCACACTTGTGTTCTACCACCTTCGAAGCACCCACAGCTTTCCACATTACAGCCAAAGACAGAGTTAGCATGTTGTATCAAAGCGTGGGAGATCATTGAGTTTTTTATGAGTTACCAGGGGCTGTAGAGACCTGCAGAGACCCAGAAATATATACTAGAATATACTATATACTAGACCTAGAAATATATACCAATGTTCTAGAAGACCACTGTGACTTACCCCTTTGCCTCTAATCCCTCGAGAGGATGAGGTATTGCTGTAGGAAGCACTGCCTAATTGCAGAGTGGCTATCATGAATTACAACACTACGATGATGAAAGCCATCTAGTCAGACAGCAGAGGGCCTGAAAAGCTTGTGGAGAAAACACCCTGATTTAACCACCAAAATGTACAAAATGTACAAAATTATTAGTAAGCAAGATCTCTTCCTTACAGTTTCAATTTGTCTTTCTTGCTGAAGATCAGACGATGCTAGTCACAAGAAGTCACTGTTATCTAATACAGCATGTCGCATTAGCTTGCAGTACAGTCCCGTCCCATATCCGTGATGACAGATCGAGAGCCACAGGTTGTCAGCACCAAGCCTGTGCTAAACTGCGTGCTCAGGACTTTTAAAATCATACATTTTCGTTCAACCACATGTCTCTGGATCAGGCAGGGTGGTTGCTGGATGTGACTCCATGCCTGCTGTTGGGAAAGACATCAGGCAAGATGATACAGATAGAGCTTTCCAGCCTTCAGAACTGGATCTTCCCCAGGTCCATTTCTTTCTCACTCTTTATTCTCCTCTCTGGATTTTTTTTTTCCTTCTGACAGGACTTGCTACTGCCCAGTATCTTTGTGCTATGTGTCTTCAGCCAGCATTGCATTCATCTCTTCCCCACAAGTCTTTCTCAGGACAAACTGGCAAGAAGCAGACCTATCAATGCTAATATGTCCCAGGTCCCATTTTCCAGTACCATCCCGTTCCAGGAGAATACATAGGAGCTAAAAGGGGAGCTTCACCCTGAACTTCAGCATAAGAGAGGGGGCTGAGGAATGCAAAACTGAAGCTTCTGTGGTAAATACTTTATGCTAGAGCAGGTAGAAACACAAAAAGTTTTCAGAAAGGGAGGAAAAGGAATGATAAGACTCGTCCTTCTCCAGCTGCTTCTTTTTATAATTCCCCCAAATGGGAGCAGACATGCATGCAAATACGTATCTGTTTTACGCACTCCCACTAGCAAGAACGGTGCATGTTTTCTGCTCTTATCTTCAAAGATCAGCAACGCAATTTCTTGATTTCTTCAGCCCTCCATAGTGTGAGCCTGGAAGCTTCATTCAGCACATTGCAAACAGTGTTGCTTAGACTTTTACTGAGATGACAATTCGTCACTAAACTAGTCATTCCATGGAGCTAGACCTCTCCTAGCCCTACCATACTTCTACTTAAAGGCAAAACAAGGAAGACATTATTTCTCTTCTCCTATGCACTGCTTTGCCTATTTCTACTGTATTTCATGGCAGTCTCTACCCAAATATTTAGTGGATAGGATTCATCTGTATTGCAAAACCATTTAAGAAAGCCAGCCGTCTTTGCCAAAGATCAAGGCCAAAGCCAGGGCCTCCTCCATTCTTCTCTATTCATCAGGATTTGACTCTCATCTCTTCAGAGCATTCTGGCTCAGGCAGCTTCAGCAAAGTGCAAATTCCAGCTGCTCTGATCTCATGAATTCAAAACTCAAACTATTTCCATTTTTGTGGCTACATGCCTCCTGTACTTTGAACTTGCTTTGAACTTTGGGTTTGAACAAACTTAGGAGCTTCCAGTCATAATCAGTGAGATTTCATCTAGGCAAAAAAAAAAAAAAAAAAAAAAAAAAAAAAAAAAAAAGAAAAAAAAAGAAAAAAGATGTTCTCTATGGATCAGACATAAAATCAGCCTTGGGTTCAGTCAGAAAGGTCAGATGAACTTCCTAATGAGCCCTACCTGAGTTTTAAGCGTGTATCGACAGCTGAAACTAGTCAAATTTCTCTCCATTTCAGGTTTCATTTCACGTTTCATGCAATTCTAGACCTCACCATTTGCAACATATATAATTTGGCTATTACTCCTCATTTAAAGAGTAGATATAAATTGTATCAGAAGAGAAGAAGGTGGCCAGACTGTTAAATCTCTCCTCCATTACTGAACTTTGACCAGGCCATTTTTTTTCCATAGTATGCTGAAGTTATTTCAATTGCATGCAAAGCAGAAGTCAAAGATGTCCATATGGTAAGGCTGTCTCAGCTGAGCGTTGATCCTGAAGGCTCCCCCAAATGGAGGGCTTGAGGGAGGTCACTGTAGGTGTCCATACAAGTGCTGGGGCCCACCTGCAGGGCGAGACTTCTGTCCTCGCTGTCTTCTGCCCCATGCAGCAAAACACTCCACTTTTTGGGCAGCAGCGCATCTGTCCCCTGAGAGCCTGTGGAGCTACAGAGCTCTGGCTCAATGCGTGATATGAGATCTGACCTTATGTTCGTGTGGCCACCCAAATGGAAAACAGCAAAAGGGCTTGCACTCACAAGGTGAGAGGGTCATGGTTGTCTGATGCCAGCATCATCCCAACCATCCATCCTTCTTGGGTGCTGCCATTCTTCCCAGCCCACAAAAAGCAGCAAAAGGCCCAAAGGTCTTTTCCCTCGCTATTTCTCCCTCGCCTTGTGGCACTTTCTAGTACAAAGGCAGGGTGCGAGGTCTCATAGTCCATCTGACAGGTTCACCGAGAGTATTTCTTCTTCTCCTTTCTCTCTGGAGACTGCTGCATGGAATCGCGTGAGCTGCATTTCTTTAATTTAAACCTGAATGATGCTTACGCAGTAGAGAGAGGCTGAAATCAGAACTGCTTCTGTGATTTGCTTCAAGCTGAGGGATGGAGAGGGCAGGAGTATGACACCACAAAATAAGAGGCTGAGGCTTAGCCCAATGCAGCTTCAGTCCTCCTGTCCAGACCACAGTTGCAACCCAAGCTACCTTCTGCCTTGTCCCAACAGATTGCTGCAGGTGCACAAAGAGAAGCAGTGCAATCTCTGTCCATGGAGATACTTGCAGCTTGCCTGGATGAGGTCCTGAGCAACTTGGTCTGACTGGCCTTGCTTTGAGCAGGAGGTGGGTCTAGAGACCTCCAGAAGTCCCTTCCCACCTCCTTTATTCTCTGATTCTGTCATCTTTCAGATTGTTTCACTGACACATTTTGGGGCAAGAAAAGAAGTGGAATGCAAAGTGCTAATTATAAACATATAAATATATAAAAATATATTAAAAATAGATATATTCTCCCATATAGCAAATTCTAGTCCGTATTAGAGAAGATAAATGTGAACTCTATTTTAGCTGAAGCTGTTGCATCTCCTTTCCACTTATACAAATCAGGTAAAAATATTCAACAATGTCTCATGTCTACCTTTTTTCTTTCTAATAATTTTTAGCTAGCTCAAAACAACTCAGATATACCATGGGTCTAAAGTTCAGCTTCAACTCAGATATTATTAGGATCATCTACCACCTAAGACTTGTGATACAGAAAAGGTGAAGGAATTGGAAAGAAGAAAATTCCAATTAAAAATAGGAAGTGTAGAGAACAAAGAGAGATAGTGAAATGATGACGAGCGAGTAGAGGAAAGACAAGCAGAGACTGTCAAATAAGCAGCAGGAATGCAAAGAGATGGAGATTTTAATAAAAAAATACATGATAACTAAAGCTAGTCAGAAACTATTATTTTTTTCTCTTAAAATATTTTTACACAAATATGAATTGTTAGGGTTCTTTTTCCCCTGAAGACTCACTGTAAAAAAAAAAAAGAGCAAATGAAAAAACTATTTCAGTACAAACAGGAAAAAATATGTTTTTGAGATTTTTCTATTTTTTCTTTCTTTTTTTTTAAGAAAGTACAAAGGAAAAGATTAATTATATAATTATAATGACGTCTTCCACTGAATCTTCTACTGAAAAAAGTTTCAGACACCTTACAGAGTAATATGCAAGGTGATGGCAGCCTGGGGCAGCTTGGCTGTTGTCAAACCATTATCTTTCCAGCACTGTTATTTCACATTTGATTGTAGGAATTTTACCCACGCTTAAAACTCCTTGGGTGAAAAACCACACCACAAGCAGATTATTAGGGGGAAATAATTTCATATCTAGAAAGGTGATTGCAGACATCTACAAGGCTACAAATACAAGATTAACCTCCTTCCTTCCGTTCTTTTCCCCCACCCCAAATAATTCTCAGCTTTCACTTGTGTTTTCTGCAGCCATTAATGAAATGTTTCTTCCTACAGTACGGCCAAATGAGCTTTCTGTACACAGCAGCAAGGGCAAATAATCAATCACCTGCCCCCTCTGCAATTCATGAAATACTCAGCCCCACAGTCTTACATTACAAAATGCTGACTTTTAAATTTTTCCTAACATACGGCTGTAGATATAGATAAACATATAAAGACAGAAATAATTACTGTGGAATATTTGCTGAAGAGCTATTCTGTGAGAGGGGAAATCTTGGGAAAAACAATGGTTACCAGTCAATCAGACTGGTGTTATTTAGAGGAGGAGGGGATATGTGAAATCAGGACCTAGCTTCAGCCTGGGCTGCCTGCCTGCGCTCCCCGATCTCTGCTCTTCTAGCGTTAGCTTAAGACTGTGCCATTAAGACACAGCAGCCTAAGGGAACGCCCAGAGCAAATATACAGATTCCTCTTACAGTTTTGCAGGATCATACACCAAAGATGTGCTTCCAACCTTTGCATATAGGACCCTTTATGAAAATGGTTGCCAGGATTATTCCTGCATTATTTTTTTTGTGTGTGTGAGGGCTTGTTGTTCTCATGCAGAGGAAGTCAGCCGGAGAAGCTGGCGTCATGCAGTTCTCAAAATATTTGTGTTTCCAGAAGGGAATGTGGCAGGGGCTACAAACAGTGACTCTGGGGAGGAGGAGGAGGGAGAGGAGCGGATTTGCTCATACACTTTGTTTCCGCCCAACTCAGCCTTACTCTCTTCAGCTGAAGTGGCATCGCTGTGCCACGTGCACACCAGGTCTGAATAGCCAAAACTGTCCTATCATGCGGGCGCACCCTGCCTTATCCAGTCATTGGTACCCTGCGCCGTTGCATCTCATTTCCAGCAGGCCTGTGTAGAGAACCATTGTTGCTGTTTGACAGATGAACGTGAAAAAGAAAAAGACAAAACATCGTAGTAGTTCTGATCCGAGCCAAAATTCAAATGCTATGGGGACTTTCCTTGCCAAATCAACGAACAAACAAACAAACAAACTCTATTTTTTTCCTTATTTTGGCTCAGAGAAAACATCTCATCCAATTCAAAAGGAAATGTTCCCTTTCCGTTTTCAGTAAGTTTAACAGAAACAAACGATGAGAATAAAAGACTAGAGGCAGACACTGCTTTATTCAGCAGTGCAGTGTTAAAAACGACAAAGCGCGGAGGGGCAGCTTTCTCCATCTGATGGACTCTGAAATATTCAGGTTTCCCCACTGCAAGTCTAACTCCTCTACTATAGGAGGTTCTTTTGTAAGTTAAGGTCAATCTTCACATTGCTCTGCTTCGTACTACACATGCAATGCATGTAGCCAACCTCTTTACAAACCCCATGCAAAAAGGATTTAAATATGTTATAGAAAGTGGAACAGCCCCAGCAGAGGGGAATAAAAGAGGTTTACCCCAGAAAATCTGGGGTAGAAATATCATTTCAAGCCGATGAGACAGAGGTGGGGATAGAGTCTGTGTCTCCATTGGTGTGAGTGAATCCCTGGAGCAGACAGCTGGATTAACATGGGGTCTTCCTCGTCATCTTTCAGTTTAGGAATTTAGCTCCTCTAAAAAAAAAACACAGACCAACCAAGACCAAAACCAAAAGCCTTTTTGGCTGTTCAGCAGATTTAGTTGTAATTATTGTATAGCCATGACTGACTTCATGATTATCAAGAAATAGTTTATTTACCAAAAACATTTGGTTTAGCCTCATTCTGAATTACATGCTAAGCTCTTTGAATCGGTGATGGCA
The DNA here is from genome assembly GCA_013398815.1 of Ibidorhyncha struthersii. NCBI lineage: Eukaryota > Metazoa > Chordata > Aves > Charadriiformes > Charadriidae > Ibidorhyncha > Ibidorhyncha struthersii. The sequence goes on from VZSZ01003982.1 coordinate 160,648, forward strand.
CTTCTGAGATCCAGTACAGTCACTGCCCAGTGCTATGCTAAAACCTTAAAGTTTATCAGGCCCTCTTGACACTACACTGACACATCAAAGAGTGGAAAAGGTTTTTTTTAAAAAACAAACAAACAAAAAGCCCCCAAACCAGATCACCCAGTTCCTAACAATGAGTTTATACCTGAGTTCTTCTCAGTCTGTTTGTCCCAAGATTTTTCATTATGCCTAAAAGAGTTATTAATCCAAATGATACTGACATTTGATAAATGTGGGTTAAATCATGTTCTAAAACTCCAGTGAAAATCTCAGCCTTAGGGAAAGAGAAGAGCAAAAAAAAAAAAATCACCTTGGGAGCCTTCAACAATATTAAGACTGGCATCCTGAGGCATTGAAAATGGCTGGGGAGCCAAGCAGTGGGAAAAACAGCGTCTCAACCACAGCTCACCAGCACCAAGAGGCAAAAATTCCCGTAAAGTAAACTAAACACTGCTCAGTGTAGCAAGACTGCAAGGCAAGCTGGGAACTGCTTTGTGGGACCTCTAAACCAGTCACCCAGACCTCAGTGAATCTAAACTTTCTCCAGTAACCCTTCCTGTGCCAGGAAATAAGCTGGATGGGAGCTGTCTGGTGGTGCCAGCTACATCAGAGGCAACTTGGCAGCACCAACGGTGTGTTCCCCCCACCCAGCACAGATCGTCCTCTGCCCCGGCACATCTAGAGCATGTGGATGCTGTTTGCCCATTCTTTGCATTGGGCTCCAGAAAGCAATGAAATCCATTTCTGTTTTGCTTATAACTGTTTCGTTGTCACTGTTCCCTGGGAATCTGCCTCTCCTCATGGCACTTTCATGACTTTTTGCTGGAACTTAAAAACAGTAATAATTACAGAAAAGGTTCTGCTACGCTATTCTGAATAAATGAAGCCCCTTTAAAAAGAGCAGTTCACAAAAATGAAATAAAGGTATCATGTGCCACTTCGTCCACACTCCATGCTTTCTAAATGTTTTGTATCCAATCTGCAGTCTGAGCTTTCTATATGAGAGAGAATTTAATGAGACCAAATCTGGGAATGTTAAATCATGTAATTCTTAAGATCTGGTTTCTGCACTCTGCATCTTTAAATCTCCAGAAGTATGGCAGGAAAGATGTGCATGATGAACTTTGATGTAAACGCGAATGCTCCTTTTTGTTTTTCCCATACGAGTTAAATTAAAAGTCGTTAAGCATGGGGTTTGCATACACAGAAATACAGCATGATGCTGAGCTGTATTGTAAGTGCATACGCAATTGCTGTGTGGGGAGTAACTGAATCAATGAAGCCTCTTTGCGGTGCCCAGCCGGCATATGCAAGGACAGCGGCTGAATTTGGAGAATGAAAGGTGAATGACCAGGAATGCCAGTCCTGCCTCCACCCAGGCAGGTGGAGCAACGCGGGCTTCAAGCTGTGTGAGAACCAGGGCTTCCCAAATCTAATTTCAAGCAGAGAATTCCTTAGAAAGGAAAAGAGAATTTCATTTTGCAGGACTCAAGTAGTCCCTGAGCTCCTTGCTGATACTGGCAAGCAGGCTGAAATATTGCCAGTAGATTTTTAGCTTGGTTTCTAAGGAAACAAGCCTTTGTAAGCACACAGGAGTGTGTGTGTCCGTGTGTGTGTGTACGTTAGTCTCTCGGACACCCTTCACCTCCAGTAGCTTTTGAGCTCATTGGCTGATTTCAAACCAACTTTGCTGAAGATATTGAGGATACAGTATTCTTACAAGTGGTGTGAAAATAGGTGGTCACATAAATGTTCATTTTGCCACTGACAGAAAAGCTAACAAACCCTCTCTTTTCAGACTTTAAGGAATCCAGGCTATTGGGTACTGTACTTCATTATTTCCCCAGATCACGGATATGATTGTTTAACCTCGTGGAAGCATTGCCCCAAAAACACTGGAATAAGCCCCATCAAAAGCAGGTGATACCTCCAACAGCTGCTGAACACCGACCCACGCTGGATGCAGAGTGATGCTGGCAGAGGCATTGTAGGCATACGCTTGATAAAGCCCTGCACTGCCTTGTGCCTCCTGTTTCGCAAGGAGCGAGGTGGCTGAGGATGCGCTCGAGTCTCAGCTGAGTGGGCTTTGGGCTGTTGGACTCCCTCACCTGGGAGCATGTGGATTGCTTGACCAAAGCACCCAAAATCCCCTGACTCGGTTGCTTTTATTGTTGCTTTTCCTCTCCATGCTGACTCTGCTCTCTAAATGTATCCAGAGAGTGTCTCTAGGAGGGAGGGAATTGAGGGCGCCAATGAAGCGGAGATGTGCTTAATGCAGACACCATTAATAAATCACTGATAGTTAAGATATAGATTGGGTGATGGGTGGCAGATGGGAAGGAAGAATGTCAAATTGCTTTTCTCATATAGATTATTGGATTAACAAGGAAGCAGCGGGCATGTGGCAAACCGGTGTAACAAATTACTATCATAAAAAAAAAAATGGAGCTCATCGCAGGCTGGTAATAATGCCATGTCGGCCATTAGCTCTCTGGAGAGGTACTTAGAGCGCAACATCCGTCTTCTGGAAAAGAGACGGCCACTGGAACACCAGAGTGAAGGAGACCCCAGTTTACTTCTCCTTCCCCTCCCCCTGCTTCCGACTCCAGAGCTCATGCTGTTGAAGCAGGGTGGCCAACAGCAGCTGTAATGAATAATTGCCATAGCTTTTAATAACCGCTGCTAATTATTCCCCCCTCCCTGCCTCTGACCGGGCTTCTGTGCTCCCCTGCACCAGCACAGACAATATTAGCGTGAGATCAGTAGGCAAAACAACAAACTGCTGGACTGACTCTGCTTTCTGGTCCCCATCCTGCTCCGTCTGAAGTCAGCAGCTAAAATCCCATTTGCCTTAAACGGAAAGAGATCAAATCTTAATTTTCCTACTGTTTCAGCTGCCAAGCACATGTGCCTACCTACATTGCAGGAGTTACATACTGCCGTTGTGCCGCAAATAATGCCCCCTTGATATGCATTGAGTGCATCAAACCAAACCTCGAGTTGGCTTTAGTCCCTTCTGCTAGAGTCCCCGTTGCCTCTGACCAGGAACTAAGTGTGCCCATATGAAGGGAACCAACGCAGCAGAAGAACAGTGGACTACAGGTGTTATGCAGATACGTATATCTTCTAAAATGAATAAATTAAGTAATGGCACAGCTGTGGAAATCCTATGCAGAGAAAAGAAGGAATGAATAGCATAGTATAGCACAGCATAGCCCAGTCTATCTGTTTTGGTCACTAAGTTGTTATTTACGGGTTCAGTCACTTGGTCCCACAAATTTCCAATTCAGCTTAGGCTGGGTAAAATCATGTTCTTCTTCTGTCCCCCAAGCATGTTTCCATGTTCAGTTTTTGGATGCCCTGCCTTGATAGGAGGGAGGCTGCACCCCTCTCCTTTTAACCCCCCAGCTGCCCCAGCCCTGCAGAGCTCCCGCGCCCCCGGCTGCTCCTACCGGCTCCCTCCACAGAGTGCTGTCGGCGCATGTGAAAAAAAAACAAAAATCAGTGTCCACACTCTTGAGTATTTTTCTTGGTCTTAAAACATGCTAGAGCTATAGAGCTGGCACGATAATGCGGGGAAGCCTTCCTCTCACTCGAGTGCCTTTCTTGTGTGAGCAGGCTTGAACGCCTTTCGGAGAGAGGTCAGCGAGGTGTGCGTGGGCTGCTGCAAGGCAGAGCCCACCTCCTGCATGAAATCATAGGTGAGCACGTAATCACACATGGTATTTTAGCATGTATGTGCTGCAAAGCCTAGTGAAGGTTGGCCAGGTAATATTTAACTTGGAGGTGCTTCTCCCTGAACCCTTTGCTCCTTTAGATTCGTGTGTGTGACAAAGCAGGGTTTTAGAAGAGCAAGGAGCAGATCTCCTCCTGCAGCGTCCTTCTGACGCCTCAGCCTCCACGCCCAGCTCCTGCATTAGCCCCTCTCCAGCCCCATCCCTGGGTCTCCATCTCCGCCTCTTTCCTGCTGATCTGATCTCAGCCTCCCCTTCCCCTCCTCTCCTCCACCCAGCTCCCAGCTCCCTGCCAGGTCCCTGTCCCTTGGTCTCCACCCCGTTTGCTCCACTCCTCCTTTGAGCCAGGCCCTTTGCCCAGCCAGTCGGGCTCTCTAAAAGCCTTGTAATTTCATTTAGCTGCTGACCTTTCAGCTCCGGGCTGATTTTGGCCAGAGGCCTTGGAGAGTAGGACGCAGAAGGGCCAGAGAAAGAAACACCAGGAATTTTGAAGAGGGTAGTTTTATAGTTTCAGTGGTCAACCTCCACATCAGAAAAACCACTGGCACTGTTGGTCCTCAAAGGTCATTTTCTTGAAGAGGCCGATGACAAACCGAGCTCTGGAGACTGGGACGTCACAGGCAGACCAGCAAGGGCACCAAGCGCCTTCTTGGTGCCACCCAAATCCCATACCAGATCTGTGATCAATCAGCTTCTGCTTCCAGGGTTGTTATCTGGCAATTCCCGCATGCACAAAATTAAAACCCCATTAGAGATGAAGTGCGCGTGTCCCTCCATGTGCGCATTTGTGCGAACACTAATGTCTCAGGACTGGCGGGACTGGGCTAGGGCTGTCATTACAGCCATGCCACAACCTACCACAGGCGCCAAGGGCTACAGCTCTCCATGGAAACTCTAATCCCTGTGAAACGGGATCTTAGGTTGTTACTGTTTTTTAAGAAACCCACAAAAAATAGCTGAGAGATCGCAAAGCTAGATAGAAAGCTTTAAGAAGGCAAGAACGCCAACTTCTTATCGCACAGACTGCCCCTAGCCCTACTCCTCAAACAGTCAAGCTGGCTTTTAGGGTTTTCTTCTGGGGACACAAGTTATTTATGTTTTCCACCCACCTCTGTGTCAACACACACCTCGTCTGTTGTCTCTCCTTTGTCAGTTAAAAAAACAACAGATAAAAATGGAGGGCAATTTCATTACCTACACATCTTTTCCTATATAATTTATCCTGGACAGATGAAATGATGGGTTTAGTTTAAATGTACAGCAGAGAAGCTGTTTGTCCATCATATGCTTAAGGGAAAAAATAGCAACACCACCCACTGGTTATGCAGACAGTATTATAACTTTACATACACTACTGCGTAGAATGGATTCAGGAATGACTGTATCATGATATACCGGTTGAGCATTCGCTTACTGGCTAATCTCTAGCTCAGATTGTTACTCACTAGGCTTACAAAGCACAGCTCTGGCCTGGCTTTCTGACTGTGCTGTAGTAACAGTTAGAGAGTGCTAAATCTAACCAATTTCCATGCAGCACTTCACTGCCTGTATTGTGGCATTGGTGCCACAGCTTCAGGGAGGGCTGGAATAACAAACCCTTGATTTCCATTTTCCTGTCCAGTGCATGCAGTTAGAGCTTCACGTCCACTCTGTCCAAGCAGGTGCACATCTGCACAGCACTGGGCCCTTTCAGTTCCTTGTCCTAGGAGAGAGACTTGCCCCCCAGTATGATGTCACCTGCTGTTACGCGGTGCAGAGATGACGTCACAGGGCTAGGTGCTCTCATCAAAAAACATCAGGCTGTGGCACAAGCTGATAGAGTGCTGAAGTGCTAAACTAGACCTAATTTAAAGGGGGGGAAAACCCAGAACCCTGACAGACACAGAATACATCCCGACTCTGTTCTCCATAGGAAATACGGATATTTGTCAATGAGGAAATGCCTGTGTTTCGATGCCCTAAAGCTTAAGACAAAAAGTGTCGGTAGAGCATGTGGACCCTGAGTTACAGGCCAGTGCAACTTGGCCCATTTGTGCCACAGAGCATCAGATGTTACACGGGAAATAGCAAGGGCCACTACAAACATTTGATTTACGAGATTAAATAAAAAGTGTCTATCAAGTGAGGTGCATATAAAGATATGAAATCATGCCAAGTGTATAAGTTTGTCTTCTAACACACTGGCAGGGTTCAAATAAAGACTTCAACAGCAGCATCTAGAAGAAAAGAATCCCAGCTTCTCTAAGCATCCTTTGAAAGCTGTTTGTCAGTCTATGGACTGTGGGCTGTCCTTGCCCTCTCAGGCCACTGGGGCAGGTGACTCCAGACAAAAAACTCTTCTCCATACCTTCTCCATATCTGTTAAAAAGCGCCGCGTGCACCTGCAGGATTTAAAGCATGTAGGTCTTTGTGGAGAAAGCTAATCTCTTGAATTTTATCCATTAATTAACTAGATGCCAACTGGAGAGTACAGGTGTTTGGCAGTTTCATGAGACACACACCACAGAGTCAGCAGCTGCTGTTATATTACCTGAAACTGCCAAATGTTCCTCACTTGTAGCCCAGCACAGAGGACTGTACCAGGGGTGACCCAAATGCTGCAACTGTCTGTGCTGCGATGACATTTTGGTCAGCCTCAGCTGGGGAGGAGACTCAGGTCTCAGAGTGATGAGCCCCAGCAGATCTAGCCATTGGGTTTAGGCCATTGCGGTCCCAGCTGTGTTTCTACCCGAGATCGGACATGACAGCAGGGATGCCCCACGGCACTTGTGCCAGGGTCTCTGTTCCCATAGTGCCCAGGGAAAAGCAGCAGCCTGACTGGCGGCATGTGACAGCAGCAGAGCTCACAGCCCCCAGCTGCTCCTGTCCCAGAGTCAGAGGTGCATCAGACAGGTTATGGTATCGTAGGGGGAAGGAGGAGGATGATCATTCATCCTCCACAGACTAATGCAAAGGTCTGCAAAATGACACAGCATCCCCACACCTCAACCTCAGCCCAGCCAGGGCCATACATTTGAAACAGGTTTTGGCAGCCCTTGGTAACGGAATGGAAATGGATCGGAATGCCACAGCCCTGGTAGCTTCATGTCCAGAAACTGAGCAGCCAGCAGTGGCTTCAAAAAATATTAAAGTTTTAACACAAGCAGCCTCCCTTCTTTAAGTGCCCCTCTCCCTTTCCCCCGTCTGTCTTGCCTACTTTGGTTTTTATCTGTGGTGGGGGTTCTGGTCTGCAGGCAAGAGGCCTCTGCTGGGTACTGCAAACTGGATGCAGTTCTGGATCCATTTCCACTGCTGTGTCCCAGGCCATCACTTATCTCCTAGTCAGAGCTTTAAGAGGAATGGTCTTAAACATGGTGTAACAGAGATTATTGGAGATGCCCATTGCCCTGCTATGACCATAGGACAGCTATGACCACAGCTGAGAGGAGGCAGTGGTGAGACCCTGAGAGGATACTTGATGAACATCCAGGCTTGATCTTTCAAGGGACACCTAAGAAAATAATGCAAGCAGCTCCCATAAAGTTCCTCTGAAAAACCATACCTCCTGCCAGGGATGAGATCTAGCACGCACCCACTGAGTTTGTCTGCAGGAGGCTACAGAGCGCCTGACGCAGGCACAGCACTGACAGAACAGCAGGGTTCCCTGGCAAGGCCAGCGGAGCTGTGAACAGACAGCAAGGTCTCCTTCCCCCTCACCCCCCAGCTGATTAACATGCTCAGGAAAGGTTTTGCATGTGCAAGATATCTGTAAGGCCTGCTGCCAGCTTTTTGCCAAAGCACTGATTTTCCATGATGTGAGTTACTGCTTTCTTCTAGTAATTATTGATAATGCTCTTGGATGAATTACAGACGTTTAAAAATGAATTAGACTGTATGTGTGTCTGTCTCTCCCATCCCCTTTCTGTTTCTCCGCCACAGGATCTATGGCTTTGAAATGTTGATACATATTCATTACAGCGTCTATGACTTGAAAGGCATAGCTAAAGGGAGAGCTCAGATCAACAAGAATGTGAAAACGGCAATGAAAGCAGGATACGTGGCTGTAAGCACAGTTGAGTAAGCAGCATTTGAGCGGTTAGCGCAGGGAATGAGGTACCAGGAGATCTGAATCCTGGTCCTGGTCCTGGTCCTGGTTCTGCTACTGTCTCTGATGGCTGTGGACAAGAGTTTGTGCCTTGGCTCCCTCAGCCATAGGATTGACACAGCAATGCTTGCCAGTGCTCTACAGTGATGGTCACACTCAAAGAGTTGCAGTCAACGGCTCAGTGTCCAAGTGGAAACCAGTGAAGAGTGGTGTTCCTCAGGTGTCGGTATTGGGACCGGTACTATTTAACATCTTTGTTGGTGACATGGATGTTGGGATTGAGTGCACCCTCATCAAGTTTGCCAATGACACCAAGCTGTGTGGAGCAGTTGACACTCTGGAGGGAAGCAATGCCAACCAGAGGGACCTGGACAGGCTTGAGAGGCCTGTGCAAACTTCATGAAGTTCAACAAAGCCAAGTGAAAGGTCCTGCAGTCCCAAGCACAAATACAGGCTGGGCGGAGAATAGATGAAGAACAGCCATGAGGAGAAGGACTCGGGGGTGTTGGTTGATGAGAAGCTCAACATGACCCAGCAATATGCACTTGCAGCCCAGAAGGACAACCGTATCCTGGGCTGCATCAAAAGAAGTGTGGCCAGCACGCTGAGGGAGGTGATTATGCCCCTCTACTCCACTCTCGTGAGACCCCACCTGGAATACTGTGTCCAGCTCTGGAGCCCCCAACACAAGAAGCACATGGACCTCTTGGAGCGGGTCCAGAGGAGGGCCACGCAGATGATCAGAGGGTTAGAGCACCTAACTCTATGAAGACAGGCTGAGACAGTTGGCGTGGTTCAGCCTGGAGAAGAGAAGACGCTGGGAACACCTTATAACAGCTTTCCAGTACCTAAAGGGGACCTACAAGAAAGCTGGAGAGGGACTTTTTACAAGGGCATGTAGTGATAGGACAAGGGGTAATGGCTTCAGACTGGAAGAGGGTAGATTTAGACTAGATATCGGGAAGAAACTTTTCACTATGAGGGTGGTGAGGCGCTGGAACAGGTTGCCCCAGCTTCCCATCCTTGGAAGTGTTCAAGGCCAGGCTGGCTGGGGCTTTGAGCAACCTGATCTAGTGGGAGGTGTCCCTGCCCATAGCAGCAGACTTGGAACTAGGTGATCTTTAAGGTCCCTTCCAACCTAAACCATTCTGTGATTCTATGATTCGATGATTATGCCACATAAATGCAATCTCAAACTAGTGGCAAATGAATCCAGCTATCACCTTTCCTGTCATTTCCAGTTGTCAAAGCAATGAATCCAATGACATATTCTTTGGTGGAAAAAAAAAACCAACCCTGAGCCCAAAACTACAGGCGAAAGCATCCTTTGCTCAGTGTTCAGAGCAAAATCTCAGCAGCATGTGGTGCACATGCACTTTTCCACAGTCGTGCATGCACATGCACACACTTGCACACATGCTCTGTGCTTACACAGAGACAAGTTTTGTTCCATCTTGTTTTGAAGAGTTCCCAACCCTAAAGTTAAAGCAATGCAGAAAGAAACTTTGGAGGGATCTTCTATACCTGTTCCTATAGGCTGGGATGTGGTGAGAAAGTGCAGATGAAAGATGAGCTTGTGTTTCTTAGGGCCATTGCAACAGTGCCGGTGTGAAGAAAGAAGCAAACTGTCTTTGTGCCAGTGGGGTGGCACAGTGTCAACACTCTCATCTGGCTCTTTTCTCCTTTTCCACTGCAGCTCCTTGTGTACAGTTCTTTGATGTGAAGTTGTGTCTAGCACCAGAAGGCATTTGGCTAGCGGCCTCCATTTTGGGCAAGATAGAAAATCACATTGGGTAGAAATTCAATCATTAATCTGGAAAAGTCCTTCCCAACCAAATTTTAATCAGAACTACTGAGAAGTTTTGGGTTTTAGCACACTGGCATTTTTTTCATTAAAATCAATGCAGCTGAAAAATTCCCAAGTAGGCCTGGCTGTGACATCTGAGCAGTTCTGCCTCTCCCTGGCACACCTTCGGAATGCAAACCTCTTGTGTTTGGGAGAACTTCACACTCCTGCGTGCAAGCACATTCACCTGTTAAAACTCTGCCTAGGCTACTCATTTAGTGCCTTTCCAATCAAGACACCACCTGCAATTTTTCTCTTTCTTCCTGAGAATTTTATGCTTGTGTTAAATACAAGGATGGTGAAAAGTTTCAAATTAACAGCAACAAGCCTCAACACAGAGCAGGCTGAGCACTAGCAATGCTTGAGTAAGCTTTTTTCTTACAGCTCATCATGCTAATACATCTCAGATATTATCCCCAGAGATAAGAGAGTAGCTTGCAGCTTGTTCACTTTCTAGCCTCTCTGCCAGGCTTTCCAGTGAAAGAGGGAGACAGTTTCCAGCAGTGGTGGTATTTCTGACGTTCGCTGATCGAGTAGGAACTGGACTGGGACTAAGTTCATTTCCTATCGGCTGACAGCCAGTCAGCACATGATAGAAATTTGCGGTCCCTGCTGGTGTGGGTTGGATTCATATTGGCAAACTCCACATGAAAAGAGTGTCTAACCCATTACTAAACTGTTGATGCCAAGACATTTCCCCATCTCCTGCGAGGATTCATTTTAGAGTCTTCATGGTGAATAGCCCTTGATATAACATAGTCGGGAATAAAAAGGTACAAAAAAGGAAAAAGGATATACAGGAAGAAAGCACAGCTCTGTTTCTTGATGCACAAAAATCTGTCTCTGAACTCTGGAAACATGCAGGCTGGATAACGGATGCCATTAGATTTACAAAGGAGACCTTTTGTCACCTACACAAAGGTCGCATCTGGAACATAGGCTCTATCCATCACGTGCAGAGGGATGCAAAGCAAGTTTCCAGGAACCCTGACCAGCTGCAGTCCCCAGGGGCACTCTGTGAAGAGAAGTAGAATTGGGACTTGTTTTAGTCAAAGCAAGAGGCCCTCCTTCCCCTCATGCACCCAGAAGGGAGGTCATGTAAGAAATGATTCTCAGACAAGCAAACTGTCTCACACAAGAGAGCACTTTGACAATCCATGGTAAAGCACAGGGTATGAAATAATACTCGGACTCACCTTATCATGTCCTCAGCAACCCTGAGGAAGGACATCATGGGAAACTCAATAAACCCATCACACAGCAGAAATCATGTGTCAACCCCAGCTCTGCTTTCTACTGGGTTTCTCTTGGGGGTTGTCCCTTGCCCTTGCCCTGCACCTCCCTCTTCCCAGGGTAGAGATTGCAAGATCCTCTTGCTAACATGAATCAGGCAGAAGGCACAGGCCAGACACTTGGCAGCATAAGCCAACTTAGTACCACAGAATCACAGAATCACACAATAGTCAGGGTTGGAAGGGACCTCTGGAGATCATCTAGTCCAACCCCCCCGCCAGAGCAGGGTCACCTACAACAGGTTGCACAGGACAGTGTCCAGGCGGGTTTTGAATGTCTCCAGAGTGGGAGACTCCACAACCTCTCTGGGCAGCCTGTTCCAGTGCTCCACCACCCTCAAAGTAAAGAAGTTCCTCCTCATGTTAAGATGGAACTTCCTATGTTCAAGTTTGTGCCCATTACCCCTCGTCCTATCAATGGGCACCACTGAAAAAAGACCACAGGGCCAATGGCTCTGTCCCAGTTTTACACTGGAAAAGAGGGTGGTCCAAGTGTGGTGTTAGGTAAGCGATGAAATTTGTTACGTAATTTACACATACATGACGCTGCAGTGAGCATTGAAGGGCTGCTCCTTAAGCTGTTCAAGAGGCAGCAGCTAGAGCGAAGGAACCATGGTTTGGAGAGTCAACCCTGCTACCTAACTGATGGGGTGCCTTAGGGCAACACCACCTTGGTTTCCCCCACGTGAGGCACAGAATGTGCGTTTAGGCATCCTTTCCTGAACCATGTCCCAAGTGTTATTACAGACACTCCTTATTGAGGTCATGTCTGTGGCAGCTGATGCTCCTTCATAAACCATCACAAGTAAATCAGTGGCTTTGACTTACAGTGGCAAGATAGTTCTGTTTGATGACAGACTGCTTTAATGTGGCTTTTATCAGTGCCTTTCTCCCAAGATAAGGAGACTGTCAGAAAGATGTCAGCAGTGGTTTAGGGGGAGCTGGATGCTGCTGTTCTAAATTAATAGCAGGACAGCCTCTGTTCACGTGTCCTGGTGCAAGGCGCCAGAGGAGGCTTAGCCACAAGGACTGTAGTACTCATGACACCAGTGTATGCACTCCTTACTATCAACCCTATTGTCTCCACCAAGTAATCTTCTGAGGGTAGATTAGACTCCAAGTGGCCTTCATATTACCATCCAATAATGGGCTACCTGATCTCACACTGCCTGTGTCTGTCATCTCCCAGCCCAGACCACTCGGGAAAACAGACCACAACCTGGAGCATGGAGAGTAGAAAGGAACATAACCCTGGAAGTTGTTTCAGTCAGCTAGCCATGAAAGGACTGCAGTTTGAGAATGGCTGTGTCTCTAAAAAGACAAGAGGTTCCTGTGGCTCCACACAGGAGATCACAGCTGAGTGGCATGCCCAGTACTGGAGCTGCAGTGGACCATCACTGTAGACCATGAATTTCCAGGTCCTAACATACCGGTGTGGTATAGACCAAGGCAGACAGAAACCCCCAGGGAGGGCAGCGCAGGGTGCCAAAAGACTTAATTCAGACTTAAACCCACAGTGTGGCTCCTTGCCGCTATCGAGGGAGGTGGGAACATTAAGGATGGGGGAGTGAACTCCAGACCATTAGGAACAGGGCTAGTAAATACAGACTAGTGATTAAAGGAGCTAGTTGTTATGGGTGCTGTGATAATGTATTGCCGTGGGCAAAGAGAGGTGGCATGGGAAGCAGTGAAATAAATCTATCTGAAAGGAGTTCATTGCCCATGCGAGAGTGCATGCATATGCCAGAGCCTGGATCCGTGCTGCTGGCTGCCTTCCCAAACCCGTGCACAACAAGGCAAGAGGGAAATTACAAATCTATTTCCATGAGATTCTGGCAAGGGGAGACAAAATGGGCACCTATTTTTCCTCAGAAGGGAGAGTCCAGCATGGTTTTATGTGCCCATTCAATGAGCCACAGAGCCAGAAAAGATAGCAGTCTTCTCCCTTGGACAATCTCTTCCTTCTCGCACTGCCAGTGCCTGTCTCTGGCAGGCTGGTTTAGAGACTCCTAAACCTGAGCTGAGGGACCAAATCCTCCACTGCTTCTTGATAGCACCTCATTTCAGCTGCGCCAGAGGAGGGCAGGAGGTATCTGAGCTTGAGCTACCTTCAGCCAAAGTTGAGTGGTGTCTTTTGCGCCTGCCACACTGTCACCACCCCCAGCCTCAGGCAGCAACAAGCTTGTCCCTGCAGGCAAGGGCTGTACTGCCAAAGTGCTGAAAGATGACTCCAGAGTCTTTCTGCAGGTCCCTCCTGCCATTCCAACTTCCTGCACAGGGAAAGCTGCTTCACTGGCCAGGAAGCAGTCTGTAGGGATAGCTGTGGTCACAAGTGTTCTCCATCACTAGTGTCCATTGTCCCTGTGATAGCTACCTGAGGTAAGTGAGTCTTCCTGGCTGTTTCAGACTGCAGTGTGATGCATGAGGGAGCCTTTAAGCTATGACCACAGCTCTCCTTCTTTATAATCCAAGATAGGTCTCCTTCCTTTTCTTCTTGAGGATCAGAAAGTTAAGCTTTTACATTATCTCTATCTTTGATTCATCCATATATGTTCTTTAGTTCATCCATGCTCGTTCTCTGAATTGCTAACACAAGATCAGTTCTCGTTATACTGAAGAGAAAGTATGGGGTTCATTCCTATTCTCACTTTTAAAATCAGACATGATGAATTCTTATATTGACTGGCTTTGGGCGAGAAAGTCATCAGCAAAGAAGCAGAGGAGCATGACTATCTATTTGTCTATCTATCTATCTATCTATCGAGTGTCTGTGTTTGTGAGCACGCACGCGTAGATTGCCTCTGAAAAATAAAATCCTTCTGTATGCTGATTTTTCTGTTTGAGTTTCCAAGACAACAGTGGTTTCACTCAGTGCTGTCCCCATATAACTCCCTGGTCCTCCCTCTTCAGAGACAGCTTCATGTTTTGTAAGGGCACTATTTTTTTCTCCATTTCTGTAGCTTTTCCATATGCTTCTGATCACCCACACTGAACACTCCTACCCCAGGTACCTGTGAATACCAGCACACAGAGAAGTTAGCCCAGAACAAGCTATGGTGTGACCCTGAGGACAGTGTCAGCACCTCCGGCGTAAGGGCCCTGCGTGTTGCATGTGGAGTCATTTAACCCGTTTACTTTGTCAATAAAATACCTCATGTGGCTGTGGGGTAAAAGTATGTCCCTGGGCAGGTACCATGCTGTCACACTGTAAAGACACACCATAACCTGGGATACCTTTTATCTGGGATAACTTGTTCTGCACCTGTATCCAAAGGCATTCAGAGGCAGGAGCTCTCCTCATTAAATTTGTACTCTGGGAGGCACCTCAACAACAGGTAGTAGTGGCTGTGCCCACAGCACATAGTAGAATTTAGCAGTATTTTTCCTAGACTGGCGCAATTGCTTAGCAGATGGCATTTTTGCACAGGCAGGTACCAGCAGACATGTCACTTCATTTTGCCACTGTCACTGCTTATCCTCTGCTGTTTGGAGTTTCTTGGTAATACAGCTATGCAAGGAAAGTCTGTAAAAGCCACACAGCAGTGCCTATTTTCTTCCCCTCTTTCCACTGTGTACAGATACTTCTAGTGTCCGAGGTGCTCACCTGCTGGGAAACACAAACCCGAGGGCTTGTCTTGCTACCCCTTTCCTGGGAAGGTTGTTCTCCAGCCCCTGGGATCTCACCTGTGGGAACACTCCCCTGGTTTTCAAGCTATACTCTTCACTATTGTTCCCTTCATTTCCACTGCAAGCATCAGTTCAACTCCTTTCTTCCTCGGCTGAAAACTCAGATACCATTTACCAGTTCCACCACTGTCTCCTCCCATGTATCTCCTTTTCTGTCCCACAGCAAGTCTTGCCATGAAAAACCTTGCTCAGTAGGGTTCAGGAAACTGCAGCTGGATATTCCAGGAAATTAGGGACAAAAATACTGATAAGAGGTAGTGGCTCAGTGATTTGAAGGGGGCTTCTCCTCCACCTTCCTAGTAGCTCTCGTTCCTCATCAGTCCAGAAGATCAAACTCCCTGTCTACCTGATGGGACATGAGTACATGAGTGCTGGTGGGATAGAAGCAAGTGCTTGTGAAAGCAGCCCCATTCCTGGGGTGTCACAAGAAAGCACAAGAACAGAATTTAATAGCTGCATATTCTGCAAAGAAGCTGTGAATCAGATGTTCCTGCCTATCTTTTTTCCAGGCTTTATTTTCCTTCTCTTTTAAAGAAAAAGAAGCAGAAAACCAGACCCCAGGTCCAGGCCTGGTTTAGAGCAGCTTAGATTTAGTGCATTCAGAAACCTATCCAAGTTTGGTAGGGGCATGTGCAGCTCTGAGAAATTCCCTGGGAAATGGAGTCGTCCCTCCAGAAAGTTGGAGAAAACGCTCATATTTAGTGTTGAGGAAAAGTGAACAAAAATAGATATGTTCCAAAACATTGTCTGAAGGTTATGTATAGCAGTAGAGGTGGAAAAATTATATGCAGCACTGCTAGCCATTGCTTTGCCCATTGACTTGCTGTGGGATATAGGGCAAAGTGTGTCGCATTGACCCCATCCATGAAACGTACCTGACAAGTCACAGGAAATCTGGAAGATTTCATTCTTATTTTTAAAATCCATTGAGATCTTCCACAGAAATTGCTACAAACGGACAAAATAATTTATCTTAGTCTTACTGTTTAAGGGGGTTAGAAATACTGAGAAGATGAAAAGATCTATTGAGATGTCCAGATTTCAATCTGATCTTGAAGTTGGTACACATACCTTTGATGTTTAAAGTCATTGACTTGTGAATTTGAGAACTATTTGGGGAACCTGTGGTGCCTTTAGGGTTCAGGAAGAACAAGGGTTTGGACCACAACACATACAGGCCCAGGCAGATGGCCCCTTTCAGTCAGCCACCTCAATTACGTCTGAGAATTTTATGCATTCTTTACCAAAAAAGCTAAAGGTAGCTAGTGTCACACCACAAACAAGAGAACTATATTTGGTAATCAGATGTCCTTAGCCATATTGTGACATTGGCCACTACAGAAAATCACTCCGGAAACCTCCATCAGCCTGAGAGATCCTTGATCTTCTAGCACAATAAGCAGGTTATTACAGCTATCCACTGTTCCTGCAGAACAGCAAGCAATCAGATCAGCTAAGAAGCACGCATGTACTCCTTCAGTTCCCAGAAGGGCTGTGTGCAAGACTAACAGCAAAATGGCTTTGTCTACAGGAGCATGCCTTAGGATCGCACATCATAAATCTGTGCCCTAACCTAACTTTGACCGCGTGTATTTGTAAAGTGCAGGAGATCAAATACAAAGAAAAAGATAAATAATAGCAAATAAAAATTAAATACATAATTAAAATTCTATGAGTAACAGAGAAAGAAAGGCCTCAATCTGCAGCATTATTGCACAGCCTGGACCCAACTGATGCAAAACTGCAATGTGGGAGCAGTTTAGCTCACCTCCTTTGCCAGCCTTGACTTGAAGGGGGATAGCTGAGGATATCAGGAAGGGGACAGCCTGATTCTCAGCTTCTGATAAACAGCATGGCAATAGCTACTTATCTGAGATAACAAAGCTGCATATGAAAAGCCCCTTCCCAAAGAGGGCAAAGCCCAATCTGAAGACACTCCTCCTATGAAGACAAGTCCTGCCCACTTTCTACGGTCACACAACTTTATGTGGAGCATCAGGATTTACAGAGCATTTGCCTTATGTGTTAACGAAGAGTTGGTTTTCAAGTGTCAGGCTCAAATTTTAAGAGAGCTAGAGATTTTTTTATTGTGCTTTAAGGCACTTTTTAGAGTTCAAGAGCAGATTAAACTGCCCTATGGATATGAAAAATGATATATTTTGGCTGGATTTTGTCTAATCACACTTCAGAAGAGGGTCAGGCACAGCCCAAGTCTTCTGTCAGTTCTGTTCACACCTGGCTGTCGCTAGCAAGTGCAAAGGTCTTTAACAACACTATCAGATGAGGGAGGAAACAATGCACAGTGCAAAATGGCTCACAGTGAGTCACTTGCAGCTACATGTACAACTGGCAGCCTCAAGAAGGAAGCATGTGCTTGTTGTGTGATCCCGAATTTACTACTATTGGATTAACATATTCTTTTCCCTATTCTTGCAATAGCTTACTATGGGATTTACAATGTCACGTGAAGATCCCTTTTATAAACTGCTGCCTGTAATAGCTGAAACAATGAAAACCACCAAAGACAAGCTGAGTTCTGGCTCAGAATTTTAATGCATTTTACATGTGGGATTTTATATTGGGAGCAGCATTTTGCGGTCCCTGTTTAGAAATCACAGTTGAAACTTTCACCCAGATAAACCCAATAGTGTCAACTTCTACGCTAAGCCAGTATTTCTGATGTAATAATTACAGATCAAGTTGACGTAAGAACTGAAGGTCAGATATCCTGGGTTACATCAAAAGTCCATCTAGCCAGGAACATTTGTCCAGCAGTGACTGGAAGAATCTACTTGGAGAGTGCTTGTTCTTAAGAGACCAAATATCAAATGTATATCTGGAACATCCAGAAAACCCTGACAATAACCTCCAGCAGACTGCAACTGGGATTTCCTGAGCTATTGATGACATCTTTATAACCATTAGTAGGTTACCCTTCCCTAAACTAGTCCAGGCCCCTCTGAAGCCCATGTAAGCAAACACATAGCATCAACAACATCTGCAGCAAAGGTCTGCACATGTGAACCGCATGTTCAAAGAACCATGTCCTTTTAATGACTCTGTTTCAGCTGCTAGCTTAATTCAGAGCCCTCTGCTTCTCCCACCAGCAAGCAACCATTCTCTGTGCCATTCGTGAGACAACAGAAAGGGCCCTGGCTCACCCCTGGGCACAGCTCTCCCAGTAGGTGCAGAAAGCCCCTAAACCACCCACACTTATCCCAAACCCAGGAGCTTCCTTAAGCTCTGAATCAAATCCAGGCCCATTATGAAAAGGAAGAGCCAGGATATCTGGGTCCTCACTGCTGGTGTAGCTCATTGCAATTCTTGACCACCCTTGTGGATTGACATCTGCTTCTTTAACCCCCTTTGGCACCCTGCCTAACCCCTGCAGGGACCCAGGGTCCCAGCACCCGAGCACATGCCCATTACCATGAGGGATCCTGGTACCAGCCACTCTCTGTGGGGTACTTTGAGGTTACAAATGAAAAGCACCTTTTAGTCCATCGTATGCCTCAAAATCAAAGGCCCAAATGATATTTGCCTTGGTCCTGTGTCTCTTTTCAGCTCCAACTCTTCGTCTGCACCAAAGGATGTTCACTCAGAGCCAAGGGGGGAGGGTGTACCAGGGAGGCATGTTACTGGACTGGAAAAGACGGGGCCAGCAGGACACATCACATGTTAGTAAATAACGAGAAGGATGGTACAAGTGCTTCATTCAGCTCAGAGGGTGAGTAAGCTGAGCTGAGGGCTGAGAACTGAACATCTTTCTCCATCTCTATTCACAGATCAGCCCAACAGGATCCAGTACCTACTGTTCTGGAATAATTCTGGAATAATTCTGAGCCTAATTTCAGGGGTGGTACAGGAAGGAATTACAATCAGATGTGCTGAACAAGTGATACAAACCTTAGCCTGTGGAGCTGAGCTTATTCTCCCTTAAATCACTGTTCCTCTGTTAACCAAAGGTTAAAATAAAGTCAGGATATGGCAAATTTTGTTGGACGAGGGGAAAAAACAGCATTCTCTGGGTGTTCTCTGTCAGTTTCTCTCACACAAACACCAGCAGCATCCACACATACGCACAGACACACACAGAGCATCTACTTAAAAGGAAGGAGCACTGTGAAAAGCTCAGCAATCTGTACTCATTTTCTGTCCTCAGGACCACAGAAAATACAGTCCATCTAGTCCATCCCCTGCCCCAGAGCAGAGTCAGTATTTGAATAAACTTTCCCTAATAGACCATTGTCCTACCTGTTCTGAAAAATCTCTGCTGCTGGTAGTCTTTGTCGGCCATCTATTCCTGACCTTACATACATTTCCTTTTGTCTAAAAGCTTGTCCTAGCATTTAGCCTAAGTCTCCTTTACTGCAATTTAAACTCTATACTCCTTTTCATACCCTCAGTGGAAAAGACGACTATTGTATTCCCTTTCTCTTAGTAGCAATTTCCTATATATTTGAAGCCGTACATTTTCCTACTGCTTCCCTCTAGACCCAGTCTTTTCTTCTTTAGCCCAAACAACCACAAATCTTTCAGTCTTCCCTCACAGGTTGTGTTTTCTAGACCTCAGATCGTTTTTATTCCTCTTCTCTGCCGTCCCCACCAAATAGCCTGCATCTTTCTTTGCGTGCGGCGTGCAACGCTGGCTGCAGTGTTTCAGCAAGGCTTTACCACCACAGAGCAGATCACGGCCTCCCGTGTTACATGCCTCTTTGTTATAGCCTGGTAGGATATCTGATGCCTGCTCTTTTTTGTTGCAGTGCGGCATTTACAGAATACGCATAAGAATCTTCAAGTCTTGCTAGATGGGACAAATAGTTCACACTTCAAGAGGAAGAGGTGGCAAAGTACAGAGGCCAAGTAGGATAAAAGGCACTTCTTGTGAACTTATGTCTTGATCTGGGGAAATAATTATTTACTTGTACGGTTTTCTGGCACAACTAGAACATTGTATTGTATTTTGAACACTGCATTGTATTTTGGATGCTGAAAGCCTGGGAGAGATTGACAGCATTAAAGAGAAATTCACTGAAGGACAACAAAAATGATTAAGAAGTAAGAGAGAGAAAAATTAAAAAGAAGTCATTCTCTGTAATTTAATCAAGCCATAATTTCAAGAGAGGATTATAGGCTTAAACAAGCTTCAAAGATGGAAACACAAACAATGCATTGGTTTAGAGTATTAAAGGACAGCAAGCAGATGGTCATAAGCAAATGCATTGACATGAAATTAGTGAAAATACCACTTCAGCGTAACCTGGGAGAGAATGGAATTTATTAGGCAGCAGAATCATTTCCACAAAAAGTGATGGAAGCCCCACTGCTTGCAGTGTTTGAAGCCAAACTGGACACAAGAAATAGCTGGTGGACAGCAAGGAAAGGTCACTGGAATAATTAGGGCTGGATCGTTTTCTCTAGGGCCTACCGTACCTGTTTTCAAAGAAGAAAATGTATAGATTATGTATATACCAGCAGAAAGACCCCTCTATGTCTTCAGCCTAACTGATGGAAAGTTCATGCAAGAGATTTTGGGGGTGTCTTGATAATCAAGGAGACTAATCTGTAGCCCAGTGAGATGAGCAAGAATCCCTCTTCTGACTTTGGTGGAATTAGGGAAAACCCGAAGAAAAGTACCTCAGGACTCCTAAGGCAGATGGCAGCTTTTGTGTTATGTCTAAGCTTCTCACAGACAAGAATTTGCTACTGATACATCAGGAGCTGAGTAAAGCAAATGTGACAGCAAGGAGACAGGTGAATTTTTTTCTGTTTTTGCTGAATCATTTATTTCCTGTGAGCCGCACTTTCTGGGATGCCAAAACGATCAGTGAATTCAAGCTGAATTTGCCAAATAATTTCACGTGAAATGAGACTAAGGTGGGGAAAGAGACCATGTCAGTAGGGAGATGAGTGGGACACTTCCAGTTTTTATTTGTAAGATCATCACATAAACAGAAGAGGAAGGAAAGCCTGGGTGCACCGAAGCGTCACAGCAGGAGCAGCCAGCCGCACTCCTTCCCCGGCAGCGACAGCATCTTCTCGGCACAGATGTTGCATCAGCCTCCAGCGCAGGAGGAGTTTGAACCCACACCGTTTCCACTCCCAAGGAGAAGGGCTCAGTCACCAGACCGAGATGCTCTGAACTAGGCTACTGCCGGGTCTTTTTGGCTGCAGTTGTCCCACTTTGCACTGTCACATGGAGAAGGAGAAAATAAACATTTGTGAATAAACATTTATTCATTCTTGCTTTCCCACAGCTGGCTCTTGCCCTCACACCATCACATTGTGAACCAGGGTAGGAAAATAGTGTCTTGGCTTAAAAATAACCTGCCAAACTATAAGCTGTGCTTTTAAAGCCCCCTAGGTTCTTTGATGTGCTTCATAACCCAGCTGCCCAAAGACCTGTGCTGTCACAAGCAGTAATGGTGGAAAAGACACCAGAAGATTAAGACAAAACTCTACCAAAGATGGGGGAAGATGTATTGCTCTTTCACCACTCAGGAGAAGTTGTTTAACCATGGGAATGATAAGGAAAAGTTAGAGGAACTCAGAAAAGGTGATGACAGAAAAGTGTATGGTCCAGCAGCTGGGTGTGGAAAGAGAAGACCTTAACCCCTCACACCATGAGCACTGATGTGAGCTGGTGCTGGAGAAGGGTACATCACAACCAATTAGGTATCAAACATTTATATTCCTCCTATAGCTGGGCAAATGGTCTAGCTTTCCTCCAGCTTTCGCAGCCGTCTACCAAAATCCAGTGCGATGCCCCACAGCCCAAGTAAAATGCTTTTTCTATAAGAGTGACAAGGAAAGTTAGGATTTCCTGAGGAAAGTCCCAGTCCCTGCTACTTCGTGCTGTATTTATATATATGCAGGCTCACATGCATACCCTTCATCTCCTGACCTGCAGTTAAGACTGAATTACAAATCACGGGGTGGCAGCCCTTCAGAGACAGGCCAAGCCAGCACTGCATTAAACCAGAGCGCAGAGCACCCTCAGCCTGACCTGTCAAGAGATATCACACTCGTCTTCCCAGAGAAAGGCAGGGCTTCATAACTCGCATCAAGCGGCAACTCTCAGGCCCTGGACATCTATGCCCTGAGCGAGCGAGCTACTTTAGTTTTTGTCACAGGTGTTTTATTTTTTTGGCAAGAAGTGCTGGAGTAAAACGCTGTTAGCACATCAGCAGGCTCATCACTCCCTCCCTGTCACATCAATCAGAGAGTCTCCGTGGACCCAGGCTGCCTTGCCGTGCGTCTCGGCGCGGGAACAGAGAGTCTTTTCCCCTCGCATCGCTCCTCCCCGTTGTGAATGAGCAGCCGGGTTGTTCTCCTATGCACCGCGGGAAGGCAGGGGACAGGAGCCACCGAGCCCTGCCGCACAGAGGAGAAGCTCGAGATGTTGCAGAACAAGGGGGGTCAGTGAAGCCGCATCCTTCATTATGCTTGGATTTGTAATCAAGGCTGATTCCAGACAGTATAGTTAATCCATGCTCCCCGAATCTCAGCTGGAAGAAAATGGATTAGATTTACTGACTTGACTGAAGCCAAAGCAATTTATCCTGGCTGAGGATCTGATTCTTATCCTGGCCATCAGTATACCGCATGTGTTTCAGCCTACAGCACAAAAGCAGGATTTTTCAAGCTGACCAGGGGTCAAAGATGGCTTTTGGGCTGGAGGGAAGCAGAAGAGACAAATCCAGGCAGTGCAATTTCAAGATGCTGTGAGAAACACAACGCCAGGGAAAATGAAAGCCCCGTGTTATCTCACGTGTAAAACAGCCGCCATCTCCCACCCCAGCACCAGCAGCTCAGGCACCTTTCCTACCAGCACAGCTGGCGGCTTCCTCGGTGGGGGCAAGCCAGCATAGATCCTGGCCACAGCGGAGAGATGATAAGTGGTACTGCAGGGCACACTGCAGGGAACATGGGAGGTTATAAATTAAGGTCTTCCTAATTAGAAAGCAGTCAGAAGCAGACAAGCACACACAGATTCCTGGTCTGGGGTAAACTGCTCTCCTACAGGTTAAGGCAAACCATCACACAGGAGATGGCGAAGGACAAACCAATGGATGAAGCAGCAGGTGCATGTACAGCACTGCCAGCTGCAAAAAGCTGTAAGTAAGGGCCAAAGAAGAGGCCAGAGTCAGACAAAGACAGGCATATAATGGCAAAGGATATTGAAACTACAGGAGCAATTCTGAACTGTGACCAAAGATGATTAGCAAGCGAGAGAAGATGTCAGAATATGAGTAAAGTGTTAGCACGCTCTGCCTAGGGAATCCACGTGGCAAGGGCTCTGTAAAACAGAAATGCGCAATCGTCCAGTCAGGAATTGTGCAGCCTGAAAGATCTCAGCGGGGTAAATCCTTTAGCAAAGGACAAAGGAGTGGAATTATGGAGATTCTACGGTTCCTAGCTGGAGATGCGGTGCTAAACCAAACTAAACACCTTGTGGGTAGGGGGGGCACACATTTTTGTGGGATTTTTTTTAAAAAAAGCAATTGCAGCTACAAAGGCGAATATATTTTCTGGGATGTGCAGGTACAGGAGGTTCTGGTGCAGAAGGAAGAGTGTCCTTCCCAGACAGCCCTTCTTGGGTATCGAGTGGCAAGGCAATGGCTATGATGCTGAGCCCTCTCCATGTCACAGCCGGATCCAGCCCTTGTGAGGACACAGACGCAAACACGAGAGAGTAAAGGAAAAATCTCTGGGGGAAAACGAGGGGGGGAATCCTGTGACATAAAACTGGCTTAGATAAAGTATTCAAAAGTGCTCAATAGGAAAAGACCAAATAGGACCTAATAATATTCTCTTAATGAGGCAATTTAACTGCCTGTAATTCTGTGCCCTCTGCATTGTGCTCTCTCAGTGCAGGAGTTCAAAGGGTTGTCACAACAGGCCCTCAAAGGAGGTTTTTCTATAATGAGTGATATTTCTTAGGGACTCAGTATGGGGCAGATATGCTGAGGAGAACAGGAAAAAGGAAAATGTAGGATAAACTGAAAAATTAGTCATCAAGCTAGATAGTCACTGAGCCATATTGCTGCTTACTGTAAAGCGGCACTAAAATCAGCGGCACTCTCCCATAGACTCTGGTCAGTTCTGGTTTAAAAGCAGATGCAATTCAAATTTAGTTTGACATCTTTAGCAAAAGGATTTTAGAGGGTTTCATCTCCTCAGCTCCCCCGTGAGCAACTGTTTCCTCACCACGAGAGGAAAATAAGGCTTTCCCAGCACAACTTGAAGGGAAGGCCTGAATTCAATTAACTGGCAGAGAAAACGCTTTCTCTGTCTCTCTCTCTCTCTGTCTCTCCTCTTTCCTTAAGACAGTGGCTGTCCTTACACGCGAAGGTCACCCACAGCATGGGAGTCAGGGGAAAGGTACAGAGCAGGGGAGGCTCACGCTGCAGCAGCTGTCACCTCAGTAACCTCCACAAACACAAACATCAATTGTGCAGAGAACGGTAACTGTTTAAAATAGGTTAAAAAATAAAGCCTGGTTATTTAATTTAGCATACATGCTAGGTGGGTCAATATCTATCACTCTCTCCCCATCCTTCTTCCCCGCCCCTCAGGTCTCTAAGGGCAGAGGTTTAAGTCCCAGCTGAGGAAACAGGGCATGCTTCATTTAGTAGCACCACAGCAGGACTGCTGGGGATGTCATGCTTCTGATGAGACATTAAATCAAGGTAAACACTAATCTCACAGGCATCACTGCTTAAGAAGCGCAGGAAGAAAAAAATAACAAAGCCTTCATGGCTCTTGTGCTTTGACCTCTCACTCCAGTGGGATTCCTCAAGGCGAGGAAGCCCAAATGTATGTGGAACGGGAGGTATCAAGTTTTCTGACTTCCTGCTTGTGCTTTTCTTCATTTGCTCTAGGGGGGATCTATTGCGAATAAAGGGGTTCTGTTAAACAAAATCTTCATCAACAAGAGCAAGCAGATATCGTCCCAAAAGCAGCCAAGCCACAAGACCATCCTCTCTTCTTCTTTGCACCCCTCACTCCATTCTTCTTTGCCCTACAACCCCCCTCTTGCCTTCCACTGCCCCAGCACACAGGTGCTCCCCCACCCCCCATGCCCTGACCATCACGGGCCATTTTTTCCTAGCCCATGATTTCAAACCCTTCTAGAAGGTCTGCAGCTCAGGTCAGGCTGAACCTGCACAACTTATTTCTTTTACAGGTAAAAAACAACAAAGAAGACAGCTGCAGTATTTCAGCTGGTTGTTCCCTCTTTCCCAGCCAGCCCCCAAACCCTCTCCCTGCACAGGCATGATTTTCTCTTTGAAATAATCTTGATGCACCTGGTAATTGCTGGAATTCCTGAGTGTAATGGTTCAACAATAATTATATCTTTTTTTCACGCTTCAGACTAACACTTGTTTAATAAAATTGCTGCTCTGGGTGGGAGACCGAGCTGTCCCACAGACAAACAAGGAAGGAAAGTATTTATTGCTATCAGTGTCCTTACAGAGGCTTCCTCACTTTGTTTCGGTATGAGCAAAGAGAGCATAGGGTAGCAGGTTAGAGCCTGTCTGGATAAATAAACAATAAATTAATTGGGTTGCCCTCTCCAGGTCCCCTCATTTTCTGTAAATAAGAAAAAAAAAAACACACAAAAAAAAACAAAAAATTGAGNCAACAATTTAGCCCTACTTTTATGTTTCATTACAGGTCTCGGGCAAGAAATCACATCCAGCAAATTCTGTAACTGATGATGCCAAAATAGAGATGAAAATGTTGCAATACTTAGTCGTAGGCTTCATTTAGTCTTAGATCCAGGGGACTCTTCCAGTAGCCTTTGCTGCCCCTGGTGTGGTCCTCCTCTTGCTTTGATGCCAGCAGGCGTCGTAGTCAAAATATCCTACACAGACCGTGACCATTTAGGAGCCAGGACAGGTTGCACAGGGGGAGGAGGGAGCTGTGATTGCACAGTGGGGTGAAGAACCCAAATCCAGCCTCAGTTTGCTCCTTGGGGGTGGTTGTGAGATGAAGGTAAGCTGCCACACAGGGTCCCATCTCTGTAGCAGGTACACATGCAGTGACAGGGCACAGGTACTGCTCTGCCCATCATATGTGACAAAGGCCCATATGTGACAGTCCAGTGCAGGCACAGCTGTAGCCTGCCACAAGCACCACCCCAATGATGGGCAGAGAGGTTTCCTCTAAGGAGGCAGGCAGAAGGGCCAGGGGAAGGAAGAGAAAAATACACCGGTTTAATATTTTGGGTTATAATTTTTGACAGGTAAAAGAGAATTTGGAGACTTTTGATACCATCACTTTGTGAAAAACAGACAGTTCCCCTCAGTCTGCCTCTGTCATGTGGAATTAACAGACAGAGCTAAAGCCAAAGCTACTGATTTCATTAGGCTTACACATGGGATGAATTTCTCTCTGCGTACAACACATGTCATCAAACATGCTTAAAACTTTCCTTTGACCAAGTCTCTTCAATGACCTTCCCACCTCCCTAAACTCCTTGGACAGGCAGTATTTACCTCTGAAGAGCCTTGGACTTGCTCTTGGAGTCCCTCCGTCTGGCTTTCATCACCTTCCAGCCTCATGAACTGCTCATCCAGAAACCCTGCACTCTATATTCCCTGAGTCCCAAGCTTCCTCTCCCTGAAACCTTGCTGCTACCGCAGGCCATTCACTTCCTGATAGCCTCTCTCTCCTCTCTCTCAGCTCACACCTTAATTCTGCTCGTTCTTCCCCTTTAAACTTAATCTGCAGGGTACCTTCATGTGCATGTATGACCCCATTACAAGGACTCTTAAATATATGTCTCCATTCTGGATCTCTCCACAATCTTCATTCTCACTTCTTTGTTCCTCAAATCCTCTTTAAGGTTGGCTTATATTCATCAGGCTCCATGCCAAAATCTTCTCCGCTACTTTTGTTACTCACCCTTGCTAATAAGGCTTCTGTCCTCACATCATCTGAGCCTGACACACAGGAGTCACCCTGGACCCTCTCCTGTTGCAGAACATGGTTGACCCCTTTAGCGTCATCCTCCATTCTTTGCATCTGCCACTTTTACATCCCTGCCAGCCCTACCAAGATGTTACTAGCCGTAAAATTGTCTCTCACCTTGATGGTGACTTTGTAATTTTTTCCATCCTTCCAGTCATCCCAGTTTGTCTGAAGGTCTGCTCCAGGACATGCCACCATGCCCTACTAGTGCAAGATGGTGCCTAGAAGAACCAGGCAGGAGAGAGGTTGATGTGATTCTCAGCCAAGCTGGAAAAACCACCGAGAAAGTTTATGAAACCCCTGGGAAGTCTGGGCAGCTTTATGCATTTCTCTGGTGGCTCCTCCTGCCTTACTGCGCATCAGACGTTTGACTCGGGAATATCACTGACCAGCTCCCTTGGGAACAATGTGCAGGCCTCTCAGGTCCAAGGGTACCCACGTGGAGAATTCACATGCCTCTGCCTGAGAAGGGTATAATGAAATGATTTTGGCTGGATTACTTAGTACTGCAAAAATCTTTGCTGCTAGGTTTGCAACAGCAAACTTAACGTACACCCCTCATCCCTAAGCTTATCTGCCCCAACGGGACTCAAGTGTCTTCCAGGCATTACGTCCGTGGGTGGCTGTCTTTGTACCAGCCGAAGATGACAGGCGAGTGGACTAAATGTGAGTGAGAGCGTATTCACGCAAATCTGCATGACGTGAACCCGTTCTCCCTGTGCCTGTGCACGCGTGCTCTCGCGCACAAAAGCGCCCGCGCCCGCCGGTACGCGTGCCCTCCCCTCTCTCCTTTTACACCGGGCACACCCACGCTCTGCCTGGCGTCTCCCCTCCTGGCAGCCGCTCTCCCATTCACATTCGTAGCCATGCCCACGGACACGCTCTCTGCACACAGACCCCCTCTTTTTCTCACAGGCACACCCACTCCCTCACATGCGCTCACCCTTTGTCTCTCCTTGCACAGCCACAGACATCATCATCTTGAAACTACACCTTCCCCACCCCCCGGGTCTGGCCTTGAGCTCCTGAGGTGAAAGGAGCTTTTGCCTACCTAGGAAGAAATGTTACTGCTCCTTTTGAAAAATAAATATATATTTTTCTTCTTTTTTTCTGCTAAGCCGCTGAAAGGCAGAGGCTGGGATCGCCTTACGGTACAGACAAGGTGCCTGTGGTGAGGCAGTCCGGAGCACTTTAACCATGCAGAGTAACAGATCCTTTGGTAAAGGATCGGGACCATCGTTCATTAGGAGAATAATGAAACAGCCCGAAAGCTTCGTCACTGCACTGCAGCAAGGAGTGAGCAAAATGGGGCTCCGGAGCCCTTTTCTGCTATGAGAGAAAAAAAATCCTGCCGGCGCTGCCTCCCAAGGGTTGCGGATGCGGTTGCCATAGCAACGCTACATCTGAGTCAGAACTATTAAGGATCACCATGGCAACAAGTGTCTCACTTGCCATTTCCAGAGAGCTGACTGGCGGTTTGGACTGGAACCATCACCCCACAAGGAAAGGGGCAGGGTGGGAACCATGTCCCGGTGGATCCTGGCAAGGGGCGATCGCCCGGAGCCCCACGGGACAAACTCACCGTGGGGTACATCCTCCCAGTCCCCGTGCCCCCCGCCCCAGCACCGCCAGCTTCGATGGAGCCCCGGCGTTGGTGCAACGGCCTCTGCGCTCCAACACAACCGCGCCGGGTGTCGTACCCCGACGCCAGCCCCTGAGACGAGTCGGAGGCAGGGTTTGGGGCGGTTGCGGTGAGCTGACTCTCCCTGTAAAGAAGCCTCTCGAATAAGCAGATTTTTTTAACCCGTAAATTCCAGACAAAGGAGGAGACAAAGCTCCCTGCTTGTCTGCCGGCTCTCGCCCTCCCCTCTGCGCAGGAGCCTTCATGCTCCTGTGAATATTGAGCGGAGACAGAAGCCCGGAGGGATTTGCATTTCACACTTGCCAGCAAATGAGCAACAGGAAGATCACACCGAGACCCCGGCACGGCGCTATTACCAATATGTGCACTAGACATACACTCGCTGCAGAGCCTGAAATTGCTCCTTTCTCGCTCTTTCTCTGTGGAGAGGGACCAGGCGCTGTCTTTGCAGTCACAATGTCAGCGCCGTCTGATGGCAGGCAGCCCTGGGTCCTGCACTTAGAAGGACCACCGCGACCGCACGTAGCTGGTTGATGGCGCGGCAGACCTGACCTCCTCCGTGCGTGCCGTGCCATGAAGTCAGACACATGTGTACATGCAGGGAATGGCTCTGCATTTTGCAGAGAGAGGTGCGTCTCGCTGTTGCACAGACCGGCAGTTCAGGCTCACGCAGGCAACATATACTCTGGAAATGCACACAGAGCTTTTAGCACCTACATATTTCTCCGTGGGAAGTTAGATGTGGGGAGCACAGACTCTGGCCTGCAGGGGAGGAAAGAAAGCATCCCCGAGACATGTGTATTGCAGTTCTCTCCCCTACCATATCCAAAGGTACTCTCACTACTTTCCTGCTGTAGGACCACCTGAGATGCTGGCAGCACAACTCCAACAGACAATATGCGGGAATTTCAAGTTTCTTAGCACAAGCAAGGCATTAAGTACCTCTAGACACTGGGACTTTGCCTCACCTGCCTTTCTTTCTCATTGCTCAGTCTCTGCCCTACCCGCCACACAAACTCCCCACATGACACATATACACCAGGGAGTGCTTGTTGGAAAATGTGCTGATACAGGAGTAGATCACCTACAGGACAGAGGAGGCACAGTTTTACATGACGAGGGCTGCCCACGTGTATGGGGTGTCCTATGAGCTCATTAGGCTGGTAGGAGTGCCTATGTGTTCCCACATCCCTCCGGCCCGTGTTCAGGACAGATGTCTGTTGATGAAGCCTACTGAAGACCAACCTGTGTCCTTCAGCCACTGCCACGTCCCTGGAAAGAAGAAAACATCCAATCCAGATGTGTCACAGCCAGATGTGTTGGTGGCTCCTTGACGACTGGGACTGTGCCAGGTCATCTCTCACTCTGTCCTGAGCCAGGGGGAGAAGCACAGCCCAGGATGTGGCATGCTGCTTTTTACAGGACTGGGTTTTGTGATCCTGGCACCCCTGGTGTCACTTTTTTTCCCATGACTCACACAGCTCCGGCAGATCCTGCTACCAGAAAAAAGCAGTGATGCTGTTCCCCTTCTTCCGCCTCCTCCTTGCACCATCCTACCTCCCTGAGTTTCGGTACAGCACCCTGCTGGTGGCTATAGCACACCATTGACCCCTAAACAGGCCCAGACAAACCTGTTCCACTAGAAAGGCTCTTTTTTTGTTGTTTTTTTTTCATGAAAACATTAGGTTTCAGGAAACACAAGGCAGAGTGAGGTGCTTGTTGCTCCCTGTTTGTCGCTACTGAACCTGCCTTTACCTTTGAGCTCTCTCAAGTCGAGTTGTAATGCGGCTCCCTGCTGGCAGCCCTCTCGCCTGGAGCTATTGCAATTTGAGTGAGCTCGTCTTTTGAGATATTTTTATACCGTTGTAACTAAATTAACAGTGCAGCGACAAAGCCATAGCCGCTGTGGATCAGAGCGCCAGTTGGAAAGACCAGCGGCAAACACTCTCACCTGCAAGCAGGAAGACTCCCCGTCCACTTGGGACTTTGAAAATGGATGAGCAAGGAGCACTTACACTCACAGTTGATACCTAAAATGGATATGAAGCAGGTCTTTAAGGTCCTTGAAAGACTGCAGCCTGCTTTCTCAAGACAAGCTTTAGGAAGAAGCAAGGTGGAGGTGGCAGCAGCCAGGGCACCAGGGGATTTCCATCTTCCACACCATTTCTCTGCCTGTTTCCTCAGTGTCATGGGCCAAGCCAAACTGGGTGGAAGTTGCCAACTGCTTTTGTCTGAAATAATGGGATATTTCTTCTGAAAAAAAAATTGCCAAGGTAAAGCTTGCCCTGCTCTCCTGTCTCCAGAAACTTGATGAGCTCCTGGCTTTTTGCATTTTCTGATTTTCCATAAATGTGGGGTTTTTTGTCACAACAATGCTTCTTTTTCTCTTACAAAAGGGGAAAAGGTAAAGAACAGTCCTGATGAAAAGATAATGCCTTCTTCTTGCCCCCAGCAGCAGTGCCATCCTGCTGCCAGAGAGTGAGCACGGAATCACACCATCCCTTTTATTTCTGTAGTCGTGCTGGCAGGGTTAGCTCTAGGCTTGGTATAGGAGTTTGCAGTCCTTCCCCATCCTGCTTCTTCACATTAATTCCTTCATTTTGTCATTAATAGATGGTGGGCATGCCACTGGCAGTACAGCTGGTGCTTTCCAGATATGTGCAGATACCTGGTTTTAGTTCTGATTTAAACTGGCCCACGCCAAAACGTCTGCCTCAAAAGCCAAGAATAAAAAGCCTCATGATGAGATTTTTCTAAGTAAATGGGTAAGCAGACTTAAAAAATGGATCTGAGGCTCCTAAGTCACTTTGGAAAAAAATATTTCTTCACAAACCACCTTTCCTTCAGTGGGGCAGAGGTGGGAGACACTTTCTAGATAAGGAAGATTATTTTTTTATCAATAAACAGTTAGGTGTGTTATCATTAGTTCTCAGAGTGAACGCACCTATTAAGTTGATTCAGGGCCATTCACAGGTCACGTTTTCTCTGAGATTTCATTTCAGGTAATCTTTCCGCTGACAGCGCTGTGTCCAGCAGTAGCTCATGAGGCTGTTCACATCGTTCTTTAAAGATCAGCACATACATGCGGCTGTAACACGCCTATAAAACACCATCTTCTTTCTTTTTAATAGGAGGAAGAAAAGGCCAAGCTCTACTCAAAGTCTCAAATCAATTCCTGGCAGATTTAGGGCCAAGCAGCAGGATTCACCCTCTTCCACGCTTCAGACAAAAAGAAAAAATTGGGGCCATGCAGCAGCTGACTGCGGACCCTCTCCTGCTCCCCTGCGGCAGGCAGCTGCGGCCGCGTGCCCAGCCCAAAGCGTGTGATGGGGCAGTGAAGCTTTGTGCAGATGTGTGTAATATTGATACAAATAAGTGGCAACTAACCCTCCACTAATGACAGAATGAGGCTATTCGCACTTATGAGTCACCTGCGTTTTTTTCATGTATTTTCCTCATGTGTTTATTTTCTTCTATTAGAGGAATAACAGCATACCCACTGGCCAGAAAGCTAAGTGCCTCAAAATAGCATCGAGATGGGTCTGGCTTGCTCAGAGCCTGCCGCTCCTTCAGTTGATCCCAGACCCTTTTGACAAGCTGGAAAACATTGGACTGCGTCTAGGAGTATAGAAAGCTGTTGTCTCCCACCGAGATCGGTGTCTGGATCCAGACTGCGAGGGCACAGCGGGCCGGGGGCACTAGGAACAGCAGTTTATCTTTCCTGCTTTCAGCTCTTTCTTGCCTCGCTCAGCTCCTGAGAAGAAATGAAATACCGCAGGGACCAGCTGGCATTCTCCCACTCCTCCACGGACACAGCCACTAGACAAGCTATTGCACGTGCCCACGCAGGGACTGAAGGGGGCTGTAAGGGGCTCTGTGCCATGGCTTGGCCCTCTCCTCACCTCTGAAACTCATCTTACTTTTGACTCCTGGTCAGTCCCAGGACAACTTGATAGGGACACACAATAGCGGTAGCACAAGCCCAAGCTGGCCGTGTAGACCTGACCCAGGCCTGTCATCTTCTCTCTTCAGTCCCTGCTCAGCCCCACGGGAAACTCCTTTGACAGAGGGATGCTCCTGTCCTCTGTTTGGACTCCTGGAAGGCTGTGGGCAGCTCCAGGATTCCCGTGTACAGGGATTCCCACGCACCAGTTTTGCTAACTGGGCCCTAGGACAGCAATGAATCAAGACCCTTTTGGATCAGTTTTTTTTCTATGCGGGAAGAGAAAGAGAGGGGCAAGGAAAATGTCCTGACTGGTGGATATTTTTTGCTGCTGTGGCTGAGTCCTTGTTAAGTATTTACGAAGGCAAGCAAGCTGGAGGATTTTAAAAGGATTTTCAATTTAAATCAGTACACAAAAGCTTTATTACCAGTCCCAATGCTGGAAAATCACATGTCAGGCCCCATCAAAATCATGACAGTGGCTTAAATCATGAATTTAAAAATAGATGTGTTAGCTTATTATTATTTGCTTTATGGTTTCTGAATCATTAGGTTAAACCGGCATCAAGTTCTTAGTGTTCCTCCATGCCAAAAGCTCTAAAAACTCACTCTAAAAATATTAATAAAACCCCTGAGAACCTCGACTAGTCACATTCCTCTAGAATATGAATCTTCATGAAAAAAAAAAACACAACACACGCTGTCATAAGATCCTTGCTAAAACCATGAGAACTGCCAACTTCTTTCTTCTGCTCAAGGGTTTCAGATACATGTTTTATCTGCTCATTTCTGCCAGCAAGAAATACAATCGGTGACTAAGCAGCACAAAGGCCAGGTTTACTTTCAGGAGAAAGTAACACTTCCAGTTATTTAGGCGTTGGCAGAGAGCCCAAAGACACTGCTGGTAACCCTGCTATCAACAAAATTCCAAGCTACCAGATTGCCTGCACACTGCTTAGGATCCCTCTTTTCAATAGACCCAGTAGATCGTGCCCCAGAGGTCCCAGTACTGATACTGGATGAGCTGTCTCCAGACCCAGAAGCGGCGCAGCCCCTCATCACTTACAGCCCTCACATTTTAGGGACCCACACCAACATGTCCGGGGGGCTGCTGCGTCGTACCCAGTGGACCTTCCCATCCCCTGGCACCAGCTTGGGGATCGCTCGCCCTCAGCTGCATCGCACTGTGCAAACACTCAGCATTGCAGGGTGGAGGCGTGCACCTCTCTAGCCGTATTCAAAGGATGATTAATGAGAATAATGTTGCTTTTGGGCAGGGGCCGGCCAGCCACAGCAACCACAGGGGTTTGTCGAACGCCATCGGCAGCCTGTGCAGGATCTGCTGCTCCCAGATCCCTATCGAAGGGCAGCGATCCCCGTTGAGAGGCGAAGCGGCAACCTGCGCAGCACCGCAGGGCAGCACTGGGCCCTGCCTGGGGTTGGGAAGAGGCGAGGACCCAGGATGGCAGCCTGTGGCCAGCTGCCTGCATCTGCTCAGAGCAGGAGACCCTATGCCTCCAGTGGCAGCGCAATGGCCAGGGATTCTGCCAGACACCGGTGGCCAAGCACCCTCTTTTATGGCGCTCCTAGCTGGAGCCGATGCAGCAGCACAGCACCCTCTAGCACCATTTTAAGGCAACAGGTCAGTATTTAATCAGACCGGGGTGCACTTGCTTCTTCTCTCCATCACTCCTTATGTCCTTGAGCTACTCTTACATGATTTTCTTACAGTCAACCCTGGAAATCATCTTTTCCTGTAGGACTCAACAGAAGTCCCATACAGACACATCATAGCAGCAGGGAGGGAAGGGGGAAGGAGGCTGTGGATAAGGACAGAGGAGGCACAGGGACACATGGATGGTGGACACCAAGCAGTGACTCTGTTTCCTACTTGTGCAGGTGAGTCTACCTGCAGCATTTCTGGCTGTAAAGCCCAGAGGGCTGAATAAGACTCAGGCAAGCCTGGGGTAACCAGCTATGTCAGCAAAGCAAAAATGTGGTGACAGTGGCGGATACCTCAAAAGGAAAGAGGGCAAGCAGATTTCAGCTTGCTGTCAGACATGCTGCAGTGCAGACATGGGGCTCTATCTCTCACATGGCCATGGACACCCACGCAGACATTGTAAACCCCAGATCCGTGTGCTGGCTGGCTGCTGTCTTCCATCTGGCCCGCTCCTGAGGGACTGGAGCCCTCCAGCATAAATTGGGATGTCAGCCCTTACCTCCCACCAGGCTGCAGTTGGGTCACCCTGTCCTTTGGCCACGTTGCCTCCTTGCAGGCTAGTTGTATCCCGTGCGGAGTCCCTCGTCCCTCGGGCAGCAGCCTCCCTGCCACCACCCTTCCTGGCAGAGAAGCTCTGAGGATGGATGGCCTGGTGTTTTCTGTAGCAGTGGTGCAGTCCCCAGCAGATGTCAGGCTCACACCTCAGTCTTGAGGGGAAATTTCAGGGATCAGACCGAACAACCAGGCTCATGGTTAACTCATGCTCACCCAACTTTTCTGCAAAGTGTGGAAATATTAGTGCCTCCAGGTGTGCTAGGCACTTGCTGCTCCTTCATACCACCCAACACTGGTGCTCAGGTGCTCATCTATTTTTAAGCTAGCGCTCTTAGCTATTTAAAATAGAAGATGGTGAGAGAGCAGGTTACCTTTCAAACGTAGGGCCCCTGATCTGAGCTTCTGGACAGAGCTCAGAGACCTGCCACCGGGCTTGGTAAATGCTGGTAGACCAGGCTAGTGTGGAGACTTCAAGGGGTGCAGACAGCTGGTGCAGCTAAGGGAAGGACCCCGGGGAGCTTCGAGATACGAGAAGGGCTGAGATGAGCTGCTAGGGGATGCGAGCACTGGAAAATAAGAAATGCTGAGAGAGCCAGCTGGGGGAGGCTAATAAAGCCTGCCTGTCAGGGGAACTATCTGACAGGCAGACAGCCAGAGGAGGGGAAAAAACAGCTCACTCGAGTCCATGGACCCATAACTGGGTTATGGAGCTATGTAATCCACTTAAGCTCTAAAACTGTCCTGCCTCCCTCCCCCAACCTTTACTCTCCTCTCCTGTACCTCTAATATTCAGAAACGTTTCCTCGAAGCTTCGCAGGAAGTCTTGACAGCAGTTCAATTTGATTAGCGCTGGCTGCAGAGTTTTCCCAGAGGATCTTGGGAAACACAGAGATACATACCCCCCAGAAACCTGCAGGGTATTGACGAGTTCATACAGTGTCTGCAGCACAGGAGAGACCTGTGGGACTAAGAGGGACACGCACACCAGCAGAGACACGGGTGGGGTTTCTTAACGTGCATTAGGAATTATATGTGGACACTTAATGCAGTTTATTCAAAAACAGCTGTCTCTTCCATTATGTGTCATTTACCCTGAGAGAGATTGGAGAAGCGCAAGACGCAAAAGGCCTCTCAGATCATCTAGCCCATCACCCCACAAATGAAGAATTAATCCCATTAAGGGCCACCGTTGGCTTCGGTGGCTTCAAGATTTGGTCCTAATTGCACAAACATAAAGCCATTACAAGACTGCAGTCTGACAGACGAGCTTTCTTTTTTTATACGGTATATAACTTCTTTAATTAAAGGGTCTTATCTGCATGCTAATAATTGGAAAAATATTGTCCACCTCTGTTCTCATTTTGTTCTTATACCCTGGTGTGCTGGAAGCAGGAGGTGAGAATGTACAAACATGCATATGTACTACGAGATCAACAATGCACAGGCGTATCAAAAAGACAGTTTCTTGCCCATGAGGGGATTATAATCTAATTTATTGTATGGATTGCGGCAGCGCATTACAAGCAAAAAAAAAAAAAAAAGAGTTCCCTTTATAGGAAGGATCAGGAATGTAGCAGCAAACCTTGATCAGAAAGGGAGGGGCCCACACTGATTTTTACATGCTTTGGATCAGCAAGCTACAATAGCTGAACACATTGTTGGCTCTGTACACATTTTGTTTGCTCTCTAATTATTAATTTAGAAAGGACATACAGTCAGGGAGGGGACTGGATGATAAATGTCCCTGAGCGCTGCCTGGAAAAAATGAACAAGGAAGGATTTATGGAACAAGAGTGACAGAGTCCAGAAGGTTGTCTCCTGCAGACAGGGTACAATGGGAGAAGGTAAGAGGGCAGTAGGAGGAAAAGGGCAAGGCTGAATGCACTGACAGTGCCAAGGACACAACCGGTGATGTACCACAGGGTGGGTAAATGTGCAAAGAAGCCCCTTAAGAGGAGGGCAAGAAGATCAATACGCAGGGAAAATGCAAAACTTGAAGGAATTGTATGACTGGGGAATCAAGCTATCACCGCTGTTTCTTCTTCCTTCTGCATATTGCAGATGACAACTAAGAGCTCAAGATCTTTGCATATCAATTAAACAAATTATAAAATAATAGCAACAGTAGCAAAAATAGCAACAAATTACCGAATTGGACTTGCATTTGCAATTTTTCTGTCAGCTTTGGACTGACTGAATTTGCAGTTTTTGGTGGATAAACACTTTGGTCATCTCCCCCAATAAAAATGTGTCCCGCTGTCGATCAATGCTAATGGCTTTCAATAAAGGCTAATTAAGTAATGCTGTAAGATTGGACAGAGCATAAGCCAAGTCCCAAGCATGCCCTAAAGCCAATCTGAGGGGAAAAGAGAAAGGGACCTTACCCTTATGAAGCTACGGGGGATTATTTCACCTACTGCAATCTTTAATAAGACTATCAATCAGCCAGGAGGGATGTTTATCCCTGTCTCCCAACAGATCATACAGAGGCATTCATTCCCCAGACACAAGCAAATAATGAATTGTTCTTTGAACCAAGAGGAAGATGAAGCCCATCTAGTCACTACCTCAATCAAAATGGAAAGCACCAAGTCAGAAATATAACCCAAGGCAAGACAGAGGAGCAAAACAGATTAAATATATGTATAAGTGTTTATACACAATAAAAGGTAGGATTGGAACAAAAGAATAAAACGTAACAAACCTAAAGGATAATCCAAGAGATTTCTCAGAGTTGCTAATGGGACAGATACGTAAATTGTTACTGGCATCATAACTTCTGCTGAACAACAGCATAGTGACTAAATCAAGTGGGAGCCAAGACCCCAGAAATGCAGAGTTCTCTCTGCTGCCTCACGCTACTTAAACTACTGAGAGATTAAAGGAGATCCTCAGCTTTCCTTAAAAAAAAAAAAAAAAAGTATCTGTCCTTCATGGTTGTAGATAAAGGCTTGGAAACACAAAGCAACTGCACCCTAAAGGCAAGTGAAATGAACTCAAACCTTGTTATTTCAAAAGACATGATTAGCCTAAACTCTCAGGACTAATCTCTGTGGGGACTGTCTCCTGTTTTCTGAATGCTTAGGACTGAGAAGGAGGTGCTTAGAGGAGGGGAAAGGAAGGTTCTTTCTGCACACCACTTAGACCAGGTGAGAAGGAGAAAAGGAGAAGAAAAGATGGAGGTGACAGACATAAAAAAGAGACATTTGTCATGCTAAACAAGGGTAACTGTGTGATATTTGTAACATACTTAATCTTTGTTCTGGGTCTTTTCTGAATTTTCTTGTCCCTTCTACACAGCACTCTACAACCCCTAATTAAGATCATACCTCCCAAAAGATCTGTAATAGCTTGTACCTGTGAAGTCTCTATATGCATTATATTCAATACCGCAGTAATTCTACAGCAACTTTTGCAAAGACTTTGTCTTTGCTGAAGGTGAAATGTTTGAAACTCTCATTTTTGAAACTTTCATTTACAGAGCACCATATGAAGAAGTAAAGGATAGTATTTTCTAAGCAAAAATGGCTTGGAACAGATTAAAAGTGATGCAGCTATTGAGCTTTCTAATGCAAGCTCTCCTACTTCAGACTGCAGAGAACATTGTCCATTAGTGGTGTATTCCATAATACACTGTGAAAACGTGCCTGAGACTCACACTGAGTTATTTTACCACTGAGCTAATTTTTGTCTTTAACAGTTGTGGTGCTAACATCTTCATGTATAAATGGTCAAATCAGTAGTTCTAAACCTGAAGTGACAAGCAATTATTTAAATCATCCTTACTAAAACGTTAAGAAATCTTTTTTATTCCTATAACCTTATGAACTGTGGTGGAACTTTTTGTGGGAGGTAAATAAAATGGCACACAGACGTCAATGAGGGTGTGCACTTAGTAGGAATGCAGCTCTTGGTCCACACAAGCTTAATATAGGGTCATTGGAATAACAGAAGAGATAGTCATGACAGTCTAAGGAAATCAGCAAGACAAGCTGTTGGGAGACATAATATCTTGTGTTAGACCAGTTGATACGGTCAGAAAAAATGATAAAGCTTTCAGGCACAAAAGCTCTTCTTCTTGTCCTCCCTTCCCCTCTGCCCCCAGCCCCCTTCCAAGTATATCAGCCGGTCTAATAAAAGGCGTTGCGACTCCTTCATTTACAGAGAGATGAACTTGTGATCAGGTGAGAAAATGTGACAAGCACAACTGGCCATGCGTGCAGACTGGATCCTGAATTATTGAAAGGCAGCCATGTGGCTGCCACCCAAGCAAACAGAGATGAACAACAAGAGAGGAAGCCAGAGGAACAGCGTCTGTGGCCATACATCTTTCACCCCAAGTACCTGTCTTTCATTTGTATCCATGTTCATAAACGGCTTAATGAAAAAGATTGTCTGCATGCATACTCTTACATGCACTGCCTCTGTGTACGGGCTCACTCCCTCTTACTTTCTGCTGCCTGTCATTCAACAGCTGAGGAAAACAAAATGGAGAATCAGTCAGGACTGGGCCTGTGTTCCTTCCCATCACGCTGGGTTAGACCTCAAGATGATGTAAAATGATGGAGACCCACTGAACTCACATGTGCCTACAGACTTATGCCAGTAAAGGATCTAACTTTTTACTTATCAGCTGTTTATGTCTTACATGATGAATTGTTCCTCTACTGACAGTTAATAAAAGATGTATTTATGTAAATGAGAGAGAGAGCTCATGTTCCCCAGTGTTATGCCAGAATGTAGTTCATTTAGAAAGGATTGTTTTCTCCACAAAAAATATCAGTTGAAAGACAGACAGATGTCATGTTTGTTTTGAAATATTGGGGCTTCAGTTAAATGAAAAAACACAAAAGCACTCTTTTTTTTTTGTTTTTACAACAAATGCAAACTTGTTATAAAAACAGAATTTCCATTTGGCGACAAAGTTGTTTTTTCAGGTTCTGCTGGAAAGCATTCAGCCTGGAGAAGGTCTTAGATTCCTGAAGGCTTTATTGTTGGTTTTTTTTTTTTCCTTTCCAAATGTGTCAATTCATCTAATAAAAGATTTTCCAGCCTAAAAACCTTGCCTCACTTACACCTTGAAATGTTCATAAGATTTCTACAACAGCTCATATCAGCTACTCGCTAATGATTGTTTATTAGCAGCAAGCAGGGTCTAATATTCACCATCTTCAGATATGTGAGAATTACATATGTGTGTTGCAAATGATTGAGAACATGCAAGAGCAGTTTGTGTTCCTCCCCAAAAGGGAAACTATGAATCAGTCACAATATACAGCTGCAACATAACAATAGCTATTGTCCTTTCATTTTCTGTGACAACTGGAACACAGACACTGAACAGCAGGACAATGGGTTTGTGTCAACATGCAGGAGGATTTTAGAGTGCTTACAGATATGAGTCATCTCGGTCTGTTATTGAACACTAAACCTTTGGCATTACGAGACTTTCTCCGAGGTTTGATTCTCTTTATTTTTGTCTTAATTACTTCACCCAGTCATTTCAGATGGTGTGAAAGGAATGCATTCAATGCTTGCAGAAAAAAAAAGGGGGTGGGGGTGGGGGGTGTTCTCTCAGGACCATGGAGAATGGCCAAATATCCCCAGGCTTTCTCATTTGACTTATTAATTCTTACTCCCTGCCATACATGCACACAAACCCACACCTAAATATAAAATCTACTAGCATTACAGATGAGAAAAATCTTTTTAAGATACACCAGGAGAAAAACCTCTGGGCTTTGTGATAGATATATACGATAGCACAGGCATCTGCCCTGACTAATGCTTTCCAATGTGTTTAGAGTTTGACCTCTTCTATATATTCATTAATACTCTGTGCTACTGGTTACTCCATAGTGCCCCTTTCCTTCCTGTTAGGCATTTTTCCATTATTGTCTTTAACAGAATATCTTGTGTCTAGCCTCATCATTGAAAGAAATATTTGTCTCCCCCGGTCTTTTGGGACTTGAATGAGAAAGTGTCACCCTACTTCTTTTTCTCCGTTGTTACCCCAGGTGCACAGTCATCGTCCCTAGGCACAGTGTAAGATCACTGATTCTGTATTTGGTAACGATCTGGCAGAATTTGGCACACTACACAGGGTGAGGTCATTTGGTACAGCAGGGACTCTGTGGGGATCTGTGGCCGTCGTCTTTGTTATTAATCTGTTCCTCCCAGCAACTCTTCTGTTTTCGCTTTTAATCTAACAACTATTTTGAGTACCGTTCCTTTTCTGGAAAGATTATTTGCTCCATTGTCCTAAACACTGGTGCTATAGCCTCGGAATGATTTGTAGGGCCCGTGCTTTCATTTGGAAGCTGCGTTTCATCGCCTGTTAGGGAGAGCACATCTAGATCTTTGTGGACTTAATGGTGGCAAGGAACATTTGCAACACAAGTCCTTTTACACCCCGAGTGTCCTTTCCCCTGTGTTGATAACACATAGATTCTCCCTCCCACCCATTCACCTCGTATGCTGCTCATCCGTCTTACCCAGCTAACAAACTCAAAGCACCTCCTGCCCTGATCATGACCTTTTATATTTAAGTCATTACAGCGAGGCACTTGGAACACACTGGGGATATGGTGAAAGCTGATGATACAAGACATACAAGCAATCGTTCTGCAGCCAACTCTGTCTAGATCCCTATCCCGCTTTTATTTGAGTCCCTGCCACGGGAAGTATTGAACTGGACTAATGCACAGCAGAAAGTAAATGCGTATTGAAGAACTGCTCAAGTTTTATCTAGCCACATATTAAATGATCTTGAGTTTGGAGCAGAGATGGGCAAGGGAAGAAAACAAAGCAGCAAATGATCTGTCTGACAGGGCTTTGGACGTAACAGTCAAATCTCCATGTTTATGTATGCATGTTGTGGAGGGAAAGGGGGATGCACAAAGGGAGGGGAAGCCAGGCAAGGGGAATATATCTGTATGAGATAATCTGTTTCTTGCTTTCCTCCTCCCCTCCCCATCTCCTTTTTTATGCCTTTCTCTCCTGGGAGATGACTCACACCTGCTCTGCCCTGATACTACCATTTCCCATCAGCAGCACGCAGTCACTCTGATGTCACCCAAGCTGTTCTGTGTTAGATCCCTGCATTGCTTACATCTGCTCTTTGGTGTGCGGGATTCAAATGCTGTACTGGAGAGCATGCCCATAACTAAGCATAGACTCATGAAATCCAGCCACCCGCCCATGACATGCTGGTGTCTCAGTGGCATCATGGGCTTCTGAGTGCTTCAGCCTACTGGGAAAACCTTTTGAGAGCAGGTCATTGAACTTTCTCTGTCAGAGAGACGGTCTGTATGAGAACCCCAGGCAAAACATTCACCAGTTGACATCAGGTCCTCAGATAGATAGACTAATGACATTTAAATTCTAAAGGTCTGAGTCACTTCATCTGCATCTGACCTTATTCCACCTACACCTCCCACCACAGCTAAAACATACTTACTCACCTGCGTATAAACAATCACAGTGGCATTCTCTAATGCTTCTTTTGCAGGATCCCAAAGTACTTGGAAAACATTAATGGATGGAGAGTCAGGACCCCATCACAATGTGGGTAGCCATTGTTTTAATTTACATTTTAGGAAACTAAAAGCATCTTCCCCAAGGCTATATGAGAAGATAGAGACAGCAAATTGGAAAAGAATGGGGCAACATGACTTCCAGTGCTGTATTTGAGAGCCAAGACCATTCTTCAATTCAGTCAAAAGGATGTGCAGGCATTTTACATCCATTAGTTCTGCAAAGTTTCACATCTCCAAATTGCTCCGTGAGTTTCAGGTTCAAGTGAGCCTGTATACTTTAGGGACATTCAATGATAAAAACTGAATTTGAGCACCCTTTTGGCTCAAAGCAAGGCTATGTACTCAATTCAACAAAAGCTCAGAAAATCTCAGAGTCTTCTGGGTCCTGAAGCCCACAGACATACCACACAGGGCAAGCTGCACATTATTCTGAATGTCACTAAGTAGGTATTGTTCACCCTTACTATTCTGTCATTTATTTGTTTTATTTGATGGGTACACAGAAAATACCCATCACTGTAGTATCCAGAGCTCTTTACAGGTATTATCAAAGACAGGAAAGATTGTTTGACTGTAAGCTGTCAGAAGTAAGCTCTTTATGTGCATAGATACTGTACTTACCCAGCACATACCTCTACGGCAGACAGCTAGAATTATCTGAAGAATATGACAAATGAAGGTGTGACAACTTTCCCTAACTAGGAAGATGTCTTCCTTAAGACGTGATCCCTGTACCGTGCTATGACAGTTGCAAGCTTAAGGTTGATCTCCAGGAGAAGCTGGATCTAAGATGTGAGCCTTTCGTGGTGGCAGCTAAAGCCCTTGGAAGAGGCTTCCTGGGAACGTGAGTGTCCTCTTCAGCCACAACTGTCACTCCAGCTCTTAGGGAAAGTGGTGGGCAAGCCAGCTGCCCATCACAGCACGTATGACCTAATCTTTGGAAGTGCCGTGGCCCTTTATTGACATGGATCCAGACTTACAAATAATCAGGAGAAAAAGGAATTTCCTTTCTCCTTTACATGAGAGAGGCAGTCATCCTTTTACAATTAAAATAATCACGAGCATATGTCTGACTGCTTGCATAAGGCAGTAAAATTACATCCACAGTTATATTTCACTCTCATTTTCTTTGGGAAATGTGATACTGAAATAGTGCCTTGGCCTTTCCCAGTGATAATTTCCCTGTTCTATTATAGGAGGGATAGAACAACAAAATGAGTTCAGCACAGGTTTCCAAGAGGGATTTTACATTTATATATAGAGAGAAGGATGCATACTCTTCTTTCTAGAGATTTTTGTCTCTGTTTGGTTCAGCCATTCATTGTTCCAGATGTCACCAGAAGTCCCAATAAAAGGCCTATTTCATATATACTCCAGAGTTTTTCTGCAACTTCCCAGTCACTCACTGAGCCCCTGGATTTATGCTCTGCCTCCTTGTTTGCCCCTCCTGGATGTCTGTCGTCTTCTTATCACTTTGTTCAAGCTATCATGTACCTATTTCCTTAGCTCTCTGCCCCCTATGATGTTGCTTTGATTCATATGTTTCTGCTTCAGCTTTCATTCTGGCACTGAGCAGCAGAGGCATTTGGGAACTACAAAAAATCTGCCCCATCCCTCCAGTTTGATACTGATCACGCTTAGCAGTCAGTCGTAAGGCCCCGTTTAACCAGCTGTCTCAAAACACTGTGGAGAAGCAGTCAGGCACCACCTCTCAGTGAGCAGTAGTGAATATGGCAGCCAGGAAAATAACCCTTTGTAGTCCTGCTTTCCAGCCTTCTTCCAGACACTTTAGATCTGGATCAGCTTTTAACACGCTCCTGGGCTCTGGAGGCTGTACCTCAGTGAAGAGACACAAAGCCATGAAGAGCCATTCCAGGCACTACGTTGACAGTGTTGGGATGGAAAAGTACCGGCCACACCTACACTTAGCTGACACTGTGAGACTCTGAGGGGCCCAAAAGCCCTCCCACACAGCCTGGGACCGCTTGCTCACACTTTATTGATAAGCAGCATGGGCTTGAGCTGCCCTTGCGTCTCCCCTTGTAGTCCGTGATAACGGGGGCCTGCTGGGAAGCATCCCACTCTGTTTCTCTCCTTCAGTGTTGGTCACTTGATGTCATCCAAGGCCTCTGGGGTAGACGGAGGCTACCGGCGCAGGTTTGGATGACGGCAGCTGCCTCACTGTGTGCTGAAATGTGCTTCGAGGCACAGGGCGCTGCCTGCCTATCTCCGCGCCCTAACGCTGACCCTCCTGCTGCCAGCCAAGTATGGCCAGTCCAAGGCATCTTTCAGGTCAGCAGTGTGGAGGTACTCGGCACACAACCACAGAGTTCAAGAGCACGGCTAGACACTGCTTGCTGGCTGTCCCATAGGGCCCTCGTTGTCTCTGTTTTGCCTTGGTCTCAAAAGCAGCAGTTTGCTTTGCTGTGGCACCGAAGGTCCACTGTGCAGCAGCAAGACAGCTCTCCCCACCCCCACCCCCCGCTGCCTGATCTGACGTTGCCAGATTTTATTACCCACCTGCGACACGCACACACTGACACACACACA
The DNA here is from genome assembly GCA_013398815.1 of Ibidorhyncha struthersii. NCBI lineage: Eukaryota > Metazoa > Chordata > Aves > Charadriiformes > Charadriidae > Ibidorhyncha > Ibidorhyncha struthersii. Next base: position 205,248 of record VZSZ01003982.1, read on the forward strand.
TGCACAGTCCCTCTAAACTTCTAATAAAATGTGATTGATTAACATTTAAATGCCAACACAAAAGCCTCTATTGACCTGCACTTACACTGATCAATGTTTCCAAGAAACCTAAAGCTCCAGCTCACTGAAGATGGAGCCTGGCTTCTGACGAGTGATTGCTGATGCTGTACCATGTCTGCTTTGGATTAACACCTTTGGACAGTGTCCCCGTGGATCAGGCGGATAGCAGGACTGCATCTGCTCCCTCTTTGAGGAACCAGGAATGAAAGAGCTTGTTCAGAGGGCATAGAGAGAAAGTTGAGGGCTCCAAGATTTGTCAGAGATGAAGAGGGAAATAACATATTTCAGGATGGCTGAAACATAAGGGTCCTAATGGTGGTAGGAAAAAGTACTTAATTGGAAAGTTGGGTGCTTTCTACTGAGTAATTATCTTACTTTGGTGTTATGGGGCAGACAGGGAGGTGAGCTCTGATGCCTGGTTCATGGGATGTGTTGGTGTCTGAAGACCCAGTTCTTTCTGGCCACCTGTGCCTGAGACTTCTCCTAGCAAGTCCACAAATTTTTGGTATCTTCTTTGATACCTGTTAACCTTTCTAGATCACCACTTTACCTCCATTCGCAGCCTGCTACTTATGTCAGCTAGCAGCTGCATTCAAGTGATCCTTCCAGCAGGATCCACATGACAAAAGTAAGTGAACAAACGCACTGCATCAAACGTGAACACACAGCCCTTACCTTTCAAAACTGGTTCATTAGTATACATTTCTTCTGGAAGTTTTACTCCAGAGACTGGCAGCCTGAAATGGTTGAAAATGTTAGGATTCCCTAGGACTATCTGCAGGCTATTGTAGAAACCCAGTTTGCCCACATCTTGGAGACTGTCTGCAGCTCTGGCCTCCCCATCTCATGAGAGGACATAGCAGAGCTGGGAGAGGTTCTGAGAAAGATGAGGTTGTATGGAGAAGCTTACATTCAAGGGATGACTAAGTCATCTAGGACACTCCAGCCTAGAAATGAGACATCCGATAGGAATGGAAAGCAGCAAGTGCCATGAAGATGTTGCACACACACTGTTACCTGTCTTTTCTGAAACAAGAACTTCAAGCACCAAATGTAGCTAGCATGTTCAAAAGAAAGGAGATGATAGTTTCTCTCCAAACACACAGCTGAATTGGGGAACTCCTTGCCACGCAGCATGCTGTCAGCTTAGGTACAGTCAGAGGGCAGTTGGACAAGCTGGTGGATAAAAAAAATCAGGTGCACAGAAATGCATCCTGGTTCAGGATATCCCTGAGCTGGAAGTGTACTTGGAGGAAGTATTATACATACTTTCTCTGTTCCGACACTATTCTCTAGGTATCCGCTTTTGGCCAACAACACGGACTGCATGCTGGGCCAGGCAAAACGTCGCTCTAACCCAGTACTGTTGCTCTTATATTCTTATGTCACATATGGGCCTGCTAAATGGAGACGAGCAGCTGCCACTCTCCCCCCACTGCCTTCCGCTACATCAGGCAGCATGTGAGAAAGAACCCAATGGAGCTAAGACCATAATTCTCAGAAGAGCATTTTAAAGAGAAGGCAGCAAGGAGCTCACCTCACATTCACAGAAACAGGCTGAAGGGAATGGCTGCATGGCACAATAAAAGGCAGTGTGGGGAAAAGAAAAGTATCTCTTAAGATATGGCTCACAAATAGGAAGAGACCAAACAGTAGCACAGAGCAAGCCCTTGCAGAGATCACTTTCCGCCTCCATCAGTCTTTTTTAAATAAATAAAAAAAACTTGGTTTTGCTAGAAATGAAGAGGATAAGCATCCATATCACGGAAAAGCACATGTTTTTAGTTGGAGCAACTTTAGTTACAGCTCCATAGGAGAAATCAGGACCTGGAAGCATAGGGAAATGAATCTACAGCTTGACAGAAGAATCCCTGCAGCTAGGAAAGCCAGCCTGTGATAAAACTCTTGGGTGTCCCATGTTTCGGTACTTCTGAGGGGCTGAAAGGAGACTGGATCAATGGTGTTTGCATCATATTTGCATTGTATTAATTTCATGCATCTGTCTTCCTCTGGTGGCCTGTCTGGGCCAAATAGAGGAATTCTCCCCACACTTTTGATACCTTAATTGTCTGTAGATGAGAGAAGAATTAATGTTGCCTGTAACTAGTGACTCAGTGCAGGCAAGGCATGCTGGCATTCCTACTGGCACTGAATTTTCTGTTACCAGGCTTGTGTGTTTTCCACACATGCGCTCAAGGTTAAACTGATCTCTGGATTCAGGAATAGGGGATGTCTTCCACTGGTCAGACTGCCTAGAACCATTTGGTGTGGGGGATTTTGTTTTTTTCCCCGTAAGTTTTCTTTTAGTGTACTTGTAATGGTTTAGTGGTTATTTGGGTTTTTTGTTTCATTTTTTATCAAATGCCCTACTATATCAGCAACCTAGCACATTAATTGTGGTGACCTGTCTTCCTGTCCTCTTCTATGGAACATTTTAGTGAGCTTTTGGTCTTGCAATAGGTCATAAGTTTGTTGTAAGGATATAGGAATTTATATTATTGTGAGGGAGCAGATGTTCTGTAAAACCTCCCAAACTAGACCTCTAAGGCATGGTGGTCCTTTCCTAGGTGTGTTGCTGGGAGCACAGACACCATTCTCACATCCAGCCTCTTTGTGTCACGGTGGAGGCACAGTGATGGCATACAATGGAATCTCTTGCTGTACACTGCAGTACCTACATTTTGAGGACTTGTGGATTTATGCTGGTGGGGAAAACACTAGGTTTCTGCGGGTGTCCCAAGCTTGTCTTTCAGGAAAGAACAGAGAGGTTTTGGTTTGCATCCAGATTACCCACATATTTTACACTCAGTTTTCCTTTATTGTGCTTGTTGTCCAATATGGAAACTAACAGGCACCCACACGCCTCCATCTCTTCCAAAGGTCTCAGCATAACCCATAAGTCTGCTGTATTTACTTGCAAGGTTCAGAATGGACAAATTAATCTGTGAAGGTAAGTGCTATCAAAGGTGAAGGTCTTTCCTTCAAGCTTTTGTCTCACAAACCCCTCGCATCCTCAGTGTCTGCAGAGGTCCTGCCTGTGTGCTGGAGGTCAGCCCTGACTTGACACAACTAGAATTGGAGACATACTGACCTAAATTTGCCTGAAGCAGGCAGACTCTGTAGTGAGTGCCCAGGGTATGAGACTGCCCATTCATCACAGCTCTCACCATCTGCTGTCGGCAGTGAAGGCCACCCAACACCCTTTCTCCCTTATTTTTATGCAGCAGGTCAGTATAAAATGCTCTATATTCCCACATCCTCTCATTTGTGACACACGTCTCAAAACCTTCTTCTATGTTGACTAAGATGGCCAGAACCAGAAATGGAGAAAAGAGAGATCTTTTAAGAACTGCAAGGTCCAATTCTCCTTCCCCATTTGCTGAGAAGAGAGGCAGTGTACACTAACTTTGTCATTTCTTCTAAACAACCACAAATGCCATTCCCAGAGCTATGCTTGGCATCCACCTCATGCTCCTTTTCAGCCACTAGACTTCCCTCCTTTCCCTCTGATTTTTCCATTCTCTCCTGTATATTCTGCCAGCTCTGGCTACTCCTTCAATTGAAGGCCACGGCTTCGCTTCCCGAGATTCAAAGAGGCTGCCACCTTTCATCAACGACAATTTCCCCTTTTTTTCTCCTCCAGAAAGAAGGGTCTGTCTGGTAGACAAAGGGAAGCACCTCTCACATAAAAGTGGAGCAGAACTAATGTATTTACTGTATTTGCCTATTCTATTATTCCTTAGAGATGTATTAGTTTAACAGGTTTATTTATGGTACGTGAAAAGTTAAATATTCCTTTGTCCTTGGGATTTACATAAACTTGTGCAGTGTGAGATTCTGGGGGGTTTAATGAGGTATTTGTCAAAATACTCTTCCTGGTAGACTTTTTTTAATACATTTGAGACCATAAAGGATCATTTTACTACAATATTCTGCTTCTATTGGGGCCTGTGTGAGCGGCTTGTAATATCCTGTGGACATATTTCTTCTAGACGTCTGACTTCCCTTTTGGAGCAGTGAGAGATGAGAGGAGCCTGGAGGATCCCTTGCAGACCCTCCCCTGAGCCAGGACAGAGCGGGGCACCGGAAGCTTCCTGCATCCCACCTGGGTCCTTGGAGCCAGCTCAGGGATGCTGCAGAGCCCGCCCAACGGGTGACGGGTGACGGGCCTCCACGCCTGGAGTTAAGACACACAACTGAGTTCACCCAAGCTGTTAGTGTAAAATCCTTCAAACCAAGGCGTCTCCTCCCCTGGCTCTCTTCCTTAGCAGCGCAGGGGGGAGCAGCTTAACATCAAAAAAGATCTGGAAGAAAATGGCTGTGCGTGGTGTTGCTCTGAAGAAAGAGCGCCGAACACGTGATGCCCTGGGCTCTCAGCATCCACGGCAGCCTTTTTCTTTACCATTAGGATACCAGCCATAAGAGCTGGGCTTTATCGTAAAAGCTTTACCATAGGAGCTTGGTTAAACCCACCACTTGTGTGGATTTCAACATCAGCCCCAAGAGGCACAGCACCCCTACTCTCATGGCAATGATGCCCTAGTTGGACAAGACATGTGTTCCAGGTGGGGTCAGGTAGATGACCTGTCCCTGACCAGGTCCAGGAATATGCACCCCACTTGACCAAGCAGAGAGAGCCCCAGTCTCCCTCACCACCCATAAGCACATCCCGAAGCCTGGGTACCACCACACTGTAGCCAGCAGCAGGTCCCAAGGGAAGGGTTAGCTGCTGCTGGGATGTTGCTGGGGATGGAGAAGCAAGAAGGAAGCTTGCTCCAGGTACAGAGAGCAGGCTCTATCCTGAGACTCCAGCCAGGAGAGGAAAATGAGAGGAAAATGGGAGCAGGTTATGTAAGTGGTGCCGATCCCTCTATTTAAGGACACAGATGGAGACAATTATGTAACAGCATTATTTACAGGTCTGACAAACTTCTTCACAACTTCTGTATGTCCTTTATTGTGCAAAGTAAGCCAGACAGGGAGTGAAAATTACAGTTAGTTAGGGATACCTTCATTAATTCATTTTTACTTCAGTAATTCTTTTGCAAATCAGAAAACACTGAAAGTTTCCTTAAAAGAAAGAAAAAAGACAGAAAAAAAAGCTGCACCAGAAAAGAAACTAATCCCTAATTATCAACTTAGTGGAGTGAATCAATATTTACCTCAAAACATGCTAACAATGTATATAAACACATCCTCATTCTTTCTCATTCTGCGTGGGTGTCGATTTCCGGCTATGGCTCACTAGGCACAACCTGGGTAGTACTTAACTCCTGTTGATCCCAGGAAGAGATAATGCAGACTTGGCTTGCACCAGAAGCCAGTACTGAATCATATCAAACCCCCATGCATTGGTGACTGGTACAGAAGCATTAGGTACAGACGAATTCCAGTATGAAGTGAAATACCTAAAGATATACAGAAAAAGGTCACGTGGGCAAGAGACGTGGATGGGACGGCTAGTTCCTTTTCAAGGCCTTTTTTCATATAGGCATGTAGAGAAATCACCGTACAGGATGTTGACAGTGTCAGGGCTGTGCTGAGGTCCTTTCTTCACCATGGTTTCTTTGTCATCTATGTAGGGGTTCCTCTCTAGCAAACTGATCAAGAGCCCACTGATGATGGTCAGTCTCCATTGACTTTAATGGGCTTTCGATCAAGACCCACAAGGTCAATTCTATCAAGTTTTAACTAATTTTGAGTACCTTCAGTTCTCATTGAAATGCTAGTAGTCAGCATCTCCAGACGTGCCTTATAGATTGGGGCTCTAGATCCACTATGACATGCAATGTGTAATTTATTTGTTTTTCAGGTGACTGTTCCAAGGTCATCTGAATCATATGTGATTAGATGGACAAGAGAGGCCATCTCTATGGACACAAATGTCTCCTTATCTTCACATTGGCAAGAGAGGCAGGATTGATCAGCAATGTCATATACAGTGACAGACAAGCAAAAAAAAAATTGGGTGCAATATTATAGAGTCAGGTTTCTATTTACTGTAGGGCTGTTACAACTCCTAAAATATTCATTCAATTTTTAATAGGTTATCTGTTAAGCTAAAGAAAAAAAATAAATAAAAATTAGTGCAGTTCTCCGAAACTAAATAAACACTCTTGCTGAATGGAAGCTTTAAATTTCTGAGTACATAGTTAGCTTTAAAAGCTGAAATGTACCCATTCATTATTTATAACCACTTATAAATTTTAAGTAATCTGCTAAGAGTTATTACCTAACACTTGCTTTTCAGTGTCCAAAACATACTTGCTACATGTACACAGTTAGTGAGATTTTCAGTGAGGCAAAGGAATGAATATACCCTCTTGGTGGGCTGAGGTCTTCCAAGCATCAAGGCTCCCACTGGCCATCTCTGTAACGGAGGTACGGTGCTTCTTACAACACTTACACTCCTCCCATCTGGAAGGGATGCAGTCTGAAAGCAAGACAGATCTAAGCTATCCCCTAGGTCCCCACTATAGTCAACGAGATGAATAAAGCATCTTTGGCCAGTAATTCCTATAGAAATCCTAGAGAAATGGGGTGAGTTATGGGGGGGGGCTCTCCCATTTCTTTATGTTGATTGTAGGGGAAGCCTAGACAGCTCATTTACTTTACCCTCAGCTTTCTAGAAAAGATTTTAGATTGGATATTAGGGAAGATATCTTCACTGAAAGGGTTGTCAAGCATTGCAACAGGCTGCCCAGGGAAGTGGCTGAGTCACCATCCCTGGAGGTAATTAAAAGACGTGTAGATGTGGTGCTTAGGGACATGGCTTAGTGGAGGACTTGGCAGTGTTATGTTCATGGTTGGATTTGATGATCTTAAAGGTCTTTTCTAACCTAAATAATGCTGTGATTCTGTGATTTGTCTATTTATAGTCCAGTCTAAATGATATTCTTGGCAAAGACAAATGCGAAAGGACTACAATAGACAGGGCCTCCAAAAATCTACATGGTAGGGATGGTTACTAGGATGGCATTTATCTACAGATACTAAAGCTCCCAGGCCTCCCTGCTCCACCCTGGTCAATGTGCAAGCTGCACTTACCGAGATGGAGGACTGCAGCCCTGGACTCGGGCTTTTGCATGTTCTTCCAGTCTCGTTCGCATTTTTAAATGCTTTCTGTCAGTGCTCATCTAATCCCGTGGGCTGCCATTTGGTCTCTCAGGGAGTGCAAATGCGAAGTCACTCAGGCTCCCAGGGAGCTGCGCTGCCTTCCTCGGCTGAAGGCCAGCTTCGACATTCCCGGGTATGCCTTCTTTGCTCAAGGGGGAAGACAGGAGCCATACCTTGTGTTAGGTGTCTCAGGGGATTCAAAACAGACATAGTGGGAAAAAGAAGTTATGATCATGCGTATCTTCATGTCTTCCCAGCTGCATTTCTGCACATTTGCCTGAAAGACTGAAAGATTTGCCTGCAAGAGAGCAGATTTGTGACCGTACAAACAACTGTACCAGGTTAGACAAAAGGTTCAGCTGTGAGGCATTCAGCATGCAAGAAGGCAAAAGCAGTGCCTAGGAATTACCTACTTCCATCCATTATCCTCTTGGGTTGCCCGTTTAATTCTCAGAAATATAAACGACGTTACCTCCAAATCTAAGTTTAAGAAATTAAAATAATATCTCTCTCTCACTTGCACACTCTCTGCCATTTCTTTTTGCCTTAGTCAAAAATGTGAAAGCAAGCTGGAATGGCTGAGGAGAGAAGCAGCTGCACTGATGTCAGAGCTTCTCCGAGGACATTTCCCAACAGGCCTGGAAAAGGATTACACTGTAGCTGGTAACAGTAGGGGATGTTGATTTTCAAATCCCTTTTATTCAGCATTTGTGTCAGCGTTTTCATGCGTGTTACCTCTGGGCTCAGCCAAACATAAATCTGTTCTTACTGGTCTTCTCATTAGCATGCATGAAACAAACATTAGCAGAGTGGGCATCCTCACCGAATGATAGCAATCCATTTATATAGCTTTGGGAGGCAATCAGGAGGCAGGGAGCAGTGGAGTCTGACATATGGACCCAGGAACGCTGCTGCTGAAAGCCTGTGCATGGTGCAGAGTGTCAGGCTGCTGTACACGAGGCGGGGCATGTGACAGCCAGTGTGTCAGAGGCAGGTACAGGTACTGGAGTTTCAGTCTTGGAAACTGCGGATGTCCATTATCCACTGGTGAAGCACACTTTCTTTCATGCTAGCTTTGTCATCTGCTTCTATATCCAAAGCCAGAGAAGTGACATGGTCTTTCCATTTTTCAGTCACTGGCTCAAACCAGCCCCACAGGAAGAACATCCCAGATTTTTCCTTTTACCATTTTAATGGTGGCTGACTTCTGTATTTAAAATATGTTGGTGCCCTAACTCCTCAAAAGCATTAGGGATCATCAGCAAAGCATAGAGCACGGAAGAATGGAATTTTCTCTGCTGTACAAAATCCACTATGCTGAACCAACGTTGCTTCATAATATACGTATGTATTTACTGTGAAAGCTTAGGCACATGTGAACGCAAGATCTGCATTAGGAGTCATGCTAAAGAACAAACTTTTCATACGTGCCTGTAACTGTGGTAGGTGGACTTTCTCTTTTCATGCAGCAAAGCTGCTGCAAACAAGGCGTTGTACCAGACTCAGAAGCAGATTCCATATTGCTAATGACACTGGAAGGTTGAGAAACTGGTGTCTATCAACAACATCCCTTGTGTTAAATTAATGACATGTACCAGAAGCAATGCAGGAAGATTGTTGTCTTGGTCCCATCTGGGTCCTATGCTGGGGAAGCAGAAGATGATGGTGCTTTTCAGGGAGAAACATTTGGCTCTCTAGCCAACCGTTTTTTGTTGGGTATTTTTGTTTGTTTTTTTTTTAAATAAGCCACAGCATCAAGCCCTGGTTGTTTTCTAATTCTTCTCCAGTCCTTTGGGAAATGCTCTGGTGAAGAAGCAAAGTATATTGCAAAGCATATCGCCTTGACATGGAAAGGGCAGTGTTCTCCTCCACAGCTGACTTGAGCATATGGAAGTGGAAAGACCGTATCTCTATTCTTTAGCGAGATAAGGGTTTACGTGTCAGTGGAAAACGCTTGAGATCCAGCATCTCAACAATCCACAGGTCTCCCTCAGCTTGTTTGGAGGATCAATGCAAAGCCCTCTACCTGTATCCCAATGGCTTCATAACTCCAGGAAAAGAGATGATACAACAGGATGCTAGGGCATCCCTACAGATCCCTTCAGTGAACCCTATTAAGCTGAGGGGTGGGACAAGCTATCAAACAGCTGGCAGCTTCTTTGCTCAGCCTCTGCCTGTGATGAACACTGAGCCCCTGACAAGTGTGATGACTGTCATTTTAAGTTTCTCCAGAGTACTGCCACCCCATGCGTCCAATAATAAATAAGTACCTCATAATTCAGACTGCATTTTAAAAAGTAACCAGGTCTAACGCTACACACACCTGTCCCATGGTGTTACTGTCTGCAGAAACCGGCCCATCTTAACTTCATTGGCCCACTGAGCCAACAGGTTTGTATGTAACATTTTTTTATTAGCTTATTAATTGAGCTTCTGTGGTGAGGATGCAGCATAATCTTCCCACGACATTTCTTCAGCCAAATCAGCAGAGTTGAGCACAGAGCCCTACCCTTCAATATCTAAACAGGTTTTTAGTTACCTTACACTCAGAAAGATGAATCCTTGCAGCACAGCTATGCCGTATTTTGTGGGGACAAGCTTGTCTTATCACTCCCAAATGACATCTACAGACAAATACAGGCCCTCAGGCTATCTGTGCAGGTTGGCCAGTGCCCCATCGGCATCACTCTTCCCAGAGAAGGTCACTCTCTATGCACAAAAACTTCTACAAACACCTCTGTGGGGCTAATCTTCTTGTCCCAGTACATGTCCTCTTACTGCCCTGTAGTTAAACATGAGTTAAACACAATTCCCAATAATTATGTGTGGGGCTTGTCCTCTTTAGCATTCCCACCTAAGAATCCCTGTGGTGAGAGGCAGGAAAAATTCCTACCCTAATGCTTGTTCCTGGCTCACCGTTGGTTCCATCCATCACTCTGGAGCAGGTGAGTTGGCCATTCCCGGGGAAGGGCAAGCAAAAACTTACCCTTATCAAAGACAAAACAGAAAGGAGGGGAACTGGATTTCCCTTTACTCCTGATTTTGCTTTTTCTAAATCATGTGCAATGTTCCTGCTCTCTTCAGAGATTCAGCAGAAGGCCAGGGAACCGGGTGGTCCTTGTGTGCATGCAGTGTGATGGTCCTGCTCACCTCCCCTCAAAGTCTGTGGGTGGCACTGAGGGAAAACTCTGGGCACTAAATGTTTTCCCTCACTTGTTGCCCTCTGGCTGAAAAGGCAAAATGGCACAATATCAGCCTGCTGGGATGTGTTTTATGCCAGTTTTAGGATGCTTTCCTGAAAGACAGTAAAAGGGCCTCACAATGTATTTCGTGCCCTCCCATCATATTCTAGTCATGGGATTCCTTACTCTAGGAAATTGCCCAACATCCCAAGCAAGACTGCTTCACAGTAGAGCTGGGCCGGTCTGGAATTCAGCAGTTAAATGTAACTGCGGGTGGGTTGATAGTAGGAAACTCAAACTCTATTTACTTCCTTTATTAAAAATAAAGGACTCGGATGTACATCACATATCACAATTCTTATCATGCTTCCTAACACTGAAGCGTCATCAAACTGTTGAAACTGCCACTTTCCAGTAACTTAATTGGTCAAGAAGATCAGCTTGTATTTCTCTCACTTAAGAATTATTCTCCCCCTTGCACAATAAATACATTCACTGTTTAGCACACATTTACAATAAGACTTCAAGACCAATTTTTTTAAAGAACTGAGCTAGATGCTGAGAGTCTTCAGACTCACCGTGAGAAGGTGGATTCAGACGCCGCACCAGGTACCCTTCAGAAAAGGCAACACAGCAAATACTGTAGCACCGTATTTGGTTTTAGTTGCTCCAAAAGCAGGCTGCTGACAAAAGGGGCACCCTTAGCCATTTTTTGTTTCCCACTCCATCCCTTGTTCTGTCACAAGTGTTCATGGCACGAGGAAGCTGGATCACAGAGCTAACCCAGCTGAAAATCAGTCCAACCAAACACAAAATCTGGGTGCGCAGCTGCACGGATACTTGCGCTGGCACAGGACAGGGCTGGGAACATGTTGCTGGAGTGGAGCGGAGGGAGGGCTTCAGTCAGCTTCACCAATTAGGAAACCGCAGCCTGAGAGGAAACCACCCAAAGGAACTGATAGGAAATGCTGTGATTAAAGGCCTTTTACTGGGTGTTAGCACCAAAGCAGAAGGAGGAAAAGGGGGCTTTTATTAAACACTTAAAAGCACATCTCAGAGTAGCCTCTGCTCCCTTCCCTGAGAGGGCAATCTGGGTGCCTTGCACCATAGTGAATATCCTAAGTATTGGGTACATTTGCCCATCAGAGCAAAGGCAGCACCTCATTCAGCTGCGCCGTGTTAGCTCTGTGCGATTTAGACACACCTGCCAGGTCAGGACCCACCAAGGAGGCAGCCCTTCTCCTTAATCACTTGCAATCCCAGTCAAGGGCCAAGGTTTAAAAGAGGCATTGAGGAGTTCAAGGGGTTTGAGTTTCTACGCTGAGCAGCGGAGGTTTGGTGCTTTATTGGTAGCCTGTGCAAGTAAGGTGGGTGTGAGGTTAGCAAGAAACACGCGTGGGACTTAAGTAGTGAGTTTAGGCATGGCAAGTTCCCTTTGTGAATATTGTTTGCTCTGCTGAGATTTGTTTGGGTTTTTTTTAAACTCTATTTTGGGATTTTAAAACTGAAAATGTTTGGCTACTGTCTGTAGTACCTAGCAAGTGGAGAATCACATGATGTCTGCCTAGCAGGCTCTAAATTCTTCACCTTTCCCCACTTGTAATGCTGGTGCTGGCACATGTATACATAGATTTTATTTTTTTCATCTGGGGAAAAAAAATAAATTCCTGATTAAACAAGAAACATATTTAGCTTGGTTGGTGTTGGTGTTGGATTTCTAGGTTTCCTTTCCTAGCTGACTTTTTTCTGTTTCCTGTGTCCTAATGAAATATCAGTCTGCTTGCAATGGAATGTATGAGTCTTTCTTTAGTGAAAAACTAATAACCTTCTGTTAAAACAGAAACAAAAATACCTCTTCTAATATTAATGTTTGTAATCTACCTTTAAAAATATATCTGTGCCCTCCCACATACACCTCCTCCTGGTTCCAAATTGATTGCTGGTGCTAACAGTGCCATCTCTTGCATGAAACCTAAAATGGAGTTTCTGACCACTTATAGTCATTGTGATTCCTGTAGCACTCTTATAAAGCACTGGCACTACAAAATCTGATGTCTAGCTATGCTTTCCCTTCCACTTCAACTGGATATGAAGTTATTTGTCAGCTTTTATCTGAAGTTTTATAGTTTTAAGCATTGCTGAGTGTGTTCTGCTTCAGAAGTATCGGTGCTGTAAGGTGAGCAACATGGCTTCCTGTAGAAATTCACTGAGAATTTTGAGGGGTGGGAAGATGGCACTGTATAAACAACAATTACTTACCACAAATACCTTCTGAAGAATAGAAGGTGCATTGCTGCTTGCAAGTGATGAACCTCCATAAAAACAGAGATTCTATCTTTATGTAAACTTATGTAATTAGAATGAAAGGTGAGTCAAAGGGAAAACAACATGTAAGGAAATGTTACTAAACAGGGGACTACAACGCGGTGATGTGTTCGATGCTGGGAGCCCTCACTGAGATAATAACTTTCTTTCAAGTGCTAAGTGGGCTTAAGCAATAAGCCATTGATGTCCTTTTTGTCTGCAAGTATTAACTAATAACACAAGATGTCAATATTGGAATTGGCAGTGGAAACCAATGCCCAAGTCTATGCTTTAGTCACCAGACCATGTGGCTCACTGCTGTGTAGGGTGAGATCCCGTAAGGATGTGGGTGCTGCAGTGTTTAGCTGTCACAGCCCTTAGAGTAGAGCCCAGACTGCTGATGCAGGTTTAGGCTCCCTGTGCAGTGTCTGAGGGGAGATTTAAACGGCACAGAAAGACCTACAGAAACCTGTTCATTAAGAAAGGGCACAGCTCAGGGTCAACAGGCAACTGCCAAAACCTTGGCAACTGGGAAGTGCTGGGGTGAGCAAGTCCTCACCCCTGCCCACGCAGTCATCACACATAGCAAGGCCCATCTGCTTGTCTAGGACTCGCCGCTCGGAGAGCGGGATTTGACTATATGGGGATAACAGCAGGGATACCGTGTTGTGGAGGCCCTTCCTTGGGCAGCTTGTTGCTGCCTCTATACTGAGCAAGTAGCTTCTGCAGGTGCGTTGGCTTAAGGGCTGGGCTGGTTTGTCTCAGGTCAGGAAACAGAGACATCGCGGGGAGGGAGAGACTAAAAGAAATGCAAACAATTCCCCGTGGCCCCACAGAAGACAGTCCCTCTATTATTACTGAGAAACAAATGAGTTGTGACAGAGGGCAGGACCCATCTTGCATGTGCATTGCTGTCAGATCCTCTGCTGATCACAGGTGTGTCTTGCTGTGTCTGTCGATGGAGTAAGCAAGCAAAGATTCTTCTCCTTTAAGCCATCCAAAGGGAATGCTTTCTAGAATAATAGCCCTGTTGTCACAGTAGTTGTGCATGACATGGGGGAATACAGGCTCTAAGGGTACATACAAAGAAGAAAACCTACTACTTCAGCTCTGGTCAGGGTGAGGCAGGAGCTCAGCGTAGAGGTGCTCCCATCAGGCACACAGAGAAGCAAAGCTTGGAAATCTGTGATGTGCAGGTTCAAGTGCCACCTATATAGGGATGCAGTTGTGTGGCATTCTTATTCCTCATGCCCTCTGTGGAAAAAGCAGCAGGACGGACCCGTCTCTGGAGTTTATTTTGCTTATAGTTTTCTATAAGCAGCATCGCAAATATCCCAGTTTGGGGTAACTGGGCTAAAGGCGTCTATGAGCTTCTGGAGGGAAGTGAAGAGACCTACAGTCTTGGTGACTGGGGGGTGGGAGGGTGATGGGAAAGGAGATTAGGGGTATTGAATTGCATTTTTAGACCTATGCACTTCTGTCTAATAGCCACTACAGGTGCTCCAGCCTATTACTGGATCTGCCTAGTCCCAAGTCTCTGCATTTCAACCCATCTGGCAAGTGTTTTACTGCTGTTCTGCATTCTGCCAAAAGCTTATCGGACATTAATGTGCCTTCCTGTGGCTTGAATGAACCACGTTCCTTTAGCACTTCTTAGAAACACAGGAAAACCACCAATCCCATTTGCTTTCAGCACACCAAACATCTTTGCTTCCCACTGAAATATGTCTGAGAGCTGCAAATCCTCACATTTCTCTCAGTGCTTCTCACAGGAGACAAGCATATCAGATGACCTCTGCTCTGACCATTGCCACAATCAGTACAAAAGTTAATCACTGGGTGTGGTATGCCTCTTCCATCTTTCTGCTAAAATCAGTCAGGATTGGGGCTTTAGGTAAAGACAAATAGCTGAGTGTGGGGCCTCTTCTCCCCCATGAACAGAGGGCACATCCAGCATCCTCTGTGGCCCCAGCAGGCGCAGGCTGCAGAAGTAGCACTATTCTGCTCATACTCAGCTTTCCATGAGACCAAGCTCTGAATGCTCCTGGCTGCTTTCAAGTCAGCAGTCACTTCTTCAGTAGGTCTGGTCAACAGATCAAACCAAGCTTTTGCTAAACCCTTACTTCATGGTTTCCCGTTCAGTGCCGGGTTTGCTCTACAGTGACTGCGGTTGTCCCAGAGAGGATATTTTTCTCTTCGTGCTTGAAACCAGCATCCAATGTAACAGTGAAGTTGAGCACCAAGACTGTTTTACTTTAATAAAAGTGGAAGTGTAGCATGTGCTCCCATCCTAGTACTTGCTCACTGTTGGGAGTGTGAACGTCCAGTTGTGGTGGAGATGTGACAGTATGAGCTAGCAGAGTACAAACCAGTGCTTGGCCTTTGGGCATGCAGTCTAGTCCTAGTCTGGTGGCTAGGACATATTTCTATGCATAATAGTATATTTTCATTGCTCTTTGGATCCCTCTAGCTGTCTAGATTTTACTACCATGGGTATGGTGGTATAAGTTCTGCTAATCTTAAATTTATCAACTAGACACTGTCCCCAGTGACAGTGGGGGACAGTGTTGCCAATAGAGCCTGATAAATGCCAATTTTGTTGGCTTTCACTGTATATCTTCAGGGCCTAAGTCCTTCCCTGTAGTTTATGGAAGGACTGGACTGAATCAGAGATGACTTGATGAGCTGTGCAGTGTTTGAGATTATCAGTGCACAGTGGCTCAGCTTGACTCTTCTTTGAAATTATTCTAGTCAAAATGGTGAAAGGACTTGCAAACTTAAACATAGCAGTACTCAGGAACTGAAGGTTATGAACCTCTAACAATCCTCCATTTTCCTCTGTCTACTAGAATAATTAATCATATGTAGCTTGAAGATCTCAAAGCATTATATAAAGGAAGTATTCCCATTTTTAAATAAGGCTGGCAGAAGGGCAGGGGTGAAGTGGTGTGTCAGGTCAGTAGCAGAGCTGGCAGTAAGACCTACTTCTCTTGCACAGCAATGCGATGCTCTAAGCACTGGATCAAACCCACCCTCATCTACTGTAGTTAAACTCATCTTCAGTGAGCAGCTCACATTCTTAAAGGTTTGCAACAGTATAAATAATGTGCTGTAAATCAAGTGCCATTTGCTTGAAACTATTTCAAGCAAAAGCTTCTGCTTTTTTCCAGCATGATCTAAAAGAGCTTTATTGATGTCCTGTCTACCATCTGTTTTACATATGAACCTTGTGACTCCTAGTCTTTCAAGCTTGTTAATTAGGCCAATAAGAAGCATACCACAGGAGCTCTGAAATGCAGCTCTGAAATGAAATGCTGGTGGCAGATCTCTGCCAGCACAGGCTTGTTCTCTTTTCCCAAGTCTACAAGTGAGTGCTAGTTCCCTGGATGGGGAACCCTTCTGTGATCGGTCCCTTTCTTTACTTAGGGGAGTGGTGCCGCGGCAGTTATTTGCGTTTGCTCTTGCCTTCTCACCTGTGGCAAGAGGGACCTGGGCAGGGAAAGGCTTTTGTGTATTTTCTCCCTTGCTGCAGCACAGGCTGGATTTTTTTCCAGCTGCACCACACCTCCACTGAGCTCACCAGAAGCTCAGCGCTTGAAGGCTGCCAGATGTACAGACAGAATGAGCACCACTGTGGGCTTCCATGGGCATCCACCTCAGTGGATTGTGCAGATCGCAGGTTGGAGGAGATGCAGTTCTAGGCAACAGAGCCCCACCTCCCCCAACTTTTGGTATGCAAGCCACTGCTAAATGTCAGTCTTCTATTTCCATTTACTGGCTGCTCTTTCTGAAGTCCAGTTTTGGTATTACTTATGCATGAATATAAACCAGTAACAAAAATGCAGAGCACCTGCCCACTTTTTCTGCTCTGCCTCCTGTCCACCACCACCTTGTAAAGCTGTGCACTCTGAAATAGAGATGCAGTTGCCTTTCCTGCTGTGCCTCCACCTGGGGAGGGATGCTGGTTACCAGGAGACTGCCACACCTTCTTGCTGGGATGAGGGCAGGCCTGGGCAGCTGGGGATGGCACACCAAGAATTGGCTTGGATTTTATTTATAGGTGTGTCACAAATTGTCCCCAGCAACTCCAAGGTGTAAATCGGTTGATATCTCTATAAACAGAGGTGCAAAGTCTTAAAATTAATGTCTGTTCTAAAATGCCATCTGATAAAGAACGCCTTTTCCTAGAAAGAGATGTGTGGCCAGGCAGCTCCCTCCTCCTCTGCCTTCCCAGCTGAGGGAGAATGCTGCCCTCTCTTGGCTACGGAGACAACCTATGTTTGCCACCAGAAACTACCCCACAGGGGTCAGTATTTCTGGCCACCGAAAGGACACCATGGCATCCAGCTGCAGGCGATGGTCATTTGCAGGAAGCTTGAGGCCTACACCTACATCAGGGTGTAGATTCCAGGCTCCTGAGCGTTGTGGTCTAGGCGGGTCATCTGGCACGTTGTGTAGGGCTGCTGGCAGGGTACGGTACCCAGCCAGCTTTGGTATGTTTGCATACAAAGTTGTCAGTGTATATGCATTTCAACTGGAAATGCTATAATTTGGGTTTTCTTGGAGGGAGGGGGGCGGGAGAAGTCTCCATATCCTCCGCTTATACATAAATGCCTGGGCTGAAATCTGAGGTTAGAGCCAGGGTGAAGGCTACACCAGCTCAGTTCTCTTCCTACAGGTGGACACTGGGGCTGGGACTCAGCTCAGGTCTGCGGGAAATGTTTGTGTTGTCTTTATAGACTGTGCAGTGTGAGGGCTGGGTTTATTTTCTATGTCTTCCTCCAGTGTCTGCAAGAATGGGCTGAGTGCAGGTGTTACTGAACAGGAGATGCCACTCTGCTACGTGTCCAGGTGCAGCACTGGGGCTTCTCAGGGTTTTATTACCAGAGTAGCAGTTCTACCTTCCACTTTTCAGCAGGCTCTGGTGACAAGACTTCTGCCATTCAGCCACTTGGGATCTGTTTAATGCTGCCATCAGGTTTACATCCTAAATGATTGCTTTCTACAACTTTCCTGCCTTACAAGGTGTACAAGTCAATCAAGACAGTTTGAGCACTGCTTTGCTCTTTCCCTCTCTTCTTCCTCTGAGCTGCTCTCAACCCTCATCATCCTTTCAACATCAGATGAAGAGTACCATTCCCTTCAGAGCTGCTTTCTCTCTTAAAAGCACAGTTGCTAAATGAGTTGAAGCCTCACTTTGGGGACAAAAGGGGGCAGACCTGCACAGCTGAGAGAGCTGGCTAAAGTTAAATTTCCCACTAGATGTAAGCAATGCTAATGAATCTGTCAGGAACCCCCTGTGAGCAGACAGAGCAAGCTCAAATACAAAACAAGGCTATTAAAATCACTTACCCCTCTCTCCCAACTTGCAGTTAGACCCAGTTTTTCCCTTGGTAAGATGTGCCGATATTGAGCAGTCCTGTATGTTACTTGAAAGTTCCAAATTCATATTAATACATCAAGGAAGCACCTTCTTTTCCAAAGAATCCCAAAGAGTGATACAGACAACAGATCAAAGCTTGTACTGGGGAAATAGCCGTAAAACTGACTGTTAAGCTCAGTCTGAGTAAGATTAAGCAACATATGAGCCATAGTTCCTGTGCTGCAGAAATACCACTAGTCTTTGGGTTCAGTGCTAGGTCTGAGGGCTCAACAGCAAGTGGACAACTGAACATGAGGAAGGCTTTCCTAGAGGTGATGGCAGAAGGGACTCGAGGAGGTAGGATGTGATTTTTGACCTCAGAAAGGTTGGAACCCCCAAATTTGGAAGAATATCCTGGGAATGACATTGTCAACACTTGTTAGGGCCTTGCTTTCTGAATGTGGTGATCATGGTGGAGCAGTGGCTCAGCAATGATTCAAAATGAACAGTGCCATCTAGTGCACTTCGAACAGAGCATTTTCATACTATGAAAATAATGTGATTTGGCTCTGTGTGTGCAAAGGCTGGAGGCGCTGCCAGATAGGAGAGGGCATTGTATTTTTATGTTGTGTAAAGAAACAGTGTTTTAACTGGCAGGTGATCTCTAAGTATGAAGAAGAGGAGGTGGAATGAACAACCTCCTTCTAATGCTCCCATTATGCATGAGCAATCCTTTTAGCTGGAATCTGTGTTTGAACTGCAAAATGGGTTTCCACAAGCTCTCTGGATGCAAGCTTGTCCTACACATTGCCTTAGCAATGTCTGATTCCTTACTAGCAGTGGATAACCTGCCAGGATGGGGACACACTCGTCTATCTTGTGTGCCCACTTGCACCCAGACTGTTACACACCCGCAGACTCTCTCTGTATGTCGGGAAGACTGATGGTTGTAAGAAAAACTCTCGTCTGTGAATCTGAGATGGATCATATGCTCTTCTTATTTTTAGTGTTTTTTTGGTTTTTTTTTTTTTGTTTTTTTTTTAGGGAGATGTCCTGATGGGCTCTATTCAAGCCAATAATAGAGCAGAAAGTGTCTGCAGCCCTTTTCCCTGTTCAATACTAATTTTCTTTTGTCCTAGCACATGAGCTTCCCGCATGCTGAGGGGTAGGGTGGGGAATGCCTGCTACATGTGGCACCATATAGCAGCCACATGCCCAGTGGCAGCAGACAGAGCATTATGAAGCTGCTGGGGGTCAGTGGGGAATGAGGCTTAGGGCTGGCAGAATAAAATGGTCCTCAAGAAGGAGTCACTCAAGTTCATTTTCAGACCTATTAGAAATCTCCCCCCATTTTCTCAGTGGAAATCGAAATGACCTGTACAGATACAAGGATGGTTAATTCTACTGGCACTAGGGGCTTTTTGTGATGTGCCCTGCTCATCTGACCTGTTAGTGACCAGTTCCTTTCAGGGAAGCATAACCTAACAGGCTTTGGCTCTGCAGCCTCTTTCATGCAGGAAGAAGGGATATCTCCCCCTCCACCCTGCCTATGAAGTAGATGAAAGTTCTTCCAAGGTGTGGATCGTGATCCTTATGGGGTTGTAAGAGGATTCAGAGGGAATTGCAAAGTGTTTGTTAGCCTCAAAATGGCTAATTAGTTTTAATTATTGGCAGCAACTCAGAAATTACAGCTGGTTCTCATGTTTGTGCCCTGGAGCAGCAAAGCTGTTGTTTGCAGTTCAAGGTAGCTAGTTGCTCCTTCCTAGTGCAAATGTCTTCAGCCAGTGGTTAGACAGCCATGGAAGAAGGGAATGAGTAGTCAAGTGGGCTGACAAGAAGACATAAGGTTAAAACAGCTGCATTTGTGGATGGGCAAGGGGGGGACACACCTGAAAAGACACGGATCAGGTAATAGATTGCTTACCTGCCTGTTACTCTCAGTTAGTGAAGCATTGCTGCAGAGCTCGTTTTCTCCATTGGTGAGCTCTCCCAAGCTGGCCATTAGACTGTCTTTCTGACTTGGTCTTCTGATACAGCTACTGCTGCCTGACATCTGTGTAAACTTTCAGGCTTTTCTATATCGAGAAATGCACCCAACTCATTCTGCACTGGATGAATCGACAACATGTGAGCACATTGTGCAGACTGCTTGTGTCCTGACAAGGCTGATAGCTCTGCTCCTACAGTCACGGTAGAAGTATGTGCTTAGTTAGCAACAAGCAGCTGATGAATTAATCTGATCCCTCCACTAGATGGGATGGCAGCACCATAATTTCTAAGCACTTATGGTTAAAATGTGAAGTTCCAGCACAGTCTGCTCAGTATAACTGGTTCCCATGCCAGATACTGCTAGCCAGGGGCTATGAAAGGCAAAAGTGCTTAGTTCCAGTTCCTCTTCATCGGAAAGGGCACGAAAAAGGAAATGATTCAGCACCCCAGAGACATGATACACAATGATCGGGGCTGACATCATCCAGCAATCGGGCAACATGGTGGCCCTGCAACCCTCTAGGTCATATCCTAATGTGAACAGAAATAAGGGAGCAAGGAGAGGCTGAGAGCTGTTGCTTCAGCATTGTCACGAGATGCAGCAAGTGCTGTCAGCTGTCCAAAGAAAGGAGAGACAAGCTTCTTTTGGGAAGCAGTAAGGAAGCTAACATTTTTACAGATCTCTAACCTTAATAGTCAGTACAATCTTACTCCATTATTGCTAGTACAGTAATGTCCATTATGCCCCTAATTACACTTTTTCATTATCCCAGAGTAATGATAGCAGATAGGAGTAGAGGTATACTCATACACTCTTGCTTTATGCTTTTAATTTTGTGTGTAGAAGTTGGGAATGTTGTTATGACTACTTCCTGTCTGAGGAAAAAGAGACATAAAAAGAATACATAAGTTGACCAAGAACTCTCAGCAAGTGCACAGCACAAACAAGCAGTACCTGCATGTCCTGATTCTCAGCCTCTTGAACAATGTCCTTCATTATCAGGGCCCTTCATCACCATGAACTTTACAGGAAGCTAGACACAGTCCCTTTAGAAAACCTCTTGGATTTTTAACTTGACAGTGGAGCAGACTAGACATTGATTGTGTTGACTCTAACCTTAAAGGTACATTTTTACTGAAATTAAATGTTAAAATAAATACAACCTTGAGGACACTAGGTCACGTGTTATATTTTTTATATTCAGGTTTGTTTAATCTTTTTATTTTCAGTATGCTGAACATTTTTTTCCTGACACCACTCAGACAGGGTTCATGTACTGTCAATCCAAACCGGACAGTTGAATAGAGGGCAACAGGAGCTTGTGGGATCTGGGAAGGTGTGAGGAATAAGTAAGAATTCTAGTATGAGCATGAGTTGATTAGCACTGAAATGATTATATGCTTTGTAATTTAATGCCTAGCATTATGTTCCAGAGTTAATGTCCCCTGGAGAGGAACTGAACACTTGTAATTCCCCCCAAGCGAAAGCCTCAGAGGCCACAGAAGCAGTCAGGCAATACTGCATCAGGTACATTCAGCTAATGCTTTCAGTGCTTCCTTAGTAACCTGAAGGACTTGCATTCTGAAGCACAGTTTCATGGCAAAAGATGAACGCTATTCCCAGGGAATCGGGGAATACCCTGGGCCCTTCATGTCATATTTACTTTGAGCTAAGGGCCTCTCTTAACTTCATTCTGGTACAGCTCTTTCCTTTTCCACATGGTGCGCACTGCAACTGCTCTAACTGTTGCTTCCTTTAACAACAGTAGCCCCTGGGTATAAATATCCTGAGAGCGTTGTCACACATTGGATACTGCGGGCAAGGCAAAATCTCCTTTGTTCTGTGGTTATTTTTTTTCCCCGCAGTGTAAATTCCACTGAAACAATTTTCTCAGTGTGTTTAATAAAAAAAAAAAATCCCGTCCCTGCATATCAAAGAAATATTAGAGGGTCGGAAATGTAAGTAGAAGTCTCCTGGATGCCCCCTTGATGTGCTGGCATCACTCAGTTTTCAGCAAAAAACACAACTGAAAGGGCAACTCCAATGACTGGTATGTGCCTCTGCTATGCCTTGAAGCAGCGTTTTCTCACGCTATTACTTTCTACTATGCTTGCTGTTGTCTCCCCACTGTCTTTCTCAGAAGGTTCACAGGTCACCTTTGTGACCTGTGAAGCTATCCTAGTTATTGTTTCTTGTGATGTGTGTGTATCGTTCATGCTCTTAGCAATTGTGGCTTTCATGTTTTGCTAGTGTTGGCACACTTTGAAGGGGATAGGTCCTTACTCCCATTGCAGGCTTCCCCTTGATCAGGCAATATCCCCCTTGCCTGTGGTGGTGGACCAGTTAAGACAGATGCTGACCACCTTGCCTGTTGGTATTGTCTAGCAGTGACATTCAGAAGCTGTATTCCACAATGAGGTCCTCATTTAACAGACAATAACACACAGATAGTTCCCACCCACAGAGAGCTCACTGCCTAGGGTTATGGAAAAATATATCAAGTGGAGATCAAAAAATAGTAAAGGGCAATAATGCAACACCGGCCGCCCTGCTTTCCATGGGCCTCTTGCCTCAGGGGTAACAGTCAACCTTGCCTGCATAGGACCAGCTGTCTCTTGCTTAATACATACATACACACATGCACATACGTGCAGGCTGTGCATAAATTAAAGTCTTTAGTGTGCTAACAAATAGCAAATACTAAATTCAAGCCAGATGTGACCCATTCCCTAGGCACCAGCAAGCAGCTTCAGGCTGGAGTTCCATGCTCTTGGAGGTGACTTGGAAAGCAGACCTGACGGGAAGGCTCCAACACTTAAAATCCAGTGGGCCTCTCTAAGGTCTCACCTTTCCTCCAGCTTAATGGCATTCCTGGACTCAGGCTATCCTCCAACAGGGAGAGTGGCTGTTCTGAGGTCTTTGCACTTTGCTTAAACACTGTACTTCTTGGAAGGAAGCAGGTGAGGGGGGTTTTACGTCCGTGATGCAGGTTAGGGTATGTTCTCCTTAGATGTTTGGAAAACAAAGGTATGTAAACCTTTAGAGTCTGACAATCTAGAGGATCCTATCCTGTGCGTCCTATTCCATGTAGGCATCTTTTGAGACATTTGTAGATCCAAATTTTTCCTGCTAACATTGGATATGAGTCTTATATCCAGTGTAGCAGACAACTGAGTTAATGCAGGGCTGAGCAGCTGGAACTCCTTTGTGGCTTGCAAGATAGAGCAGAAAGGCTGCTGCGAAGTATCCTGCTTCACGGCTTCAAAATGAACAGCGAACCTGGAGAAAACATCAGTGGCCTTGGCGCACAGAGTGCATGCCTGTGGGAAAAGAGCCATCGGAATGGATTTGTGGATTAGGAAATCTTTTGTGAACAAATTCAAAGTTGCCCTTGAAATGATATTTCTTTAATTTCAAAAGACTGCTGCTTCTGAATTTTTTCCCTTTTGATTAACTAGGAATTGCATCAGCATCCCCATTATTATTACTAAATAAAACTCTGTTTGAGTTTCAGTCCATAAAGTTTGATCAAATGCATTTTACTATTGCTGTCTAAACATTTCATCTAGTTAATGGCTAACTTCAAGTATTTTTAATATTTGTACTTCCCAAATTATTCGGAGAGAAGCTACTGATCGTAGGCCAAATGCTGATGTCATTTACACCAACAATTAGCCCAGCGTTGCCCAACTCCTGTCAGGTGCTGCCAGGGTTTGAGGCTCTGGTGTCCTCCCTTGTTTCTCCCAACAGATGGCAGCCTCTTGACTTCTCTCTTTCCCTCTCAGATTTTAGGTAAAAGGCAGCAGGGAAAACACCCTTATTGCTTCTTTCCTTTTTTTTTTTTTTTTTTTCCTTGAACAAAGATTTTTGTCCTTCTTGGTTTAACCTTTGCTTGTCAGACGAATGGTAGAGGGGGAAAGACGCCACTCCCCGAAGCCCAGAGAAAAAAAAGAGTGGATTTCACATTAATACATAAAATAACAGGGACGACTTCACAGTCAATATGTCATGAAATAGCTGCTCAGAAAAGTCTGAGTCAAATGTAATGTGAAATGTTCACAGAAAAAGGAAGAAAGCCCAGCCGAACTCCTCCGCTATGGTATGTTTTGGGGCACAGCTGCCTCTTGCAAGCATTCTTTAGAAACTCAAAAAAGCTGCTGTGACTGGCTAAAAATAAGCCTTGGCACCTTTCATGCAGACTTTGCAAAGCCCTGTTAACAGATAGGAATTAAGGTTTGTCAGCCCTGCAAGGGAAGAACTTAAAGACTTTCATAGATGGGGGGAAAGTGAGGCACCACACACAATTCTACTCTAGCTATAAGTATTTTGGTGAGGGCTGAGATATTTTTATCTTTTTCCTATAACAGTACACTCCCCACTATGCCAGCAGTTATAATGGTGCAAAGGTACGTTATAGTGGCAAGATGATGTTTGCCCAACATGAACATACTATTCTGATAAAAGTACTTGAATACCAATATAGTTGTATTAATACTAGAGAGTCTATATAGCTTTACTGAACTGGTACAGTAAAAGCAGTACAACCTTGGCATATAGATAAGGACTAAGTATCTTATCCAAATATATGGAGCAAGTAAATGACTGATCTGGGAATAGTCCACAGCGGTCTTCCTTCCCAAGCTGCTTCTTGAATTGCCTGAAACTATTCTGTTCACATTTCTTCTCACTAAAGGGTAACACAAAGCATCATTGTTTGTCAAAATGTCATGGTTTAAAAAAAGATGCCACCCTCTTATTTACAAAACCAAGTGAAACAAAACATTCAAAAATATTTGTCTTCTCCCTGTCTTCCTTCCAGTGACACCTGGCCTTTTTGTGTGTGCTTCCCTATGACTGAATTTTAGTAGTGCTTTAGCTGTGCCTGACAAAACACAGACATATGTGTGGAATTACTTGTGGTAGTTTGGGGTTTTTTTTAATATATGTTTATCAATGTTCATCCTGAGTGGATGATTGAAAAAAAAAACCAACCAAAAAAAAAAAAACCAAACACAAAACCAAAAACCAAACCAAACTTCACCCAAAGACCAGCATATTTGACTGTCAGAAGTATAACAGTGGCTTAACAGTGTACATCTACTTGTAAAATATTAGAAATGGCTCTGTCCCTGCGGGATTTCATGAAGCCTTGGATCTCAGGTTTCCTCTCTGGGTAGGTGTTGGGCTCAACTCACTGAGCCCTGCAATGGCGACAGCCCTAATATGAGGCCAAGAAGGAGGAATGTGGTCCCCAAAGGGTCTAATGCAGGAGGAGAGAGGCAGGGGAAGAGGAGACACTTGGCTGAACTGTGTGTGCGGTATTGTCCAACAGTGTAAGAGGATGTGCAGTAATACCAAATGAAAAGGCAACAGGCCTTTATGGGGGAAGCGTTAGGGCAGGCCCACAGCTGTACACCAGGTGAACATTATGTTCTGGTTGCGTCGTTCTCTGTTCAAGTTGCTTTATTTCTATGGCTCTGCATCCCTGTCTCAGCCACCACATATCTCACTGTTGTAGCAGTTCAGAGAATGCGTGTTTCTATTATCCTCTATCAATCAGCCTTTGCGAGTTGTCTTCCTTGCGCATTACACCCAAACTTGTCTTGCTTGCTCACCACAGAAGAGCTTTACAGGCAATGTGGGCTAGGCATGGAGTTGGTTTCTCCAAGGAGAATAACGGAGCCAGCCTGCAGAGCACTGGCTGTGTAAGGGTCACTCAAGGCATCTAGGACAGGCATGGACTGATCTCCAACTGAGTCAGACTGAAGAATTTCAAGACCGTTACCAAGCCCAAATGAAATATTTCTAAAGTTCAGATTTTTTTTTTTCTTTTAAAACTTCTCTTCCTGTGGAAAAACTCTGCTAATTCAGTATTTCAGGACAAAAATTAATTTTGAATTATCTGGATTTCCCTTGGGAGGGAAATTCTGCTTTTCAATGAGCTGGAAGTGATGTATCTTAAAATTCCCAGGCAACAATCTTATATTGGTATTTTTAATTCTGAGGACCATTCCCATGAGTTCCTAGTATTTTTAAAGTAGGTCAAATTTTGAACACAAAAAACCTTAAGAGTTATGCCCCTTTCATCTTTTCTTAGGAGCAATAAGCCTTTTTGGTATTATTGCTGGCTTAAATATTAAACAGGAAGCAAATTACATTTCCAGTCATTAAAGTACAATAGAACAGCTCTATTGTCTGAATCAGTGCAATATTAGGTCAGATTGTCACAAAATGCTCAAAAATGAAGTCATATAGAAAGAATGCAATAAATTAGACTTTTTATGCTTTTACTATGAGCTCTGCCTGATGAGGGATTATTTCTTCATTCCTGTCAATTAAGGTAGGAAATTCAGGCCCAAAAATTTGAATTCGGTAAGCAACTCTATGGAATTTGATATTCACATGCAAAGAGTTACTATAAAAATGCAACGCATTTCAGTGCTGCTGTTTACAAGATTCCAAGCTTACCAGCATTTTTACTGTGTGACCAGACACCTTATCTTTAAGATCTGTTTTAAATGATTCCACAAATAGAGGCATTTGCTTCCAAGTCTATTGGCTTGAAAAGTATTGTACTCTGTAGGGTTTTAGCTCAAGCAGCACAGAGGTGTGGAGCTACAAAGTGGCCTTTTGTTATAACACACCTCTAGTCACATCCTTGCTCACAAAAATGTAATGCTAGGACAGACCTGAAAAACCTTGCAGGGACGAGTGCAGACAACACTTGACAGTATCCGATACCCAGCTCCTTTTAGCTCCCCAGCAGTGGTTTCCTGACTATATTTGCTATCCCTGACTTGACATTAAGCCTGACAACAAAACTAAGCAGAAGGTGGAAACCGCTGCTGCATAGAGAGGCAATCATTGAGCTAACTGGTGATAGTGTGTCTTCAGGAAAAGCAGGAGCTACTGGCTGTTGCTGGAAGGCACTGGGAGTTTTGGGTTGTTTCTCGCAGGGGCTGTGCTACCAGTGTTGCAGTTCCCCGCCTGTCCCAGTAAGGCAGTGTAACACTCGACATCTTCCTGCTTTGCTGCGTCGGGCAGCTGTCCAGAGGGTGGCTGGCCCCAGTCTGTCATGATTTTGAACGCATTCAGTATCCTATGGCCTTCAAGGACTCTCTTACTGTGCTGAACCCACACATGGTTTTCCCAATACCTGAACTAAAATGCTGCTGCAAATGAAAGCTGTTATTTTTGTCTTGACCCAATGGATTTGGAGAACCACTTATTTATCTTCCTCCACAGTAATTTTACTTAATACGAGAACTTTGTACCGTTCCCCTCTTTCTTCCCTTTTCTAGGCTAAACGAATCTAGTTCCTTTGCCCTTTTTTTGTAGGCCGCGTTTTCTAAGACTCTTAGCATTGTTACTTCAAACGTTTTAGTATCTGATCTTCTGAATCTCCTCTAAATGCAGTGTCTGAAACCAAACGCAGTATTCCAGCTGAGGCCTCCTTGGTATTGGGTATACAAGAACTATTTCTTCCTTATTTAAGTACTTTAAGTACGACTCTCCTGTTTGTACACCCTAGAATGAGATTTTGCCTTTTCACCTTTGCTTTGTATTCACTTGTGATCTAGCCTGACATCTTAGGTCCTCTTCTGTAGTCTTTCTGCATCCTTAGTCGTTCCTCTTTCAGGAGGAAATTCCTCAACTATTTCTATAGCTGTTTTCTATTTCTATACCATGCTTAGCAATTCTATTAACTACCAGGTTGTTGGTTGGATCACTTCCTCAAGTTGACACATACAATCGGTTCGTGTTCTAATCATGTCCTCTGTGAGGTTTGTAACGTTTTTGAGCACGATTTCTAACCATCAATTTTAAAAGCGTGCCCTGTGTCCCACAAGTGTTAATTATAACATTAAACAGCAGCAGACCCGCATCATCACTGGAAATGCTCTTCTCTGTTGTGTCAGCAAATCGCCAATAACTTGCTGGGCGTCTCTGAAACAGCTGCAATTCCCACCAGAAATGCAGCCTCATGATCTGTGGTGGACAACAAATGCAGTTCAAGGAGAGGAATATCCTCCTCCGCATCTCTTTAAAATCCCCTGTCCTTCTGCAGTATGCCTTTTAATCATTCATTGTCATATACTCATCGCCACCTCTACCTGTTGTTACCTCCCAGCTAGTAACTCTAGGTATCTGCTCTCTAATGGTCACGTAATTTCTGATTTGGTAAAATAACTCAGCTTAGAGGAGCCTTCAGCTCATTCTCGATACGTAGTTACAGACTGTGAAAGATTTATGTATATGAAGTGTGCTCAGTTTTACTGTCATGCGCCATTGTTTTGACAGCCCAGATGAAGTTCCAGGTATGACATTATCAAACAGAATATGCCCTAGAGAAATTATTTTTCTGAGTGTTTTACTTCACACTCAGTCTCAGCTTAAAAATGCAGAACAGGCCACAAGAAAATGAAAAGAAAATTAAAGCTTTGATTCAGGAAAGAACCTCAGCATACACTTACATTTAAGCAGCTATTCAGTCAGGTTACTCCACTGCTTAAAATCCAGGTGCTTCACTACAAAACTGAGCTCAGTCTGATGGGGGTCCTTACCTTCTTTTACTACCAGTTGTAATTTGCTTACTAGTTACTCCCATTACATTGNAGGTGCAGTGGGGTAACCCACATGACGAATACAAATATACACGTAATTCCTGATCAGGGAGGATAATAATGGGGCAAGAGACATGTCCTTGCTTATTATACATCTGTTCTGAAATCAAATATGTTAAGGGAGTGACAAGTGCTCTAAGTCCCTGGGAATGATGAGAGGACAGAAGCTGGGCGCTTTCCTGGTAAGGATCTGCTACAAAATCCACCTCACGGGACAGAGGAGCTTCCTGCAAGCAGCTAGCAGGATCGCCCAAAGGGATGGCAATGGGAGAGTCGGTTGTTCAGGAAGGAGCCCCAACAAGGGGCATTTCCTGGAAAACACCAGCGACAAACTTTGACATGGAAGATGGGGAAACCAACAGGGCTGGGGGCTCTCCCCCACATGGCTCCAACAGACAGGTATAAACACTTGTGATACAAATGTGGGAGGTAATTTAGGTTAGGGTGATAACTTTAGATTGGGTGATCCGTGCAATGGGAAGGACAGAGAACCGCAAACGTAACTGACTGCTAGGATGAGTAGAATTGTTATGTTGGATGACATAGTAGTCCGCCAGGGAAAAAGGAGGTAGGAAGCTCAGGGTTCTTCAAAGGAATGATAACCACCAAATCTAAACTAACCTAGCATACAGGAAGGAAAAGGAAGTATAGTAAGATACGAATTTGGATAAAGCATGAGTTTTATTTGACCTGAAACAGCAAGCAAGCAGGCAGAGGGTGGGAGGTAGGGCAGATGAACAGAGTTCTGAAAGAACAGCGCAAGCGTGCAGGTTTACAATCAGAAACACCAACAAAAAAGGTGTTAAGGACAGTAAAAACTATAAATATATTAATGCTAAGAAAACTAAGGAAGGTCCTGGTCTTCTCTTGAAGGGAAGGGATGGAGACTGATAAAGCCAACCGCCCTCAGGTCCCTTCTGGAGGAACCAGCGACGCAAGGCGACCTTGGGACTCTCAGAGAACCGTTGTGGTGCTTGCGACAACAGTGCTTATTGACAGCTCGCTTTGGCCCTGGCTGCAAAATCAACACGTACAAATAACTCCTTCACTGTAAACAAAACAAAACAAAACAACAAAAACCAAACAACCCCCCCAAAAAAACACAAACCCATCGCTTCTGTCTGAGGGGGGTCTGTTGCCCCAGACCTAAAGACAAGGGTTCCCTCCAGCCCCGGGCCGAGGTGAGGAGTCTCCCGGTCCGGCCCAGAGGCTCGAGCGCTCTTGGGAGAATGACTTCACCTCACTTCCCGGGCTGAAAAGCCGAGATCCGCCTCAGAAAGAACGTGCAACGGGGACTGGCGGTGCCGCGGAGCCAGGGCA